>MU127425.1:82127-198940 GCA_014904945.1 Gyrodon lividus
CAGCACATAAGCTGAAGCCGCAGTTCCTTACCCCTCCGACCCCCCTCAGGAATTCCCGCAAACCCTGCCTTCTCCGCACTCCGGACAATCCGGGAATTCCGGGAACGAACCTGGACTTAACAGTCAAGAGATAGCCAAGATAGGAATACAAAAGTCCAGGATGGGAATGTGGAAGTCTGGGACGGGAATGCGAAAGTCCGGGATGGGAAATACAGGGTTTGGAATGTCCAATGAAAGAGAGATCTTCTGAGGTAAAGTCTGAGGCTTGGGATTTGGGATTTGATCATAGGGGGCCGGAATTGGGCTGGATGGGTTGGGAAAGTTTTGGGATGTGACATGTCCCCAGGACTCCAAACTCCATTCCATATCCCTCGACTCCAAAACCCCTGAAGAAGTCAATCTGTCCTCTGTCCCTCTGGACTATCACAATTTCCCTGATGTCGTCAGTAGGTGCAAGGCTGACACTGTCATGCCCCACAGGGAATTTGACCTCAAGATTGACTTGAAGGAAGGTGCTTCCCCTCCTCTCAAAACTGTTTACCCAGTCTCTGCTACAGAACTTGAGTCCCTCTGGGAATTCATAGACAAACACCTCAATTATGGCTTCATCCGCCAGTCTAAATCCGCTCACAGCACTTCTGTCCTCTTTGTCTGAAAGAAGGACAGATCCCTATGCCTCTGTGTTGATTTCCAAGGACTCAACAAAATCACAAAAAAGACTGCTATCCCCTACCCCTAATCTCCAACCTCCTTGATTCCCCCAGCTGCGCCAAGGTGTACACCAAAATCGACCTCCGCCATGCATATCACCTTGTCCACATTGCTCCCAGGGATGAATGGAAAACTGCCTTCCGAACTTGCTATGGCTCGTATGAGTGGCTGGTGATGCCCTTCAGGCTCACCAATGCCGCTGCGGCCTTCCAGCACTTTGTCAATAGCATCTTCACAGACCTCCTAGATGTCTGCATTGTGGTCTACCTCGATGACATCCTCATTTATTCCAATGACATGGCTTCTCACAAGGAACATGTCCAGGCAGTCCTCCAACGCCTCCAAAAGCATGGACTTTATGCCAAACCGGACAAATGTGAGTGGCACTCAGACTCTGTTGAATACCTGGGCTACCATCTCTCCCCCCAGGGATTGACTATGTCCCCAGAAAAAGTCCAAGCGGTCCGGGATTGGCCTGAACCCCAGAAAGTCAAGGATGTTCAATCCTTCCTTGGGTTTGCCAATTTCTATTGTCGATTCATCTTCAACTACTCCAATATCATTGTTCCGCTTACCTGGCTCACTTGGAAAAATGCCCCCTGGAACTTCAACGATTCCTGCCACTCCGCCTTCACCTGAGCCCCTATCCTTACTCACTGGATTCCGGACTGTCTTATCACAGTCGAGACCGATGCTTTGGACTACACTATCATGGGAATCCTCTCCATCCATTGCCCTGATGAGGAATTCTGCCCTGTCATGTTCTACTCCTGTACCCTGACAGCCCCGGAACTCAACTACAACACCCATGATAAGGAACTCCTCACTATCCATGAAGCCTTCCGGCATTGGCATCATTACCTCGAAGGTTCTGGCACCCCTATCAATGTTGTCACTGATCACAAAAATCTGGAATATTGCTCCACCTCCAAAGTCCTGACCTGCCTGCAAGCCTGTTGGTTGGAATTCCTGTCCCAATTCAACCTTGTCATCCACTTCCACCCTGGACGCTTAGGAGCTAAGCCCGATTCCCTCACTAGACACTGGGACGTCTACCCCAAAGAGGGGGATAAGGACTATGCTTGCGTCAATCCCCATAACCTCCACCTGGTGTTCACTCAGGAGTAGCTCACCTCATCCCTACAAGCCACTATCCTACTTGCCCTGGTCCTCTGGGCCTCATCCCTGCTTGACATCAAAGACATTCACAAGGACATCCCAGAATCCCTGTCCTCCAACCCCATAGCTTCCCCCCGACTCTTGGACTCGTTGGACTCCAGATGGGCCATCAACCCCAAAGGTTTCCTGACACTTTACAATCACATCTTTATCCCAGAAGCTAAGGACCTACGTCTTCACATCCTCCAATACAAGCATGACCACCCCCTGTCTGGACACTTTGGGCAAAACAGGACATTAGAGCTCGTCTGTCAGGAATATACTTGGCCAGGACTCCGCACCTTTGTCAAAAACTATGTCAGTTCCTGCACCTCCTGTGCCCGAGCTAAAACTCCTAGACACCGCCCCTACGGGATGCTCAAGCAGCTCTCAATCCCTGAAAAACCCTGAAACTCCATTTCCATGGATTTCATCGAACAACTTCCCTCTTCTGGCAGATACACCACAATCCTCATAGTCATTGACCGCCTTCCAAGCAATCGATATTCATTCCCACTCACAACATTATCAACTCTCTGAGCCTTGCAAAATTATTTCTCCTCCACGTGTTTTCCAAGCATGGAGTTCCCTCCCACATCACTTCCGATTAGGGTTCTGAGTTTGTCTCCTATTTCTTCCATTCCCTCAGGAAAGCTCTCAACATCCGCCTTCACTTCACTTCACTTCGGGATACCATCCCAAAGGCGACAGGCAAACAGAATGAGTGAACCAGACCCTTGAGCAGTACCTCAGAATCTGCTGCAATTACCAACAGGACAATTGGTTGGAACTCCTACCCCTCACAGAATTCACGAACAATAATGCCCCTAGTGCTACCACAGAAGTATTCCTGTTCTTCGCTAACACAGGCTATCATCCCAATGTCTCAGTCTACCCCAAAAGGGATTTGACCTTATCCCGTGCTTGTGAATACACAGTTGACTTATAGGAACTCTGCAAATTCCTATGCATGGAAATGGCCTGCACTCAACAACACTACCAAGGACCCGTGGATTCCCGACGACTCCACACACTGGACTTCCAGATCAGAGACCAAGTGTTTGTCAAGGCGAAATACTCCCACTCTACTCACCCTTCCAAGAAACTCTTGGAAAAGAACCTTGGCCCCTATCCCATCATCGCTCAAGCCGGACCCCTGTCCTTCACCCTCCGACTTTCAGACTCCATGCGTGCCATCCATCCCGTCTTCCACATCTCTTAGTTAGAACTGACAACTCAAAATCCCAAATTGGGTCCACCCCCCACCTCCCCCAGTCGAAGTTGACGGAGAACCCAAATACTCCAAAATTGACCAGTGACACAGGAATTGCCAACTCCTGTACCTGGTAAAGTGGGCAGGCTACAAAGGGAGTGATGAAGAAACTTCCTGGATCCTCACAACCAAACTTGCTCACGCATTGGAACTCATCTCGGACTTCCACTCTGCATATTCTGCGAAATCTGGAGCCCTTAATTCTCTCACATGAGGATGGAAACACATCCTATAATTCATCAGCACAAAGAAGCTATGCTATTATCATACAGGGAGGCCGAGGGAAAGTCCTACACCACCTCCCCATCTGCTCCCTGATCTTCCTCCCCATCTGCCCTCTCCTTTCCCTTCCACTCTGACGCCCCCCAGCCACACCCGCCCTACTTCTATTTCCCATTATGGACTCCTATCCAGGCACTCAAGGGTTTGTGCCTAAGAGGGGGATACTGTCACATCCCGAAACTTTCCTAACCCATCTGACCCAATTCTGGCCCCCTATGATCAAATCCTGAATCCCAAGTCTCGGACTTTACCTTAGAAGATTTCTCCTTCATCAGATATTCCGAACCCTGTATTTCCTGTCCTGGACTTTCACATTCCTGTCCTGGACTTTCATATTCCTATCTCAGCTATCTCTTGAAATATGTTCCTTTCCTTTGACATTCCTTGACATTCACAGTTCCTATCAATAATTCCCTTTCCCCCTGCTTCACAATTATTGTGCCATCGCCCTCAGTTATTATTCCATCATTTTGGTGCCATTCTGATTCATCCCTTACTTTGTTCCGGAAACCCAAAACCCTGATTCATCCAACATACTTTAACAGTTTTATATCTTCCATACTCTTCAGTATATAAACACACTTGTACTCTCCGATATTTCCTTAGTTTGAATATCAACTAAATCCCATTCTATCCTGCGAAGTCTCCACTTCCCTCTGAAAACCTCCTTCAGTCCTTAAGTTGATCTTAGGATTGTATTCTAACCCTCTGCCTTGAAATCGAGGAACAGAACTTGTACAGGGGCACAGCATATAAGCTGAAGCCAAAGTTCCTTACCCCTCCAACACCCCTCAGGGATTCCCAACCAACTCTGCCTTTCTGTGCGCTCCAGAACTATCCGGGAATTCTGGGATCAAACTTGGACTTGACAAAATGGTGGGACAGTGCCCTTGGAATGGTAAAAATGGGGCAGGAAGTTGTGCTTGAAACGGCAGGACAGTGTGCTTGGAATGATTGTAACAATGGGGTGGGAATTGTGCTCGAAACAGTGGGACAGTGAGCTTGAAAATGGTGGGACAGCATGCTTGAAATGGTAAGAATGGGACAGGAAATTGTACTTGAAACAGTGGGACAGTGTACTTAATGCAGCAAGAGTTGCAAGAGGACATGGGTGGAGAAATTGAAAGGTGTTTCATTTGAACTAGAGTAGTGCTTTCTCTGCTTCGTACTTGCCCCATTTTCCCGTCGCAACCTGTAAATGATCTTTAGTAGCTCACAAATGATAGGTATCATTGAACTCACCAACACATCAGCCTCATCCTCATACTCCCTCTGCTTTCCTTTGCCAAGAACATCCAAGTATGTCTTGAACTGTTTGCATGTACCACTGACACTGCCTTTTTACCTTTGAACTGCTGCAACCATCAATGAGCACATAAATTGCTGGTAGCATATACTTGGATTTAATTTTTTTTAAAGATAGGGCAAATGTGCAGTACTTACTGTCTGTTTTTTGCTTGACCTATGCGCATCTTGTTGAGTTTAGGCATGGTGCATGTCTTGGTGTTGTTTGATGCAGGTGTTTCTTGAATTGGGGCCTCGGGAACGAGAGTGGAATTGTGTGAGGTGCTGTTTAGAGGTGCTGTGGTCATGGAAGGTGTGTTTGTGGGAACATTCACTCACTCATTCATGATGGTGGATACCAAACTTTCGAGTTCTGGGACAACCCTGGCAGAGGCCAGAGATGACTTGGACCTTGCAGGTCATAGTAAGCACACAACCCATGAAATGCACAATGACTTACAGGGGATTAAACACTTGGATGGCTGGTGCCATGTGAGTGGGAATTACAATAGTTGGATCAGAGGAACCAATAGAGTTGCAAGGTAATGGTGGTGGTGAATGTGAATACTGGGAACTTGGGGTGCAACAGCAATTGAACAGGTAAGGGATCCAATGACACAGGTGCTGGTGTGTGTGAGCTCTCGCTGTTTGAGGTTTCTGGCACACTTGACAGATCACCTAACAAAATATAACAGCTAATTAGAAGACAATAATGATGATAGTGAACATACCTTTGAGACACTTGCAATCATCTTCACTTTTAATAGAGTCCTCCATCTTATGTTTCTTGGATCCCTTGTCTGAAGCCTTGGGAGAGTGGTTGCCTGAGCAAGGGTGTCAAGATTGACTGTGGGTGGCCTTCTATGGTTGTAAGCAATAGCAGCATGATTGTGTTGTTGTTTGGGAGACTGGGGACGTGCTGTATCTGGGGTAGGTTCTCTTGAAGGCAACCTGTGCTCTCTATCTTGTGCTGGTTGGTCGGGTGGGGATGATGGATGTCCAGGAGTAGCCAAGTGTCTGTCCAGCCAAGGTTCTCGCAAAGGTGACATATTGCCTATTGATGAATCATCTGGAGGAGTTGGAGGGTCCTAAGGGCAATATTGTGTCTGTAAGTAGATGAAAGACATGATAAACAATATATGCACATGTTGGCCATCTCCTGTGCTATTCCCCATGTCAGTCCTTTGTCATTTTCAACGGTCCAACTCTTTAGTAGGATCTTCATCATCATGATCACTTCCCAACATGATTCATGTTCTGGTGTTGCTGCTCATGCTTGGACCAGGCTGACTCTGTTCAGAACGCAGGAACTCAGTCACATCTTGTAAGACTGGATCTTCTCCCTCTCAGCTGCTGTTGGCGCTTTTTTGAGATGTTGGTAGTAATGGATTGTGGCACTTGATGAGGCCATCCGAAATTATGCTTGCTGCAAATGCAAACCCAAAGTATGGATGCTCCAGAGGTGTCCAAAGTGCTTGAGCTGAACAAAAATATATTATTGAGTGTTGGTACATGGGGGTTAATAGTGTTATCTATATACCTGTGATCAATGTGGTCAGCAATGCAAAGAGATATAATTCATTGAGGTGTATAGCTTACCTTTGCATGTAGCAGAGACAATGATGAGTCATACATTGTATGTGTGTTGTAGATGCAGAGTGAACAAAGGAGTGTGCAACATGCAATCTCAATCACATGATTTCTGATGTCACATGATTTGATCACATGTTGTTATTTCTATTCATATCTGACCATATGTTGACCACTCTGGACATGTCCAATTCTCACTGGGCATGAGGATCAAGGCACAGGGGCGAAATTGTTAAAGAGAAGCAGAGAAGCAGAGACTGAGAAGTGGAGGTGTGGACTTGCAGAAATGTGGACTTGGTATAAGGTGGAAGGTGGACTTGAACTCCACAGAAGCACAGTTGACTTGCATGGCATGGGATATGACACCAACTAAGTCCTCACTTGACCACTTCAAGCCAGTCTTCTTGTTGCTCTGACCCTCTAACATCTGACCTCTGACCTTCCCGTCTACCTTTGTCATGACTCTGCTCTGCTGCTACTCTGTGAAATACCAGACTGAACTTAGGCAAGGGCACAACACATAAGTTGAAGCCAAAGTCCACTCTGCTTCCCTGACAACTCCAGACAGCCCAGAGGAGATGGTATCCTCACACACATTCCCAAATTTACCATCCAATTCATGAATTCCATTCATTTCACAACATTCACTGTGGAAACAATGATGTATCTGAATTCCAATGGTGTATAGATAGAGGCCCAAATGTATGTCAACCAGATGTGGAATAATTGACTTATCACCTCCTGGTGGATTCTGTAAAGATGCAGTGCATAGACTATAACTGGAGTTTGGTTTGTGAAGCAAGTTGAACACATCTCAGTCTTATCTGGAAGGCAGTTAGAATAGAGATACAATCACTTTCTGGGAGTGTTGGACGATGGTTTTGGTAGCAATAGGGTATGATTAGGATACAGATAGTAACAAGGTACATGTGGGTCCCAGGATCCCCCGGCAACCAGCAGACCACATAAATCATGCCTGATGTGCTTCTTGACAAAATACAGAGAACTCCGGAACTGGAACAACAAACCCTGCATTTCCGGAACGTCGGAATCCGCATTCCACATGTCCGGAATGCCGGAATGCCTACCTTTGCTCCACTGCCAGGTGGAACCTCTCGGAATCCACTCAGAATCAATCCGGAATTCATGTAGACGTGCAAACCCTTATTGTATTGCATTATCCTTTACTTGTCATCATTCCTGAGCCTCCAGGGACACTCCATCACTTCCTTACATCACTTAATTCCAAATTCCTCTTGTTCCTGTTCCTATTCCCTGATTATCATTAGTGAGCACTTCTCTGCCCACTCTGTTATACATATATACATAGTTTTTACTTTGGATTCCTCAGTCATTCTTTGCCCCCTCTTTGGCAGCAGCTGAGGTGAGTTTACTTATACCTATTTGCTACTCCTAGCTAATCCCTAGTAGTCTGGGCAATCACTGCCCTCTTATAGTTTTTGTCACTTCTTCTCCATCTTCCCGCCATGTTTCAACCACCAGGACAGTTCCAAGCACATCCAGAAGGAGCTGCACCAATAGACACCAATATCAGAGGTGTGCAAGGAAAAAATAATGAGCATTTATCACTGCTCCCCCACCACAGTGAATGTCCATTTGCTTGTGAGCTCTCTAGTTTTACCCCCCATGCTGAACCAGCCAGCTATAGGCCAGAGCAATGTTGTGAGTATCAAATCAACAACAAAGACTTGTAGCTCACCAAAGCAACCTCTTTGTTGTAAGACCCCACATTGCATGCCACTGAATTTACCAGTGTTTGGTCATGGACAGCAGCAAACAAACTTCAGCCATCCATCTTTGGCTCTATTCAGGGATCCATGCACACCACAGCAAATATACCAATTACTAAATCTCACATTGATTGCTATCAAAGTGTCACTCATGAATATCATAGAGATAACTTAGCCTCCCCCCCACCCTTGAGTATGCAGTTGCCATTCAGCTCTTATAGTGAACCAACATCCCAAGGGCAATCAATCACTCTGCATAACCATGCACCTCCATCTGACTACTGCAACACCCAGGGTTATTCAGTGCCCCATACCCCTAATATGACTCACCAAAGTCCCCTAATGTTCCACAACTCTGCTGTCTGAAGCAACATGATGGCTACACAGTCCCTACAGAACATGATGCGGCAGCTTGTTCTCGAAGAGCTTCAGAGAATGAACCTTTGGGTTTCTGGACTTGAAAAATCAATCAGACATTTATCCCAAGCCAGCAGCAACTCACCAAGTGTGTTGGGGGAACAGAGAAGGCCATCATTTGTATAAAAGCTTTGTGTGCTGCAAACCATGAAAATACAACAAACAAGACAGGAAGCTTGAAGAATATATAAAATCAGCACCCGCACCTTAAGGTAGAACCTGGACTTACTGTATTCACCTGGTGACCATTCTGAATCACTTAATGCCTAGAATGTAGTCCACCCAATGTTATTCAACCTTTGTGAAATTGATAAGGCAACTGCAGGTGATCAGGCAGAGCTTATTGAGATGCTGTACTCACAAGGGGAGCTCCCAAGTACTGAGGTGTTTATGGTGGTTGGTGGTAAGAACATATGGCATCCTTGTTGGAAAGAGGCAATAAACAGTAAGGTGAATGGGCTATTCATCAACAAGATTTTCAATTGCATTTATGAGAATGAGACGGTCAGACATATACATAATTAACACACTTACCTGTTTCTGAATTTGAGTCAGTCCTTGCACAATACCCCAGGTAGAAAACCTAAGCTGGATGATGCTGACTACAAGAAATCAGTTATTATGAGCATAGCCAAGAGTTACTTTCATAATATAGCTGATCAAGTAGGAAAGCAAAGCAACCAGAGGAAGCAAGAGAAACACTTGAAGAAGCAGATCACAACTCCTTGTCAAGCGAGATGGGCGGCAGTAAGTGTTTTGCACTTGTTGATGTAATTAGGTAAACACTGACACTTTTCAAGGTTGCTGGTGGTCGTCATGACACAGTTGCACAATTTGAGGCTGATTATCAAGTCCAAGGTGTTGCTGCCATGGTTGACACTAACTTTATCTCTAATGTCCTGTCTTGCAAAGAGAGTAACTTGAGTGAGGCTTCTAGAGATTGATGGAAAGAACAGAACCTCAGCAAAGGGGCTAAGATGACAGTTTGGTTGGAGTGGTGTTCCTTGGATGTAAGTTGATACTGTCAAACACAAGACCTGACCTTAGAACTCACCTTAATTGCCCTAGTACATTGTCTTTCTGTGTGTCTTGGACTCAATTCAAAAGCATGGAAATGTATCTGTGGCTGTCATGGAAGCAGGCTCTGCAGATGTGACTACTGCAACCACCATGGCAGTGACTGGACCCCTGAGCAAGTGTTGCAAAGTGGGAAAAAAAGATGTGCATAAGAACAATTTTGACACTCACCCATCCAAAATGTCCACCTGAACCCCCAACTCACAGAAGGTCATCCCTACCATTCCTTCCAAGAGATAATGGACACTGCATGGCTTAGTGCTAACCCATCAACCACAGTCCTCAATGGTATAACTATAACCTGGCTCAAGGATTTCCACAAATGTGCAAAAGAGGGAGACCTAACACCTGAAGACAGAGAGTACCTTGAGGAGCTGGCAATGTGGATTGCTGAACATGCAGATGATGGGGGTGTGAGTGCAGATGCAGAAGTCAGTGGTGTTTAAGATGTTGTCATGATCTATGCACTTATTTTGCCAATTTCTTGATCACAATGCTGTATAAGTAGTTTCACATTTTAAAAAAACAAACAATACATGCTCCTGCATTGTTTGTGAGTAGTCTGAAAGTCAGCACTGCACCTATGACATACAAGAAATATCTCACACTGTTGCTATGTCTCTACCTGATCACTTATAGTAGTGGAATGATTAGCAACAGTGTTCTAATAAGATGGCCAACATACCTTTTCCAAGTCTACAGTTTCCCATGCCTTCACTCAGTTTAATCTGATAGATACCATTTTCAATGCAATGCCAGATGACTTTGAATTCAATCAGGAGAGATCAAGGAGGGCAGCTATATATCTTTGTTATATTCCTCAGGCTCCCATAAACAGACATTGATGACCATGCTATGCATGGGATCAGGAGAGGTTAGAATAGGTTGATTCTTACTTACAAGTCATCCCAAATTTCACTACGATCCTTGGCCCAGGACTTAAACCAGCACATTTGAGCAAACCACAGGGATCTGCTCCTATCACCAATAAACTGATCAAACTGGAGAAGCTCTAGTATCATGCCACATGCATAACAGAACCCAGTCCCATCTTGAAGTGGCAAGGTCACCCAAACAAGCAATGAGTTGTTTGATCCCATGGAATGAGAAGCATAGAAATGTTTGCCACATAGAATGACATATCAAAGAACATAGCCTCCCTCTTTAGTGGGATGCTATGAGGAACAATGAGCTGATGGAAGCGGCAGTGCATGGGCATAATGGGGTAGTAGAAGCACAGTGTCTTTGCAAGGAGCTGATATGTGTTGGTGCACATTGACTTGTGCTGTCGACAAGGACTACAGCCACAAAGTTGACCAGCTTTGTAGCATTAATGCATGAAAAGCAACAAAAGATGCACAATACTTACCATCTGGATTCTCTTCATCTAAATCCTTTGACAATGCTGCAAGTCCAGCCACTGTTCTGCAATCTTCTGATGAAGCCTTGAGCATAATCTTGGCCACTTCACACAGCAGAGAATCTTTTGGCATCTGAAGAAGAGTATGTCTATGCAAGTCAATTAAGTACTTGAGGGACTAGGAAGGCTTCACTTACCAGTCAGCTTGACTAACACATATGACAAAACTCAGTGAAGAAAGTTGTTTCAAGCTTGCCAGCAGCATGGTTGTTGGTTTTGAAGGACTTCAGAACCTTGTTCAACCATTCAAAAAGGAATGTCCAAAAGTCATGAAGTGGGCCAAAGTTCCGAACAAATGATGCAGTATGTGTTGCATAGTGGTGATTTGGTTTCAAGACACTTGAGCTATATAACTAGTACTGTCAGTACCACTCAAGCATATGAAAATTGACACATACTGTGATTAACTCAGTGCAGTATTGACAGATCAATTGGTCAGCCTGATTGACTTCAGCACCAGTGACCATATGCTTAATCAGAAGCCTAAGCACAGAAGACAGTTTAAGGAAATTTCCTGGATCATCTGGATGTAGTGCAAACTTGATATCCTCATCACCCTCTGGCACCGGTAGTGCTTTCTCAGTGATGGCACTCATATCCATCTCAGGAACATGGGTAGCCTGATTAGGCTCCATTGCCCCAATAAATCCTTCTGGTGTCTCTACTGCACATCCTTTGCCTTTTGTGAGCTGGCAATAAACAAAAGAAGAAAGCAACATAAACTCAAACTTTGCAAGACTTAATTGTCGCTGCTCTGCAGCCTGTGATTTTGTCACCTTCTTCTCTGCTGCTATCCTGGCCTTCTCTGCTTGCTTCACAGCATTAGCCCATAGCTTATCAACTTTCTTTACCTCTGTGGCAGTCTCCTTTTCTTTCATAATCCAAGCTTTCTTGGCCTCATATGCTTCTTTACCTTGTCAGCTTTGAGGGTTTGAGCATCCACAGCCTTCTTCCATGCCTAGAAGTCCTTCTCTGCTTCCTGCTGTGATATAACTTTAACACAATCATAGAGTATCTGATCACTCTTGGTGGCATCAGCTAAACATGAGCTCCATAATTGTGGTATCTAGAACTGACTTCACCACCAAATAGCTATTATTATAGCGAGTAAACTTACAACGATAGGCCTGTAAACTGTAGATAATAGAAGGCATTGATCAGCTGTGAGTGGCCCTCCTTAGGGCATTTCAATGTCAATAGGAAGTTTCCCACATGAACTGGGTACCTTGAACTATGTACATAGATTAGAAACATTCAAATAGAAAGAGATACACACATCTGGTAGCATCTGATGCAAGAATTTCAACTCGTGGTTTGAGCAAAGGATCTTCCCTTGTGAAGCACCACAGACAACTCACAAAGCAACATCTTAGGAACAACACTCAAACAGGAAAGATAAAGAATTTAGTATACTGACCTGCAAAGCAGTGGTACTCGAGAGATGAGAGAGGAGGGTAGTCTGAACTTGTAGTCTGTAGGAGAAGACCCAAGTGAACTAAACTGGAGTTCCTTGGTCATTATATTGCGGTTTATATAGGTTTATATGAGTGTGCACAGACAAAGCTGTGGACAAGAAGGCTATATTACTTACTAGATATAAATGGAAAGTATGATATCATAGTGGAGTGAGAAAGAATGTGATAGAATGTAGAAGAATATAAAGTCATATAAAACAAACTAGAATGGACTAGAGTGTACATGTGGCATACATGCATAGGGCATGAGGAAAGCATAAGGTATGAAGTCATAGTAGAAAGTCATGTGATAAAAGTAAGGGTAGTCGCATGTCACGTGACTGGTCATGTGACCATAAGAAGGAAAGAAAAAGTAAAGAAATAGTAAAGAAATAGGTAAATATATAAGATTTGTAACACCTTGGATCCAAATGTTATAAAAATGTGTCTTGACCAAACCTATCACAACAATCAGTGGAAGTGAAACAAAGTGGCTGAGTGTACCTAGACATAGATTATGCATGGGGTCAACAACAACCTGATTGATGAGGTCAAAGTACGGCAGCCTTGACAGCTATGTGAACCATGTTGCATATTCTTTGATGAAGTTCTTGTGTGCAGTGACCCCCTTCAGGCACCAATACTTCTTGCCAAGTTCATGTTGCTGCTCATTTGTGCATGGTTCAAATGCTTGGCAGTCATTAGTAATGTCCATGGACTTGTTCATATCATATATACCATCTTTCATGAATGATCTTGCCTTGTCCTTGTCAGCCTGCATGATCCAACATGTTGTACTGTCAAGTCTGGTTTCAATCCCGGAATTCCCAGATATTCCAGAGCACGTGGAAGGGCGGAGTAGGGTGGGAATTCCTGAGGGGGGTTGGAGGTGTAAGGAACTTCAGCTTCAGCTTATGTGCTGCGCCCCTGTACAAGTTCTGTTCCTTGATTTCGGAGCGGAGGGTTGGAGATCAATCCTAAGGTCAACTTAAGGACTGAGGAGGTTCAGAGTGAAGTGGATCAGGAAAGAACGGGATTTAGTTGATATTCAAACTAAGGAAATATCAGAGAGTACAAGCGGGTTTATATACTGAAGAGTCCGGAAGATATAAAGATGTTAAAGTATGTCGGACAAATTGGAGTTTCGGGTTTCCCGGAGAAAGTAAGGAATGAATCGGAATGGCGTCAGAATGGTGTAATAATGACTGAGGGCAATGGCGCAATAATTGCGAGGCAAGGGGAAAGGGAATTATTGATAGGAACTGTAGATGTCAAGAAGTGTCAAAGGAAAGTGACATATGTCAAGAGATAGCCGAGATAGGAATACAAAAGTCCAGGACGGGAATGTGAAAGTCCAGGATGGGAATGCAGAAAGTCCAGGACGGGACTGTGGAAGTCTGGGATGGGAAGTATGGGGTTCGGAATGTCCAATGAAAGAGAAATCTTCTAAGGTAAAGTCCAAGGCTTGGGATTCGGGATTTGATCATAGGGGGTCGGAATTGGGCCGGATGGGTTAGAGAAGTTTTGGGATGTGACAGTATCCGGAATTGGGCCGGAATTGGGCCGGATGGGTTAGGAGAGTTTTGGGATGGGACATGTACAGAGATTTGTGAGCCCATGTAGTGCTTTGGTACCATAGTATATGGACAGCCGAGGTTGACAAATAGCCATGGCTCACAGGCCAACCTACAAGTTGCGCTCATAGGGCACAGATGGGCCAAGATGTAATAAAAGTCCTGTGTGATATGAATCAGCCAAGGGGATATTTTAGTAAGGGTATTTTGAGTGATGGGTGGGTCAATATGTGGTGGTTTCATGTGATATGAGTGGGCCAAGGGACGAATGACCCCATAGGTCTCAGGTGGGCCGAGGGATGGGCAACCCATAGGTATTGGATGGGCTGAGGGATATTTCAATAGGCATTTTGTCAGTAATGGGTGGAACCATTGAATGGTGGTAAGGGTGTACCATGGGGATGGGGTGGGCTGAGGGAGGGGTGACCCATAGGTGTCAGATGGGCTGAGGAATGCATGACCCATAGGTCTCGGGTGGACCAAGGGAGGGGGGACCTGTAGGTGTTGGATGGGCCAAGGAATGCATGACCTGTAGATCTTGGGTGGGCCAAGGAATGGGTGACCCATAGGTCTCGGGCAGGCTGAGGGAGGGACAACCCACAAGTTGTGGGTGGGCTGAGGGATGGGTGACCCATAGGTGTCAAGTAGGCCAAGAGACGGGTGGTCTGTAGGTTTTGGGTAGGCCAAGTCATATTTCTTCAATCTATCCTTCATCATAATGGGTGGGCCCATTGAGTGGATGTGTTTGGCTTCATCCATGGGTATGTGAAGACTTTCAGCCTTGGGCTGGCTGCAGCCACCACCATCAGTACTTTCAGGATAGCCTTACCCATGTTGTACTTCAATGAAATCCAGATCAATTCGCAGAATTGTACACCTATAGGAAACTCATGGCATTTGTAGCAGTACAATTACAGTCTTTAGATGTACCCAAGCCAGGGAAAATGGCATTAAACCTTCATATTGGCATCCTTTTTGATTGTTTCCAATTCATCTGATGTCGTCAGGAGGCCTGAGGGAGGAACTGGCACAGGGGAGCCAAAAAACCATCCAACTTATCCTCATTTGTCTCCATGCTGTCTAGATGGAGTGGGGATGGGACTGCCCTGATTCCCTCCAAGGATGGGCTGCCCAATTGGAGGCTGAGATTGGGGGAATGTTCTGGTTCAGCCCAAATGACAGCTGGTGGAAGGGAGCCAGAACCCTCCAAGTTGAGCATTCACATGTGATGCAAAATCAATCCCGTCCTCGGAAGAGGACCAGGTTTTGATTCAACAAACACTTGCTCTTGAACCCTTTCCCAAAGTGCCTCGACTGCCCAAACCAATGTGCTGAGCTGTTGCTCGAGCACTGTAATCCATTCAAGCTCCCTTTTGAGAGTGGAAACCTGAATTTCAAGGGCAGTCATGACTACATCCCTAGAATCATCAGTTAGGTGGGGAGTGGGGATGGAGGCTGGGAGGGCAGGGTACTGAGAGGCCCAGCCAGGATTGCATGGCTAATGGAGCAGGATGGGATGGGGTGGGATGGAAGCCGCTTTGGGATCACTACACCATCAAAAACAATCAATATCAGTTGGAAATAGAAACATATGTAGACTACCAAACTTACCAAGTTTCAGTTTAAGACTTGAGCCAGCAGGGGCAGAGCTTGGGCCAGCTTTGGGGGCAGGGGTCTTGGGCCTTGGCTTTGATGCCAAATTTTTGACCTTCTTTCTTGGAGATGGACTGGGTGCCAGACTTGGGGCACAATTGGTGGGGGTGGTGGCCAAACCCATCATTGCCCTGAGTGGTTGACAGGAAGGGGCTTTTGAAGGGGCCCTTGACGCCACCTTGCTTGGGCCATGGGATTCCTGACAGGTTTTTTTGGCCACTTTGACAAAGCTGCAAACTATCTTGGATTGGTTACATGGCTGGCATGCACTGACAGCAATATTGTCCTTGATGTTTTGGGTGTATGGCTGCACTTTTTGGGCACAGCTTTTGCAGACTTTGGAAGGAGCCTTTGGGAATAGAAGGGGAGTTGCAGCAGTGTTGGGACAGGATGTTGATGGTTTGGGTTCTTCATCCTCATTGGAGATAAATTCCTGTGATTTGATGGCATGGGACCAAGACCAATGTTTTGGCTGGTTCTTCAACCTTCTCTCCCAGCTTCTCCCCTGCTTTTCCTTTTCCTCTCCTGCTCTTCTACCCAAGCCTACCTTTCCCTGAGCTGACATTTTCTCAATGGCCTCCAGCTTCTCCATTGCCCAAGCACAAAGACTGATTCAGTCCAGGAGTAGAATATTGACAAGACAGAAGTCTCGGAATACTTTTTGCACACCATTTCACATGATTTCCCACCAAATTACCCATATTAATGTTGATCATGTCTGACACATAAGCTCAAGGTAATGCCTCTGGCCAGGTCAGATTCAACAGTAAGCCTACAAATTCATTTTGCTCACCCAAACTGACCATTATCATCCAGATCAACTGATGGAGATTGAATCACCATCTTCCTCAGATTTATTCTTAGCCCCATCCATTCCTTCATAGACTTCCTCTTGGGACTTATCAACCCCCCAAGGTTCCTCTATGAACCTCCCATTTTCATTTTCTCCATTCTTTGAGCACCCCAAGGTTCCTAGCCACCTAAGTGCCAAGTCCACCACATCTGATGATCTGAGGTTTCCAACACCTCCAGTTATCCCTGACAGCAGTCTGGAACTGCCAACTCCACCCATGCTTGAGGAAAGTCCTCTCCCCCCCAGCCTGCCATTCATTTCTGATGCCTGTCAAGTCCATGTTCAATCCTGGAATTCCTGAAAGGTCCTAAGGGCAGGGAAAGGTGTAAGGGGTCGGGAATCCATGAGGGGGGTCGGAGGGGTAAGGAATTTTGGCTTCAGCTTATGTGCTGCACCCCTGTATGAGTCCTGTCCCTTAATTTCAAGACAGAGGTTCAGAAGACAATCCTAAGTTCAACTTGAGCACTGAGGGGGGTTTCAGAGTGAAGCAAAGACTTCAAAGGATAGAACAGGATTTAGTTGATATTTTAACTAAGAAAATATTACAGAGTCCAAGCAGGTTTATATACTGAAGAGCCCAGAAGATATGAAACTGTTAAAGTGTCGGATGAGTCGGGGTTTTGGATTTCCGGAGTATGGTAAGGGGATGGATCAGAATGATGGAATGATAACTAAGGATGATGGTGCAATAATTGTGAAGCAGGGGGAAGGGAATTATTGATAGGAACTATAAGTGTCAAGGGATATCAAAGGAAAGGAACATATGTCAAGAGATAGCCAAGATAGGAGTACAAAAGTCTGGGACTGGGTATATGGGATTTGAGGTTCAGGATATTGGGATATGAGGTTGAGGTGAAAATCCTCTAAGGTAAAGTACGGGGTTCGGGATTTG
This sequence comes from Gyrodon lividus, assembly GCA_014904945.1. Taxonomy (NCBI): domain Eukaryota; kingdom Fungi; phylum Basidiomycota; class Agaricomycetes; order Boletales; family Gyrodontaceae; genus Gyrodon; species Gyrodon lividus. Next base: position 99,517 of record MU127425.1, read on the forward strand.
ATCATAAGGGGTCGGAAACATGTTGTATGGGTAGGGAAAGTTTCAGGATGTGACACCAGGCAAAACCGCTTGGAATTGATCCAGAACTTGTGCAGACTTTTATCACATTCCATCATACTTTGCTTGTCATCATTCCCAAGTCTCCAGGGATGCTCTGTCACTTTCTTACATTGCTTAATCCTGACTCCTCTTGTTGCTGTTCCTATTCCTTGATTATCATTAGCAAGCACTTCTCTGCCCACTCTGCTACATATATATACTTAGTTTTAGTTTTCACTTTGGATTCCTCAGTTGTTCTTTGCCCCTCTTTGGCAGTGGCTGAGGTGAGTTTACTTATACATATTTACTACTCCTAGCTAATCCCTAGTAGTCCGGGCAATCACTGCCCTCTTATAGGTGAATATAGTTGTTCTTTGCCCCTCTTATATTTTTTGTCAGGTTATGAGTCCCACTAGCACATACTAATGGAAAGGAAACCTCTCCAAAACAACTCAACTCTCATGCAAATCCCTCAGTGCACATCCAGACACAATCCAGACCCTCAGAACTTCTACCATGTTGTCCAATGCAGCCTCCACTGACACTCCCACATGCCTGACTCTGATTGGTCCCTCAAAACTTCCAAATCTGGAAGCTCCAGATCACGGCAAAACTTCAGAGAGAGAAAGTCCTAGGTGTAGCCCTGGGAACTGACACCTGTCCAACCACATTTCCCAGCACCCCAGGAACTACCACCACTGTACCTGTTCCTGCCACATCCCCCAGTATTCCTGGTTCCTTGACCTTTTCCCCTACCTCATCCGGAACTCCAACAACCTCCAGCACAGCCACAGCAGAGGACATCCGAAAATGGACGGAGAAAAATGAGAGAGTGCATGGAATCATTCAGGACAGCATCAGCAATGCTCTTTCACTCAAGACAGAGATGCATACCACTGCCAGGGCCCTCTTTGATGCACTCCTATCTATCCACCAAGCATCAAACCTCACCTCTGCCTTCTACATATTCCAACAGCTATGCTCCTGCTCCTATCCACCCCCAATCTCCATCTCCAGAGAGACCTGTGCCAGCTCAGATTGTCACTGGAGTCCGGAGAAGCAATCAGCAATGCCAACAAGCTGACCAAAATAGAGACTACCAACAGACTGTAAATGAAGATGCCACACACAGGGCTTAACGCCATGGTGGGCAACAACCAGAACCTGCAGCAGAAGCTCCGGAATTCCCAGGAGCATTCACAGCATCCATAGAATCTTTGCAGGTGCAGCCAATTCTGAGCCTGATTCATTCTTTCTGGGGACAATCTGGGAAGCCTATGCATTGCCCGACACAGAAAACTGGAAGTCCACAGTTGAGGAAGAACTCCTAAACCTCAATTCCAAGCATGTGTATGAAACCATCCCCATTCCGAAAGGTATCACTCCAATAACCTCCAAACCCATCTTCCACATCAAGCATGACCACACCAGACATGTTGAGTGCTACAAAGTCTGCATCATTGTGTGGGGTTTCACTCAGAAGGAAGGAATCGACTACCAGGAAGTATTTGCCCCTGTAGCAAACCTGGACTCCGTCTGGACCCTTATTGCCCTTGCTGCAAAACATGACTTGGAGCTCAACCAAATGGATGTCTCCACCGCTTACCTTAACAAAGAATTGGAGGAGGGTTTCTACCTACTTCCTCCAGATGGTGTCCCTATCCAACCTGGGTATTGCTGGAAACTCTGGTGCTCACTCTATGGACTTGAGCAAGCCAGGTGGACTTGGAACAAGACACTAGACAAGAAACTTGAAGAACTCAGATTTGCTTGCCTCAATGTGGAGATGTGCCTTTATGTCTTCCAGAAGAACAGACAAGTTTGTTTTCTAGTTGTTTATGTGGATGACCTACTCTTAGCAGCTTCTTCCAGACAGATTATGAACTCTGTCAAAGCCAAACTCTCAGTGGCCTTCAAAATGTGTGACCTTAGAGAAGCCAAATACATGCTCAGAATCGAAATCAACCAGGACTGGAAGCTCCGGACCATCTCCTTGTCACAATGCCAATACTACTCCCACACCATCCTAGACAATGTTGGAATGACTGCATGCAAACCCATCTGGACTCCAATGGCACACAACTTACAACTCTCCGCTGTGGATGCAGAAAATGATCAAATCCTTCCAGAGATGGTCATTGAAGGTCAGAAAGTCTTCTATCTCACAGTCATTGGCTCTGTCAAGTCTGGGTTCGATCCTGGAATTCCCAGAGAGTTCCAGAGCATGCAGAAAGGCGGAGTTGGTTGGGAATTTCTGAGGGGGGTCGGAGGGGTAAGGAACTTCAGCTTCAGCTTATTTGCTTCACCCCTGTACAAGTTCTGTTCCTCAATTTCAAGGCAGAGGGTCAGAAGACAATTCTAAGATCAACTTAAGGACTGAAGGAGGTTTTCAGAGGGAAGTGGAGACTTTGCAGGATAGAATGGGATTTAGTTGATATTCAAACTAAGAAAATATTGGAGAGTACAAGCAGGTTTATATACTGAAGAGTCCGGAACATATAAAGCTGTTAAAGTATGTCGGACGCATTGGGGCTTCGGGTTTCTGGAACAAAGTAAGGGATGAATCAGAATGGTGGAATAATAACTGAGGGCAATGGCACAATAATTTTGAAGCAGGGGGGAAGGGAATTATTGATAGGACCTGTAGATGTCAAGAAGTGTCAAAGGAAAGAGACATATGTCAAGAGATAGCCAAGATAGGAATATGAAAGTCTGGGACAGGAAATACGGGGTTCGGAATATCTGATGAAGGAGAAATCTTTCAAGGTAAAGTCCAAGGCTCGGGATTTGGGGTTTGATCATAGGGGGCCAGAATTGGCCTGGATGGATTGGGAAAGTTTCGGGATGTGACAGGCTCTTTGATGTATCTCATGCTTGGAACATGTCTGGACATTGCATATGCAGTCAGAACACTCAGCCGGTTCAGTGCCACACCAAAGCAGATCACTGGGAAGCAGCAAAATGTGTATTCCGGTACATCAAAGCCACCAAGGACATGGAACTCCGCTTTGACAGCTCTGAGGTATCTGTCAAGTCTGGTTCTTTCCCGGAATTCCCGGATGTTCCGGAGTTGCGGAGGGGGCAGGGTTTGCGGGAATTCCTGAGAAGTGTCGGAGGGGTAAGGAACTGTGGCTTCAGCTTATGTGCTGCGCCCCTGTACGAGTTTGGTTCCTTAATTTAAAGGGCGGAGGGTTGGAGGTTGGTCCTAAGGTCAACTTGAGGACTTAGCGGATTGGAAGGGAGGTGATCAGGAAGGAACAGGATTTAGTTGATATTTGAACTGAGGAAATATCAGAGAGTACACGCGGGTTTATATACTGAAGGGTCCGGAAGATATAAAGATGTTAAAGTACTATCGGACAAATCGGAGTTTCAGGTTTCCGGAGGAAGGGAAGGAATGAATCGGAATGGCATCAGAATGGTAGAATGATGACTGAAGGCAATGGCGCAATAATTGAAGAGATTGGACATTCACAAAAGGGCCAACTGTCCTCCACTGTGACAACCAGGCCACTATCATTCTAAGCTGTGATCCTCAATTTTGGGCACGGACTAAACATATCCAGTGGAAGTACCACTTCATCCAAGAAGAAGCCATCATCCACTACATCCCCACAGACAACATGGTATCAGACATCCTTACAAAACCTCTCATTCATGAACAACACTGGAAATTTGTTTGGGGTATGGGTCTATGAATGTGCTTGAGTGGGAGTGACAAAATACAGTGAACTCCGCATTTCCGGAATGTCGGAGTCTGTACCTCTACATGTCTGAAATGCCAGATTTCCTACCTCCGCTCTGCTGCCAGGCAAAACCACTCAGAATCACTCTGGAACTTGTGTGGACTCTTATCACATTCCATCATCCTTTGCTTGTCATCATTCCTGAACCTCCAGGGATGCTCTGCCACTTTCTTACATCACTTAATCCCAACTACTCTTGTTCCTGTTCCTATTCCCTGATTATCATTAGCAAGTGCTTCTCCGCCCACTCTGCTACATATATATACTTAGTTTCACTTTGAATTCCTCAGTCATTCTTTGCCCCTCTTTGGCAGTGGCTGAGGTGAGTTTACTTATACCTATTTACTACTCCTAGCTAATCCCTAGTAGTCTGGGAAATCACTGCTCTCTTATAGTTTTTGTCAGCCAGGATCTGGAGAGTTCTCAAGCTTCTGAAATGGAATAGCTTTGGGCATGACCTGAGGGCCATTGGATTGGGCCAACTAGTCCAGCATGTCCACAGAAGGGGGTAAATTTTGATCCAGAAATAGACAAGGATATGTCTAGGCAAGCTTCCAAGTATCAATCAGGAAGCCCAACTGACAATTCCATGGTAGCTGAAAATATTCTTGAACCATCATCATGGATGGAAATTCAAGGCTGAGCATATGCATGACAAGAAGCCGGATGATCAGGTATTTCTCATGGATGGCAAGGGCTAAATGGTGGGTCAGGAAAGGTACCACAACTACTTGAAGGATGCAAAGGACTCTCCAGAGGTAGGACCAAGGACCAAGCCCAAAGTCCTGAAGTGCTGACTTACCAATGGCAGCAGTTGGACTGTAATAACCATTGGGTGGTGAACCAGGCCAATGCCCATAGGCATAAGTTAGAAGCCACTAGAATAGGGGGATGCACATGTGCCCGGCATGGATGTTTCATTCCACATTGCCTTGTAGACTTTCAAAAAGGAGAAAGGTACAGCATGCCTAAATTGGTCTGGCTGACCACTCACTTACCCTATGTTAAAGACAGGTGAGCTGTAGTTATATATAAGCTCAGTGTACTGTGTAGTCAGTCACTGAGGTAGTACTAAGTACAAACTACGAAAGTAAGTACATGATGAAGTAAGCAATGGCATAGCCACACAATGTTTGTATTCCAACATGAACATGGACTATTGTCACATCCCCAAACTTTCCCTACCCATACAACACACTTTCGGCCCCTTATGATCAAACCGCAAACCCCAAGCCCTGGACTTTACCTTAGATTTTCCCCTTCACTTGATATCCTGAATCCCATATTTCCCGTCCCAGACTTTTGTATTCCCATCCTGGACTTTTGTACTCCTATCTCAGCTATCTCTTGACATGTGTTCCTTTCCTTTGACATCCCTTGACATTAACAGTTCCTATTGATAATTCCCTTTCCCCCTGCTTCACAATTATTGCACCATCGTCCTCAGTTATTATTCCATCATTCTGATGCCATTCCAATTCATCCCCTTACCATACTCCAGGAACCCGAAACCCCAATTTGTTCAATATACTTTAACAGTTTTATATCTTCCAGACTCTTCAGTATATAAACCTGCTGTCACATCCCAAAACTTCCCTAACCAATCCGGCCCGATTCTGAACCCCTATGACCAAATCCCGAATCCCGGCCCTCATACTTTACCTTAGACAATTTCTCTTTCATCAGACATTCCGAACCCCATACTTCCCATCCCAGACTTCCCGCATTCCCGTCCCGGACTTTTGTATTCCTGTCCCGGACTTTTGTATCCCTATCTCGGTTATCGCTTGACATATCAGTCTCCTTTGACACTTCTTGACATTTACAGTTCCTATCGATAATTCCCTTCCCCCTTGCTTTGCAATTATTGCGCCATTGCCTTCAGTCATCATTCTACCATTCTGACGCCATTCCGATTCATTCCTTCCTTTCCTCCGGAAACCCGAAACTCCGATTCGCCCGATAGTACTTTAACATCTTTATATCTTCTGGACTCTTCAGTATATAAACCCGCATGTACTCTCTGATATTTCCTTAGTTTGAATATCAACTAAATCCTGTTCCTTCCTGATCCCTTCCCTTCCGATTCTCTAAGTCCTTAAGTTGACCTTAGGACCAGCCTCTGACCCTCCGCTCTTAAATTAAGGAACCGAACTCGTACAGGGGCGCAGCACATAAGCTGAAGCCGCAGTTCCTTACCCCTCCAACCCCCTTCAGGAATTCCCGCAAAACCCTGCCTTCTCCACACCTCCGGACATTCCGGGAATTCCAGGAAAGAACCTGGACTTGACACCTGCCTTTACTCTGTAATATTTCCCTAGTTTAAATATCAACTAAATCCTATTCTATCCTCCAAAGTCTCTGCTTCACTCTGAAACCTCTCTCAGTCCTTAAGTTGAACTTAGGATTGTCTTCTGAACCTCTGCCTCGAAATTAAGGGACAGAACTCATACAGGGGCACAGCACATAAGCTGAAGCCAAAGTCCCTTGCCCCTCCAACCCCCCCTCAGGGATTCCCAACCCCTTATGCCTGTCACCGTGCTCTGGACTCTCCAGGAATTCCAGGATTGAACCCAGAATTGACAGATCCAGATGGTCCTGACATTCTATGACATTAATTGTCAATACATGAAACACTTCAGACAAAGGGGATCCACAAACTCATATCTGAGCATGCCAACTGAGATTAGCCTATGGCATATCCATGGCCACCAGAATGAATGCTTTGCAAGATACTCTCCTGGGCTCATTCAAGGAGCAGGTAGAGTCAAGGGAGAGATTATAGAGACTCTGTGGGCAATCTTGAATGTGATTTCAGGTTTGGCCCAGGGGATGTCAGCTCCCCATTGGCAGGAACTATTGGACTTTCAGATGAATGATTTCAATTTCCAGAAGATGATTCAAATGGATGAGACCTGGTTGGGTTCTGCTCTGTTGGTTGTCAAAGCTGATTTCTGTTAGCTGGAAGCATTCATTGGAAACTCAAGATGGCATTGACCAGCAAGGAAGAGGCAGCAGATGCCTTCCAAGCTCTCAATGAAGGATAGGAAGAGGATAGGAAGAGGTAGTTGGTGAAGCAGGAGAGAAAGGCCATGAAGGAAAAGGAAACCCTATAGCCATGGATGTTTATGAGATCAGATTGGACTCTGGTAATTCTTCTTTACATCTGCATGTCAGCTAGCTAAAGAAGCTTCTCCAGCCCTGACAATGAAAAGCATTGAGCTTGCCATGCTATCGGAATCTCACTCCATGACTTTGAGCCAAAGGGGTTCTAGTACTTGACTTGCTCAGGGGTTGCAAATCCAGCAATCACAGATCCAGCTACAGTTGGAGGCCTGTTCTTCTGGTCATTGGTCCACAGAAGCTCAAAGGCTGGCCCTGGCAAGGAAGAGGAATTGGCTAGGGACAGAAATCTGCAGCTTTGTCTTGGATGCTGCTTCATTCATAGGTAGAATTGACACACTCAGAGATCTGATGCAGCTGACCATGATAAGAGAGACTGGATTGATGACATAGGATCTGATGATGATGCCAAAGTAGCCTTTGGAAACCTTGATCCTCAGCATGCCAAAGAAGCTGATCTCCACTTCCCATCCTCCATGGGTAGACAAGCTTGCAAGGACTTAGGTATAGATAGGTTGGCAGATGAAGAACTGCAACTCAGAAAAGATCAAGCCAATGACTGCCTGCATCATCTGAGGATGGCATTGGCCAAGAAGTGAGTTCTCTTCCACACCGAGCTTCAGCATGCAAGTGGCCAGACCCACACAACTCAGGCATTGGGCAAGATCAATGCCATAGAGCTAATGAAAAGGCATGCTGACGAGCCATGATATCACTGGAAGCCAACAAAGACACTCTGATCTGGTATAGGCCGCTTGAGCCAGAGCACCTCAAGGTCAGTACCATGGTATCTGACCCAAATGCCTGGGGCCATCAGGACTCCACCTTGGCCTAGTTCTAGACCATGGATATGCAATGGGATGCAGAACTGAATGTATGTTTCCATCTTAATGTTCAGTTGCTCATGGACTGAGTTAACACTTTCAGGTACTTCAGTTTATTGGGGTCATTGGCTCAGAGCAAAGGCTCTCAAGGACCAATGGGAAGAGGAAGTAGAGCTCCTCAGAGCAGAAGGGCAAACACCTTCTGGTCACCCATCCCTCAGCCCATCTGGGACCTATGGGTCACCCATTCCTCAGCCCATCCAACACCTACCGGTCACCCCTCCCTTGGCCCATCTGACACCTACCATTCACCCATCCCTTGACCCACTCAAGACCTTCTTGTCACCCATCCCTCAGCCTATCCGTGACTTGTGGATCACCCCTCCCTCAGCCCACCCAAGACCTACGGGTCACACATTCCTTGACCCATCCAACACCTACTAGTCACCCATCCCTCAACCCACCTAAGACCTATGGGTCACCCACCCCTCAGCCCACCCAATCCCCATGGTACACCCTTACCACCCATTACTGACAAAATGCCTATTGAAATATCCCTCAGACCATCCAATACCTACAGGTTGCCCATCCCTCAGCCCACCTGAGACCTATGTGGTCACTCATCCCTCAGCCCACTCATATTACATGAAACCACCACATATTGACCCACCCATCACCCAAAATGCCCTTACTAAAATATCCTCTTGGCTGACTCATATCACATGGGATTTTTATTACATCTCGCCCCATCCATGCCCTACAAGTGTAACTTGTAGGTCAGCTGACAATCAGCTGGCCCATGAGCCATGGTTATTTGTCAACCTTGGCTGTCCATATACTACATTATGTGATATGAGGAACAAGGCACTGGGGCAAAGAGTTAAAGATAAGCAGAGGTGTGGACTTGTGGAAATGTGGACTTGGTCCAGAGTTGGGCTTTGGAGAAACAGAATTGATGTGCATGGCACAGGATATGACAGTTACACATATACACAAAAATATACCTAGTTGTTCTTCTACTAATGGACCATTGCATTATTGCATGAATCTGCCACCATGAATGCTTCAAATACATCAAGGCTGACACCTAGACTGTGCCTGATCCTGTCAGGATGTCCAAGGATGGGATTGTGCACCCATGCTTCACCAGATAGAATAGAAGTATGATAGGAAATTGGGGAGCAGAGTTCATGAAGAGAAGCTCGTAGACATTTAATGTCTGTATTAGAATCATCATAAACATGATGATGAAGCATTCTTGCTGTTATCTGGAATGGAGTTGCCTGTTGATGTCCGAGTCCATGTTGTAGTCAACTTGCTATTGGTATCACTATCAATACATCTACATGATATGATGGGGAACCCCAAGGTATAGTCATGTGACACCTCATGACATTTTGTTTCACAAACTCACTTGAATTCAACCAACTTTCACTGTCCAAACGGCACCTGACTGTTTCATTTTGTTTTTAGGTTTGCCAGTTTTGGTGGCCGGCACATCAATAGCTCCCACCATCAAATCCTTCATTAATAAGTGACAATAACAAGTCCTCATGCTACAGCCATTTTCATATTGATAGGCCTATCTGGTTGAATACACACACAGGCTGAGTCAGAATTTTGAGTCTACCCATGACATGCTAAGGTACATAACTTAGTAGGGCTTACACTAGCCTGTAAGCGTGAGATGATTGGTTATCCTTATCTCACACCGCTTTCAATGTGTCAACACATCACCAGAGCAGAGAAGGAAATGGCCCTCCTTCGAATGTTGCTGGTATCTGGCCTAAACAACACAGAAATAGCTGACTACATAGGAATTCACCCCAGGATCATGAGGGGTCTTCGCAAGCACTTTTGAGAGACTGGTGAGATCATGAAGAAACCAGTTGTAGCAGGCATCCCAACTTCTGAACTCCTTGGATGCCATGGTAGGTGCCTTTCAATACATTTCTTGCATGTCTCATACTTTCTTATAGTTTCTACAAGATCTTGTTGAGTGCCAGCCTGACATAATGCTATGTGAAATGCAGGAATATTTATGCCAAATTTATCACATCCATGCACCCCAGGCAACACTCATGGAGACCCTACACCATCAGGGACTCACACGAGAGAAGGTACTGTCCATTTTGTTATTGAGGTATTTAGGACTGATCCTTTATAGGTGACATGACCAGCCATTGAACAAGACGAAAGAGATCACGCAGAATTCAAGATGCTTATTGGAGAGCATTTTGAGCCCCAGCAATTAGTTTTTGTCGATGAAAGTCACTTCAATTGACATTCTTTGCAAAGACATTATGCCTGGTGACTGTGCTAGCAGACATGACTTCTTTGTATGTGGTACACAGTATGCACCCTTGCTTCTGATTGTAAATATGATGCTAGCTTGGACTTAGTTACTCAATCCTTCCTGCAATTTCGCTTGATGGTGTCATCCACCTCAAAGTCATCAATTGTTCCTTTACTGAGGATGATTTCGCCAATTTCATATGTGGTGTGCTCAATCAGATGCAGCCATGGCCCCTCCCAAACTCAGTGCTTATAATGGATAATGCTTGTATCCACAATGTCCCAGGCATACAGGAGATGGTTTAAGAGCAGTAGGTTCTCTTTTCCCATCATATTCTTCTGGTTACAATGACCCAATAATTTTCTTCTTTCAGTGGAATGCACTTCCTATTTCTTCCAGCTTATTCACCTGATCTAAATCCCATTGAAGGAGGTTTTTTGTGTGTCAAATCCTGGCTGCAATTGAACCATGCCTATGTCCTCAGTGAGATGGAAGGTAGAGCATGTGATCTATATGCTTTGATTTGGGAGGCTGTCTACACCACCATCATGCCCAAGAAAGTCTATGGTTGGTATCGGCACAGTGAGTATATTGTGTAAATTCCAATCATATTACCCTCTGTTCTATTCTAATTCTAATGGCTCACAATGCGTCATTTATGTTGAAATTATTGTACCTTCTGAAAAGAGCATTGAGCTCAACTAACAGTAGGAAAGGATAGGTTTGTTGAAACCTTTGTAGAAAGATGCAGGCGAAAGAGACTGTAAAAGGTATGCAATAATCAGCTTACTAATATTCTGCCTCACCCTCGCCGTCAGGATCAAGTTCATCATCACCCTCACTATCAGGATCAAGTTAATCATCCTCATCCACTGTCAAGTTGTCAAGTCCAGGTTCAATCCCAGAATTCCCAGATAGTCCGGAGTGTGCAGAATGGCAGAGTTGGTCAGGAATCCCTGAGAGGGGTCAGAGGGGCAAGGAACTTTGGCTTTGGCTTATGTGCTGTGCTCCTGTATGAGTTCTGTTCCTTAATTTCAAGGCAGAGGGTTGGAGGACAATCCTAAGGTCAACTTAAGGACTGAAGGGGGTTTCAGAGTGAAGTGGAGACTTTGCAGGATAGAATGGGATTTAGTTGATATTTGAACTAAGGAAATATCAGAGAGTACAAGCAGGTTTATATACTGAAGAGTCCAGAACATATAAAATGTTAAAGTATGTCAGACAAATCAGGGTTTCAGGTTTCTGGAACAAAGTAAGGGATGAATTGGAATGGCGTCAGAATGGTGGAATAATAACTGAGGGCAATGGCACAATAATTGTGAAGCAGGGGGAAAGGGAATTATCAATAGGAACTGCAGATGTCAAGAAATGTCAAAGGAAAGAGACATATGTCAAGAGATAGCCGAGATAGGAATACAAAAGTCTGGGATGGGAATGGGAATGGGAAAGTCTGGGATGGGGAATAAGGGGTTTGGAATGTCTGGTGAAGGAGAAATCTTCTAAGGTAAAGTCCGAGCCTCAGGATTCAGGATTGAGCATAAGGGGCCAGAATTGGGTCGGATGGGTTGGGAAAGTTTTGGGATGTGACATCCACCACTTCCTTGTTCTCGTCAGGGTAGGCAAAGTAGGTCTCGAAATCACCAGCAGGTGCAAGCCTAACCAGTTTGTGGTCAGCCGGTTTTTCGTCAGTGGATTTGGTCTTGCATTTCTTGTAGAGACCATGGACAACAGATTCCCCCAGGTCAAATTTGTGTTTACTGGTATGTGGGTTGCCTGTGAAATCTCCACTGTCGTTCTCCTCCTCCTGATAGGTTCCTCGGAGTCCTAAGACAGGAAGTACAAGATGCTTGGCATAGTTTTGAAGGGTAATTGCTTGTCATGTTCCCATATTTCCAACCAAGGAAAGCACAGTTGGATCAGCAAGTAAAATTTGTTCTGATGAGTATATTCCAGCTTCTTGTAAAAACACCTCCAACTGATTCCAATACTGTCCTGGTTGCTCAGAGGCAACTAGAGCCATCACTGATGACAGGGGGGAAAGACATTCTGCCCTTGAATGGCAGGATTGGGTGTACCCCAGGAAAGTGTGGACAACTCCCTCAGCTCGATTAGTGCACCAGAATTCGGAGTTGGGAAAACATGTATAGAGGGTGGGTGATACAAGGGAGGTGGGTCCAAGGCAGTTGGCATGTCTGGGTCACTTGGAGCCACCTGATATTTAGGAATTGCAAAGGACAAAGATGCCAAGGCTATAGATAAAGTGAGGGAGGAACTGTCAGGTGTCATATTCTGAATGGTGACATGGACCTCCAGAACTGAAGAAGTTGACGCAGAATGTCAACCAGACTTAAGGGTTGGTCCACTGTCAAAATTGAGGCAGTGTGGTGGTGCAAACTTCATTGCCTCATGTATGCTCTGCAGATAGTTAGTTTTAAGCCACCTAATCTGCTAAGATGACTGATAGTAACATGCCATTTTCTTGGCCCACACACTCATTTCCTGGTGCAAGAGGCGATGATGATTGTTGGAACCACCCATGCAAGTAATGTAGCAGTGTCCCTTATGGGTTTCACATTGGGTGGCTTCTTCAAGCTGCTTGTAAGCATTGTACTGGGAGCTATTCTTGTCGTCGGGCTCTAATGGTGGCAGTATGTTGTCCTTCCAAGTGTGTTTTGCCTTCACCTTCACCTTTTTCAATGCAGGTGGAATCTATTCCACTGAGTGAGTTCTTTTGCCTTTATTCAAAGAGTAAATGAACTCACTGCTGTGTTCTTGACCTCCAGTCCAACCTGTTTGGTGCTTGCATTTGATGCCTTTTGGCAGATTCAATGGATTACTTCTTCAAACCTTCCCTTCCATTCAACGCCCCCCACCTCCCCTCACCAGCGATCTTTGCAAAGAGTTGAACTTGCTAGGGATCACTGAGGATCCTGACTACATGGCTTTGAAAATCTCCCCATGTAATCTCCGTATCGGCCTTAAATGATCTGTTCTGCTAGCTGTTGAGAACTTCGATCTGGAAAATGAAAACTGGATGTCAAGTAAGTAGAATTTTCAGCTTATGTGAATACAAACATACCCTAAGGACAAATCTTGCAGTTCAGGTGGTTGGTGTGCTGGTGTTTGTGGTTGGTCTACAGGTACTGGGGAGACTGGGACACCATAGCCCTGGAGCTGGCCATATGGATTGGGCAGTGGCTGTTGAGCATACTGGGGATGGGGGTGTGGGAAATGATGCATAAATGGTGGCTGTGGAAGTCCAGGGGGGTAGATGAGTAGCATATGTCCCTAGGGAATGGCATAATGGAAAGGTTGCTGTTGCTGATTTCCAGTGCTCAAGTGGTGCATTGGGTGGCCAAGAGGAGTTTGGTGTGCCATGAGATGGACAAGATAAAACTGTATTGGGTTGTCAGATGGTGACATGGGGAGGCCATCTTATACCTTTTTTTTTCTTCAGTGAGATTGCACCATTTCATCTCTCCTTTTTATTCCATTGGCATACATTGCACTCATCACGATAACTTGGAAGTGCCATCTTATTCTTTTTTTCTGTGAGCCTATGACATCATCTTCCCTGGCCTGTCAAGTCCGGGTTCAATCCTGAAAGGTCCAGAGCACGCAGAAAGGCAAAGGGGGCCAGAGGGGCAAGGGACGTTGGCTTCAGTTTATGTTCTGCACCCCTGTACGAGTTCTGTCCCTTAATTTCAAGGCAGAAGTTTGGAAGACAATCCTAAGATCAACTCAAGGACTGAGGGAGGTTTCAGAGTGAAGCAGAGACTTTGGAGGATGGAACAGGATTTAGTTGATATTCAAACTAAGGAAATATTACAGAGTAAATGCAGGTTTATATACTGAAGAGTCCAGAAAATATAAAACTGTTAAAGTATCTCAGACAAATTGGGGTTTTGGGTTTCTGGAGCAAAGTAAGAGGATGAATTGGAATGGTGTCAGAATGATGGAATAATAACTGAGGACGGTGGCACAATAATTGTGAAGCAGGGGAAAAGGAATTATCAATAGGAACTGTAGATGTCAAGGGATGTCAAAGGAAAGGAACATATGTCAAGATATAGTGTCACATCCTGAAACTTTCCTAGCCCATCCGGCCCAATTCCAGCCCCCTATGATTAAATCCTGAACCCCGAGCCCCACACTTTACCTTAGAAGATTTCTCCTTCATTGGAAATTCCGAACCCCATATTTCCCATCCCGGACTTCCGCATTCCTGTCCCGGACTTTTTATTCCTGTCCCAGACTTTTGTATTCCTATCTCGGCTATCTCTTGACATATGTCACTTTCCTTTGACATTTCTTGACATCTATAGTTCCTATTGATAATTCCCTTTCCCCCTGCTTCACAATTATTGTGCCATGATTCTGATGCCATTCCATTTCATTCCTTACCTTCTTCCAGAAAACCAAAACTCCAATTTGTCCGACATACTTTAACATCTTTATATCTTCCGGACTCTTCAGTATATAAACCTGCTTTTACTCTCTGATATTTCCTGCATTTGAATATCAACTAAATCCCATTCTCTCCTGCTCTGCTTCACTCTGAAACCCCTTCAGTTCTTAAGTTGACCTTAGGATTGTCTTCCAACCCTCTGCTCTGAAATTAAGGAACAGAACTCGTACAGGGGCACAGCACATAAGCTGAAGCCAAAGTTCCTTGCCCCTCCGACCCCCCTCAGGGATTCCCGACCAATCCCGCCATTCCGCACGCTCCAGACTATCTGGGAATTCCGGGATTGAACCCAGACTTGACAGATAGCTGAGATAGGAATACAAAAGTCCAGGACAGGAAATACATGATTCAGGATATCAGATGAAGGAGAAATCTTCCAAGGTAAAGTGTGGGGCTCAGGGTTCAGGGTTTGATTATAAGGGGCCAGAAGCGTGTCAGATAGGTAGGGAAAGTTTTGGGATGTGACAGGCCTCACATAGCAGAATGAATTGATAAATTATTCATTGGTTTGTTGTGCATCGTCAATTCAACCACAATTTCTCGATGTGCAACAGGATGACCATCATCTTTCACCCTACTTGACAGTAGCTATATATTTATATTTTCTGAATGATCTTCCTCTTTTCCCTGTATGTATCATCATGCTTTGTATTTCGTTGTAATAAATCTGATTGGTTGATACTGACGTTGGTATCTACAGAGCATGTGACATCAGTGGGAGCTATGAAAAGTCATGTTTCCCTTTCTCAATATCCATCACCATTGCTCTTCCAAATTACTATGGAGCCCAAACTCTCAACTCTGACCCAACCAGTCAACCAGTCTTCATCCCCTCTTGTCCTTCCTGGTTCCCCCACTTCCACTTCCATTGTCTACCAGGTTTACTCTGGGCCTGACATCAGTGACAAGGTCCTAGAACAATGCTCTGAATTGTTCAGCAACAACTATGGAGTTTGGGGCCAGAGACCTGCTGGTATGAAGGGTCCCAAGACTGGTTTGTGGCCTCTCCCTTTTCTACCTTTCCAACAAGACTAACTTAGGAGTCAGGAAACCAGCTCAGGATGTCTGCTGCTTGTCAAGTCTGGGTTCAATCCCAGAATTCCCGGATAGTTCTGGAGCATGCAGAAGGGCGGAGTTGGTTGGGAATCCTTGAGAGGGGTCAGATGGGTAAGGAACTTTGGCTTCAGCTTATGTGCTGTGCCCCTGTATGAGTTGTTCTGTTCCTCAATTTCAAGGCAGAGGGTCAGAAGACAGTCCTAAGATCAACTTACTGTCCTTTTCAGGCAACTTGTCCACATGACTTTTTACACCCAAAAACGCTTGTCATCTCCCTGTCACATCCCAAAACTCTCCTCACCAATCCCGGCCCAATTCCAGCCAAATTCCGGATACTGTCACATCCCGAAACTCCCTTAACCCATCCAGCCCAATTGTGAACCCCTATGATCAAATCCCAAATCCCAAGCCTTGGACTTTACCTTAGACAATTTCTCTTTCATCGTACATTCCGAACCCCGTACTTCCCATCCCGGACTTTTGCATTCCCATCCTGGACTTTTGTATTCCTATCTGGGTTATCTCTTGACATTTACAGTTCCTATCAATAATTCCCTTTCCCCTTTCCCCTTGCCTCGCAATTATTGCGCCATTGCCTTCAGTCATTATTCTCCCATTCTGACACCATTCCAACTCATTCCTTATTTTCTTCCCGAAACCCGAAACTCTGAGTCGTCCGACATACTTTAACATCTTTATATCTTCCGGACTCTTCAGTATATAAACCTGTGTGTACTCTCCGATATTCCCTTAGTTCAAATATCAACTAAATCCTGTTCTTTCCTGATCCCCTCTGAACCTCCTCAGTCCTTAAGTTGATCTTAGGATTGATCTCCAACCCTCCGCTCCGAAATCAAGGAACAGGACTCGTACAGGGGCACAGCACATAAGCTGAAGCCAAAGTTCCTTACAACTCCGACCCCCCTCAGGAATTCCCGCCAACCTCCACTTTCTCTGCACTCTGGACAATCTGGGAATTCCAGGAACGAACCTGGACTTGACAGTATATTCGAATTCAAACCTCTACAAGTTTGCTAACATCACATCTTTATCCGCATGTCTAGAACTATCCAGACTCGTGCCCAAACACACAGTATGCAAAGCATCAATGCAGCTCAGTTGGAGGCAGCCCAAGAAGATGCCCTGTACTCCCTGATGACCTTGCGTCGAGGCCCCAATGTTGCTGAACAATTCCAAAGCTTTTCCACTCATCGTACATCAACCTCTGCCTCTCAGACTAGACCTCCATCTCAAATCATCTCCACCCTTACTCCCGCAGGTCGTCACCCCTCCGGGGGCGCCCTGGACCCCTCTGACGACGGGAATGGCGGTGGCGACGACCCCTTCAATGACAACCCCAACAATGCAATCCCACCTAACCCTATCATGGCACTTGCAAACGCAGTCTGTGGCCTCACTGAGTTATCGCGCTGCGACGGTGAATCCAAAAACTCCTCATCTCCGCGAACGAAGGTGTGGGAACCCAACACCTTCGATGGGACTGACCCTCTCAAGCTGCGGGCCTTCTTGGTCCAATGCAAGCTGAGCTTCCAGGATTGCCCCTGTGCATTCCAGACTGACCGCGCAAAAGTCACCTTCGCCCAGTCTTACCTAAAAGGTATGGCCCTTGAATGGTTCAAGCCCGACCTCCTCCAGATGGACAATTATCGGGAATTCATTCTCGAGCTCCAGACCAACTTCGGCCCCCACAACCCCATCGGTGATGCCAAACACCAACCCGACCACCTATCCATGAAAGACTCCCAGCATATCAACAAATACATGGTAGAATTCAATCGCCTAGCCTCCTAGGTCCGGGGTTACAGTGAGGGAGCCCTCCGACATCACTTCTACAATGGACTTCCAGATTGCATCAAAGACGAGCTTTCCCACATTGGAAAACCGCACTCCCTAGGAGAACTCTGGACTCTCTGCCAGACTATCAATGGGAGATATTGGGAACACAAGTCCGAAGTCACTCGCCAAATCCGACCCTCCGGAAACCAGTCCTCCACTCCCAAAAGTACTCCCACCACCTCATCTCCAAAACCCGCTACTCCATCCAACACTTCTGCATCCTCATTGGCAAAGTCCTCTGCCCCTACCCCGAAACCCGCATCCGACCTCTCCAGTAAACACAGGAAGGACAGACACCTCACCTCCGAGGAACGCAAACGCTGCTGTGACCTCAAGCTCTGCATGTTCTGCAGAGCCGCTGGACATGTAGCTAAGGACTGCCAGAAGTCCACTTCCTGCGTGTTCAAAGCCCGCGCAGCAACAACCTCCCCCGCTCTAGAAGCCAAACTGGAGGCCTCTACCCCTGAGGCAACAAATTAGGGCGCAGCCTTCCAGACTCCGCACGGGAAGGAGGCTGCGTTGAATCCCACCATGCACCTACAGAGACCCGTCTCAACGTGTCCGCTCTTTATGATCCCAAGGCCCTTATGCCTCTTGTTTCCCTTTCCGACTTTTCCGAAATTTCCGCTTTTCCCGCTTTGTTAGATTGTGGTTCTACTGATTGCTTCATTGATACTACATTCGTTGACAAGCACCATTTTCCAACATATTCTGTTCCTCTTATTTCTTTGAAACTTTTTTATGGTACTTCCAATTCTATGATTACCCGTGCCATTGACCTTTCCATTTGTTTCCCTTCCGGCTTTGTCACCTCCGATACATTTTATGTTACTCCGTTGGATTCATCTTGTTCCCTTGTTCTAGGACACAACTGGCTCACCCACTACAATCCGTCGATTGACTGGGTACTGGGCAGTATTACTTTCCGAATGCCAGCTCAAGACTTGCCAATGCCCCTGACGTCACCTCCGGAGATTCCGGACCCTGGTCCCCCATCTCACTCCAACACTCCCGACAAGCTGCCTCGTGAAGCTCCTCACATCTCATTTGTCAATGCTGCTGCCTTTGTGCGCGCGTGCAAAGTCAATGGTTCCGAGCAGTTCAGCATTCACCTCCATCCCCAGGACTCCAAACTCTGCTCCATATCCTGGAACTCCGGAATTTCCGAAACCCCCAAACAAGTCGATCTTTCCTCTGTCCCTCCGGACTATCACAATTTCCCCGATGTCTTTAGTAAGCACAAGGCTGATACCCTTCCGCCCCACAGGGAATTCAATCTCAAGATTGACTTAGAGGAAGGTGCTTCTCCTCCTCTCAAGACTGTTTACCTGGTTTCCGCTACAGAACTCAAGTCCCTCCGGGAATTCATAGATGAACACCTCAACTACGGCTTCATCCATCAGTCCAAATCCGCCCACAGCACTCCCGTCCTCTTTGTCTGCAAGAAGGACGGATCCCTCCGCCTCTGTGTTGATTTCTGAGGACTCAACAAAATCACGAAAAAAGACCGCTATCCCCTACCCCTGATCTCCGACCTCCTCAATTCCCCTAGCTGAGCCAAGGTATACACAAAAATTGACCTCTTCCATGCATACCACCTTGTCTGTGTCGCTCCCGGGGATGAGTGGACAACCACCTTCCGGACTTGCTATGGCTCGTACAAGTGGCTGGTGATGCCCTTCGGGCTCACCAATGCCCCTGCGACTTTTCAGTGGTTCGTCAATAGCGTCTTCGCAGACCTCCTAGATGTCTGCGTCGTGGTCTACCTTGACAACATCCTCATCTATTCCAATGACATGGCTTCTCACAAAGAACATGTCCGGGAAGTCCTCCGGTGTCTCCAGAAACACGGACTTATGCCAAACCAGAGAAATGTGAGTGGCACTCGGACTCTGTCAAATAACTGGGCTACTGTCTCTCCCCCCAGGGATTGACTATGTCCCTGGAAAAAGTCCAGGCAGTCCGAGATTGGCCCGAGCCCCGGAAAGTCAAGGACATTCAGTCCTTCCTTGGGTTTGCCAACTTCTAACATTGTTTCATCTTCAACTACTCTGATATCGTTGTTCTGCTCACCCAACTCACCCGAAAAAATGCCCCGTGGAACTTCAATGATTCCTGCCGCTCCGCCTTCACACAACTCAAAGACGCCTTCACCCGAGCCCCTATCCTTACTCACTGGATTCCGGACTGTCCTATCACGGTCGAAACCGATGCTTCAGACTATGCTATTGCAGGAATCCTCTCAATCCGGTGCCCGGACAAGGAATTCCGCCCCCGTGTTCTACTCCCACACCCTGACAGCCCCGGAACTCAACTACAACACTCATAATAAGGAGCTCCTCACTATCCACGAAGCTTTCTGACATTGGCGTCATTATCTTGAAGGTTCTGGCACTCCTAAAGGCCTATGTCAGTTCCTGCACTTCCTGCACCCAAGCTAAAACTCGAAGACACCGCCCCTACGGAATGCTCAAGCAGCTTCCAATCCCTGAAAAACCCTGGAACTCCACTTCCATGGACTTCATTGAACAACTTCCATCTTCCAGTGGATATACCGCAATCCTCATAGTCATCGACTGCCTTTCCAAACAATCCATATTCATTCCCACTCACAACACTATCGACTCTCCGAGCCTCGTGAAACTATTCCTGCTCCACGTGTTTTCCAAGCACGGAGTTCCCTCCCATATCACCTCCAACCGGGGTTCCAAGTGCATCTCTCACTTCTTCCGTTCCCTCAGGAAAGCCCTCGACATCCGACTCCACTTCACTTCAGGATATCATCCCAAAGGCGATGGCAAACGGAACGGGCAAACCAAACCCTCGAGCAGTATCTCTGAATCTACTGCAACTACCAACAGGACAATTGGTCGGAACTCCTACCCCTGGCGGAATTTGCCTACAATAATTCCCCTAGCGCTACCACAGGAGTATCCCCGTTCTTCGCTAACAAAGGCTACCACCCCAACGTCTCAGTCTACCCCAAAAGGGATCTGACCTCATCCCGTGCCTGCGAATATGCAGTCAACCTACAGGAAATCCATGAATTCCTACACACGGAAATGGCCCGCACTCAGCAATGCTACCAAGGACCTGTGGATTCCCGACGACTTCCAGCACTGGACTTCTGGATCAGAGACCAAGCGTTCGTCAAGGCGAAGTACTTCTGTTCCACTTGCCCTTCCAAGAAACTCTCGGAAAAGAACCTCGGCCCCTATCCCATCATCGCCCAAGCCGGACCCCTGTCCTTCACCCTCCGACTCCCGGACTCCATGCGTGCTGTCCATCCCGTCTTCCACATCTCTCAGTTGGAACCTGCAACTCTGAACACCATCCTGAATTGGGTCCAACCCCCACCTCCCCCAGTCAAAGTCAATGGAGAACCCGAATATGAAATCTCCGAAATCCTAGACTCCAAAATTGACCGCCAACGCAGGAATTGCCAACTCCTGTACCTGGTAAGGTGGGTGGGTTACGAAGGGACTGACAAAGAAACTTCCTGGATCCTCGCAACCAAGCTTGCTCACGCATCGGAACTCATCTCGGACTTTCACTCCGCATATCCTGGAAGGTCCGGACCCCTTAATTCTCTCAGATGAGGGCAGAAACGAGTACACTACACTACTTCCTCATCCCCATCCTCCCCATCTGTTCCCTGATCTCCCTCACCATCCGCCCTCTCCTTGCCCTTCCACTCTGATGCTCCCAGCCTCTTCCGGACTCCTATCCTGGCACTCAAGGGTTCATGCCTAAGAGGGGGATACTGTCACATCCTGAAACTCTCCTAACCAATCCTGGCCCAATTCCGGCCCAATTCCGGATACTGTCACATCCTGAAACTCCCTTAACCCATCCAACCCAATTCTGAACCCCTATGATCAAATCCCGAATCCCGGGCCTCAGACTTTACCTTAGACAATTTCTCTTTCATCGGACATTCCAAACCCCGTACTTCCTGTCCCGGACTTTCACATTCCCGTCCCGGACTTTCCACATTCCCGTCCCAGACTTCCATATTCCCGTCCCGGACTTTTGTATTCCTATCTCGGCTATCTCTTGACATATGTCACTTTCCTTTGACACTTCTTGACATCTACAGTTCCTATCAATAATTCCCTTTCCCCTTGCCTCGCAATTATCACGCCATTGCCTTCAGTCATTATTCTACCATTCTGACGCCATTCCGACTCATTCCTTATTTTCTTCCGGAAACCCGAAACTCCGAGTCATCCAACATACTTTAACATCTTTATATCTTCCGGACTCTTCAGTATATAAACCCACGTGTACTCTCCAATATTCCCTTAGTTCGAATATCAACTAAATCCCGTTCTTTCCTGATCCCCTCTGAACCTCCTCAGTCCTCAAGTTGATCTTAGGATTGATCTCCGACCCTCCACTCCGAGATCAAGGAACAGGACTTGTACAGGGGTGCAGCACATAAGCTGAAGCCAAAGTTCCTTACAACTCTGACCCCCCTCAGGAATTCCCACCAACCTCCACTTTCTCCGCACTCCGGACAATCCGGGAATTTCGGGAACAAACCCGGACTTGACACTCCCCTCAACTCTATCTGCTCGACGCCTCATTGGAATTTGATGCAAAGGGTACCACTCTACTCCAACGAGTGCAGAGAATCCATCCCATGTGGACCGGTTGGCAATGAAACAAGTGTTTCCAAGATCGGCAACTTAGCCCTCGGGATTTTGTAGTTATCATATTGTCAAGAATTCATTTTTGGTCATTCGGTGATCACGGAATTGATTCCTTGACCTTGTCAGAGTCTGGCTGTCTAGTTTTCATTGAATTCCGGTGAGTTGTTGAGGAGATATGGTCAAGCGGAGGTGTGATGTTTTTGTGTGTAAAAAGTCATATGGAAAAGTTGCCTGACAAGGACAATAAGGACTGAAGGAGGTTTTCAGAGGGAAGTGGAGACTTTGCAGGATAGAACAGAATTTAGTTGATATTCAAACTAAGAAAATATCAG
The DNA here is from genome assembly GCA_014904945.1 of Gyrodon lividus. Taxonomy (NCBI): domain Eukaryota; kingdom Fungi; phylum Basidiomycota; class Agaricomycetes; order Boletales; family Gyrodontaceae; genus Gyrodon; species Gyrodon lividus. The sequence goes on from MU127425.1 coordinate 121,913, forward strand.
AGAGTACAAGCAGGTTTATATACTGAAGAGTCTGGAACATATAAAACTGTTAAAGTATGTTGGACAAATCGGGGTTTCAGGTTTCCAGAAGAAAGTAATGGGATGAATCGGAATGGCATCAGAATGGTGGAATAACTGAGGGTAATGGCACAATAATTGTGAAGCAGGAGGAAAGGGAATCATTGATAGGAACTGTGAATGTCAAGGAATGTCAAAGGAAAGGGACATATGTCAAGAGATAGCCGAGATAGGAATACGAAAGTCCAGGACGGGAATGCGAAAGTCCAGGACAGGAAATACAGGGTTCGGACTATCCGATGAAGGAGAAATCTTCTAAGGTAAAGTCCAAGACTCGGGATTCAGGATTTGATCATAGGGGGCTGGAATTGGATTGGATGGGTTGGGAAAGTTTTGGGATGTGACACTGCTAGACTTTGCCAGCAGTTGTTGTCTCCTGAGACCACCATTCTTGCAGTCTGCTACCAATCTATGGAAAATAGACAGCTCGAGCTTGTTGGCCACGCCTTTGCTACAGCATGGGATTATGATGGAGGTACACCATCTTCTTCTCATCTAAGTCAATTCCTATTGCCAACATGTATTTGTAAGGACGAGTTGGTTGGGTAACACAACTTGTCATCAGCCTTACTGTCTGTCAAGTCCGGGTTCGTTCCCGGAATTCCCGGATAGTCCAGAGTGTGGAGAAGGCAGAGCTTGGCGGGAATTCCTGAGGGGGGTCGGAGTTGTAAGGAATTTTGGCTTCAGCTTATGTGCTGCGCCCCTGTACAAGTTCTGTTCCTTGATTTCGGAGCGGAGGGTCGGAGATCAATCCTAAGGTCAACTTAAGGACTGAGGAGGTTCAGAGTGAAGGGGATCAGGAAAGAACAGGATTTAGTTGATATTCAAACTAAGGAAGTATCAGAGAGTACATGCGGGTTTATATACTGAAGAGTCCGGAAGATATAAAGATGTTAAAGTATGTCAGACGACTCGGAGTTTCGGGTTTCCGGAAGAAAATAAGGAATGAGTCAGAATGGCATCAGAATGGGAGAATAATGACTGAAGGCAATGGCGCAATGATTGCAAGGCAAGGGGAAAGGGGATTATCGCTAGGAACTGTAGATGTCAAGAAGTGTCAAAGGAAAGTGATAACCGAGATAGGAATACGAAAATCCGGGATGGGAAGTACGGGGTTCGGAATGTCCGATAAAAGAGAAATCGTCTAAGGTAAAGTCCGAGGCCCGGGATTCAGGATTTGATCATAGGGGTTTGGAATTGGGCTGGATGGGTTAAGGAAGTTTCGGGATGTGACACTGTCCACAAGAGGTATATCACAACCTCCCTTCTTCAAGCATTGAAATCTTATGAACCCTTCTGTGATCTCATGGCCATCAGCCTAGTGTCTTCTCGTCCATCTGCTTGCCATGCACTCGCCAAATATACCTGTACAGGGTCTTGCTCCTGTTGAGTAGCTATCACTAATTTATTTTTCAGCCAATCACATTGGATCCATTGATCTTAGTTTCTGTTTCCAGAATGCGAAGGCCATCATAGACAGGGCACCAGTAGAGTATGTTCAAACTATGGAAATTCATGGATCGCTGTTTGAACCCACATGCACATCCATTACCATCTGTTGTGTTTTTACTGGTTTCTATGTTGACCATTCAGAGCCCCTTGAGGTTCTTGCTGCTTATCAGAGTGGCGGGCAATGGGTTCTGGGTGATCTTGATGGTCATGAGTTCCTCGTCATTCTGCCTGTTCAAGAACCTACCAGTCCCATGGCCAGCCCTTCTTAATGCAATGATGTATCCCATTACATGTCGCTCACTACCTGTAGGAGCTGTTATGCTTTGTTTTGTGCAGTGTTTTTGACCTTTTGTTTTTTGCTTTCTTATATCATTCTTAGGTCTCGGCTAGTTGATTACAAAGTCCGCCTGTTTGTGTATTTTTGATGTTATGGCCTATCGATATGAAAACGGCTGTAATAGAACTGATACACCGTGTTGACGGATCTGGCCGTCAGCACAGCACACCTCCCTTGTGGACGATCTACTTGGGCATCTCGATGTAGGTTACTATCACCTGAGTTCTCACCAGATTTTCTGTGCTCTTCCTTGGGTGGAACGCGGCGCGGCGGTCCGCGGAGAGGTGTAGTTAGACTCATGTAAACTATTTTCCATAATTTATTGTTTTACCTGGCTGAAGTCCGTCGATGAAGAAGCTGTCATGTCTGATCCAAGTTCCACATGGCTCTGCACGGCGTGATCGATGGGAGATTTCTGGATGCCACTATCTAAAAACACAAGGAGTGGCCATTGGTACTTTTCGGCTAGTAAGTACTGATGAATTCTTGTTGACCAATAATGATATTCTCAACCTTTGCTATGACCTGGCGAGCAGTGTATTCATTGGCTTCTTCATTTTCACGAATGTGTGCCTTTCCCCTCTCGTTAGTCGTGTAATGATTGGCTCTCATGGCTAGACATCGGGAAGCTCGGGACGTGTCCTAACCCGTTATCTTCGGAGTAATCTGTTTGGGTTGTCCGAGGTGGTGGCAGTAGTACATATTACCACCAGGTTCAAGTAGCCACCCGGGCCATTTATTCTGGTCTAGTAATACGGATCTAGTAACAGACTCGGTACTGGTGGATCTAGTGGATGACGCGGCACGATTGAATCCGTTGTTGCACCAGAGCAGGGTGCCACAGCTACCAATCGTGTTGTTATTCAGGGCACCATTCGTAATCAGCCTGCTCCTCGGCTCGTGCACGATATTGACGACGAATTCTTCTACGGTCGTGGCCTGCGTTGGCACTCTCGTCCACATTCTCAGTTACTTTTGAAGAGCAGCGAGCCGAAGGTGTCAAGTTAGTTAGTGAGTTAGTGTCTGAGCCGTCTTCCACATCCGCTGCCATAATTTGGGTCAAGTTTGATCACTGTCTCTGGGTTGGTAGTCGGTGACGTCACGTCCCGCTCGAACCGCCGATCTGCAAACACCCTTTATATTGACTTCGATCACTCTCAGATTTGTGTCTAAAAAGGAAATTCCGCAAACTATCACGACATTAAAACGACTTCGTGCTGCAACATTTAGATCGGCGGCGGTCGTTGCTGTAATAATATGTATGTCGGAAAAATATAAACTTAATTTTATGTCATTATAAGCTACGGCACAAGTTGGCAGGGTGACTTTCAAGGCTATGCGATAAAAAGACAATGGTCATTACAAGGTCAATTTTAATGCAATTTATAATGATTTTTGTCAATATTTCGTGGCTTCAAGTTGCCGCGAGACCAGTGAAATAGCCTTATACAAAGTGCACAGCTAACTTATAACAGCAAGGGTTCGAGCCCCAATATTATTATCTGGGCACTGAGAGCAGCGATATTGGAAGAATACATGTTAGTAAGGGCATGACGGGCGAGTGGCTTACAGGGGTGATCAAGCCGCCTCGTAGACGTCGTCCGTGTCGTTTTGCAAGGGAGTTCCGTTGGTGGTGAGTAGGGTTTTACGTTAGGGGAAGCGAAGGCCGGATCCATTAGTGCTTGCGCTTAGTCACCATCTGGATGCGTCTTGCTCATGCTTAATGATTGTAAGCCCTCAAGTTTTCTTGTTGCTTCTCACTCGTCTACGTTATAGCTACCCGCCCTATCTTACATAGCCATCCAAACCACGTAGAGCCAGCTACATCTCCAAATGAGGGCTCGCTACAGTTCACTTTAAGAAATATACTGCTCGCCGCACGCGTTGATAGAGAGCTCTCCCGAGTGTGTAGAGAGCTGTTTATCGGTAAAACCTCGCCTAACGAGTGACCGCGCGCACAAGAGGACAAGAGGCAGATTAAACCTCCATAATTAAGCTCATATTAGGTTTCCTTGTCATACTACGAATCCGTCAGTGTTTTTTTAGTTAACAGGGGGGTTATCAACGTGGAACAGCAAACTTCCGACCCTCCTAGCCTTGTTGGGGTCAGTAGGACCAGGCAACAACGTTAGCTTTGTCTCAGGTCGAAAAATGAGAAGGTGAGTAGAGCCGCCGAAATGGAACGATCCAATGTCATCTCCTTTCTTGATCACATCACCCTGCTTGACCTCCACCTTGGTCGTCGAAATTTCCCCAAGACCAACTCCAACGAAGCACATCAAGCCGATGTTCGGGTTGTCAGACTCGATGAAGATAAGTGCGCGAGTCGAGATCGCGGTGACAAAGGCTTGCGAACGGGAGACGACATCCGGGTCCGGGTTGTCGTCCAGGCGTGCGGCATAGTACGTGCCCGGGATGACCCTAGTAGCTATGACTCGTCCATCTACAGGACTGTGCCAGCGGTGGTAATCAAGAGAGCTGAGTATACCTTGGAAGACGGTGCCGCCTACGAACTGGGATGCACGGGGGTCAAAATCAAAGATGTGGCCGAGGGAATAAGGCATCTCCTTGAGCCAGAACTGGTCTGTAGCCTGTACGTCGCTAGCGACTCTGTATGTGATGGCCTCACAGGCAGCGTTGATGAACTCTGGATTGTCGGGCTCAATGGTGGGGCGGACTTTCTCCCTGAAACGTCTGACGAAAAAGTCGTCCCAGGATGTGAATCCCATGTGGGGTTGGTCAGGGCGGCAGACCCATGCTTCGGCGAAAGGAAGCCCGAGTCGCTCGCCCTGCACCCTCAGCGCGTCAGGGCTGAGCCAGCCGCCCTCGGTAGTGACCAACACGTTGCGCGACGCTGGCGAGACGAGGAACTTGGTCCACTCGTCGAAAATCTTGTGGAACATTGCGTTGACTTTGGGGTTTGTGAAAGCGCGGTAACCGGCTTCAGTGTTACAGAAAGGAGCAAGGACTCCGTACATGGGGACCCCGCTTACGACAGGGCTGGTGTAGCTGTAGGTCGGCCCCAGTGTGATGATCCGGTCAAGAACAGCGAGGAGCTGTAAGTAGTTCGTAATCTGTTAAGTAAGGTGAGCGTTTTGGGTTATGCCGCGGAGAGAGCGTTATGCAACTTACCCACTTCTGGTCCGGGTTCCGGTCCGGGGATACCTGTTGAAACATTTCATGAAAGTCTTTGAATATTTCGGCGTTCTCCTCGATGAGCTCCTTGAACTCGAGGATAACTGGGGAAAGCTGCTTCTCGTCGACATCACCTTGCGCCGTGCAGATCCCCCGCCTTATGAGCTGGTCAAGATGACTATGACGAAGCTCCAGAAAGATACCAGGGTCCCCGGGCAGCCATCGGGCAATAGTACCACTAAAGTCGGTCGTGGAAGGCATTTGGGGTCAACTGGGACAAGAACAGTTAACCGGAAACTACGCTGCTCACGAGATGCAACTCACAACTTAGAGGGGGAGCGAATCATGAATAAAAAAAGGGTGCGGACCCTCCTTATACGCTGAAAGCCAGGGGCGCCTCAGCCTTTTCCAGTCGTGATTCGGGCGAAACCGCCCCTGACCTGTATGAACATGTAACGACGCGACAAGCGGTACCTATACCCGCGTGGTGGCTTTTTGGCAACCGACCTCTAGTCACTGTTTTACAAGCGTTATCGATTGTAATTTGCATCCACCGTTCTTATCTTTGACAGCTCCATTCGCTCCCATTCCTTATCGCTATATGCTCCGACTTCGTAGCCATTATGTAGCCACGTTCTTATGTGGTTACCTACAAAATATTAGATTCTGATCAACAAGTCTAAAACTCGAATCTCCCACTTTTCTCTATTCCATTTCTGGAACCGACGGGTGTGACCCACATCTACTAACTTACGCGCTCGGCGAGTGCTCGATGAGCAGATTGCTTTGGAATAGCTCAGGAAAACTGCCACTTGGGGCAACGTACACCTAATTTCCACCAATTAGAACTCGCAAAACCGTCACCAAACTCTTTCGTAAATTCGAGAGGGAGTCTGATACATACCAACTCGAACAATGCCGTATACTTGCAATGTTCGAAACCGATCAGCAGGCGTTATTAATGTTGCTCCACCTCCGACGCCCCGTGACTTGTACAAACTACCCGCGTGATGCGTCTTTGGATGCTCCACCCTTGGAGCCTGTACACTCATAGTGACGTGGTCGCGGCGAAATTACCGCTCCAGCATCCTGATGCTGCTAAGTCAGTACCCCAATGACCACTTGGTCAGGCACTGGATTGCATTGGGCGACGGACTGAGGCCTCAACTGATTCGTCGGACTCGGTGTCGAGGCAATAGTTCCTCGTCTGACTCTAGCTCCGAACCCGACCAGTCGTCGATGATGAATCAGATACGACCGCCGACAGCAGTTTCGATTCGGATTGGGATAAGAGTCGTCGTCGTCGCCATCAAAGTCTAAGAAAGGCTCTTCGAAGAAACGAGCCAATAAATCGGGAGACGGGAAGTTGAAACCGATATAGCCTACCAAGTCTGACGGGTCGGCGGACTCGCGTTCCACCGATTCGTCATATTGCTTATGTTGAAGCAGGTCAGGTGGTGAATCAGAAACCAGTTCTCCTCCTGTCACACTTTCTGAAGGGGAAAGCACGTGAGATTTACATTTGGGAAGATCGGACGAACCTTACCCTTAGGATCTTCGGTGTTTGAGTAACTATTGTTTCCCTGTCAACCTCCGAACACACTTACTTTTAGCAGCGGAGGAAGCTGAAGCGTTGCAATGAGAAAACAGTTCGGGACTTCTATTCCGAGCTTACATTAGCAAAATCCAGTTTTCGCCACAGAATTTAGTCTTACAGCACTGACAGCACTTTGATCAGTCACAGCTCCCGACAAGACACCGACGGGCCCTGCTGTTCTGCCAGTTGGATTTAACCAGTGCAGGTTCACAAAAGTCACAGAACATTCCTTGGTGAATTTTCAATGAACGTAAGCCAAGTAAGTGACCCTGTGCAGTGACAGAAGTCGCGGCTTATCGGCTATAAGGATCAGACTCCGTTCACGTTAAGGGTGGCATACATTCGTTGAAGGCGCATTCTTCATGCACGTACATTGTCATTTTGAGGGATGCCTGATGAATCGGGTCTTTTCTCCTAGCCAATTGTGTTAATCGTTAGTATGCTACCGAAGACACTGACGAGCCGCTCGCAAGGCGGCAAGTTGGGACAGATTGGTAATAAGGGACATTTCAAGCTGTGTAGTGGTCTGGGTTCGGTACCAGGACATGAAAGGGCACTGCACGCATCCAGTACATCAACAGCGGTGTGCTAGCGGAAAATGAAATGGAGAATGAAATGGCCCGGGAATGCGGGTCGTGCCGACAGAGAGCCCATGTAGTCATATTCCCGAGAGAGATGACTGGCCTGCCCTGACAATTTCATGCTGCATATGGAGGGCCCATCACAGGCCCGTGGAATGTATGTTCAGTGGTGGAAAAAGCATGGGTAAGTCCGGCAATGATCCAAGTCAAATATGAACTTGCTAGTATAGCACATAATGTAGTGCTTTGGTACTGTAGTATATGGACAGCTGAGGTTGACAAATAACCATGGCTCACAGACCAGCTGATCATCGGCCGACCTATGAGTTGCACTCGTAGGGCATGAATGGGCCGAGATGTGATGAAAATCCTGTGTGATATGAGTCGGCCAAGGGGATATATTTTGAGTGATAGGTGGGTAAATGTGTGGTGGTTTTGTGTGATGTGAGTGGGCTGAGGGATTGTCACATCCCGAAACTTCCCTAACCCATCTGGCCCAATTCCGAACCCCTATGATCAAATCCCAAATCCTGGGCCTTGGACTTTACCTTAGACGATTTCTCTTTCATTGGACATTCCTATTAAGTCCAGGTTCGTTCCCGGAATTCCTGGATTGTCCGGAGTGCGGAGAAAGTGGGGCTTGGCAGGAATTCCTGAGGGGGGTCGGAGTGGTAAGAAACTTCAGCTTCAGCTTATGTGCTGCGCCCCTGTACAAGTTCTGTTCCTTGATTTCGGAGCGGAGGGTCAGAGATAGAGATCAATCCTAAGATCAACTTAAGGACTGAGGAAGTTCAGAGGGGATCAGGAAAGAATGGGATTTAGTTGACATTCAAACTAAGGAAATATCAGAGAGTACACACGGGTTTATATACTGAAGAGTTCGGAAGATATAAAGATGTTAAAGTATGTCGGACAAATCGGAGTTTCAGGTTTCCAGAAGAAAGGAAGGAATGAATCGGAATGGCATCAGAATGGGAGAATAATGACTGAAGGCAATGGCGCAATAATTGCAAGGCAAGGGGGAAGGGGATTATCTATAGGAACTGTAAATGTCAAGAAGTGTCAAAGGAAAGTGACATATGTCAAGAGATAGCCGAGATAGGAATATGAAAGTCCGGGACGGGAATATGGAAAGTCTGGGACGGGAATGTGGAAAGTCCGGGACGAGAATGCAAAAAGTCTGGGATGGGAATGCGAAAGTCCAGGACAGGAAGTACAGGGTTTGGAATTGTCACATCCTGAAACTTCCCTAACCCATCTGGCCCAATTCCGACCCCCTATGATCAAATCCCAAATCCCAAGCCTTGGACTTTACCTTGGAAGATTTTCTCTTTCATCGCACATTCCGAACTCCGTACTTCCTGTCCCAGACTTTTGCATTCCCATCCCGGACTTTTGCATTCCTATCTCAGCTATATCTTGACATATGTCACTTTCCTTTGACACTTCTTGACATCTACAGTTCCTATCGATAATCCCCTTCCCCCTTGCCTCGCAATTATTGCACCATTGCCTTCAGTCGTTATTCCACCAGTCTGACGCCATTCCAATTCATTCCTTACTTTCTTCCGGAAACCCGAAACTCCAATTTGTCTGACATACTTTAACATCTTTATATCTTCTGGACTCTTCAGTATATAAACCCGCTTGTACTCTCTGATATTTCCTTAGTTCAAATATCAAAACTTTCCCAACCCATCCAGCCCAATTCTGGCCCCATATGATCAAATCCCAAATCCTGAGCCTTGGACTTTACCTTAGAAGATTTCTCTTTCATCGAACATTCTGAACCTCGTATTTCCCATCCCAGACTTCTGCATTCCCATCCCGGACTTTTGCATTCCCGTCCTGGACTTTTGTATTCCTATCTTGGCTATCTCTTGACATATGTCTCTTTCCTTTGACATTTCTTGACATCTACAGTTCCTATCAATAATTCCCTTTCTGCCTGCTTCACAATTATTGCACCATTGCCCTCAGTCACTATTCCACCATTCTGACGCCATTCCAATTCATTCCTTACTTTCTTCTGGAGACCCGAAACTCTGATCTGTCCGACATACTTGAACATCTTTATATCTTCCGGACTCTTCAGTATATAAATCCGCTTGTACTCTCTGATATTTCCTTAGTTTGAATATCAACTAAATCCCGTTCTCTCCTGTTCTGCTTCAATCTGAAACCCCTTCAGTCCTTACGTTGACCTTAGGATTGTCTTCCGACCCTCTGCTCTGAAATCAAGGAACAGAACTTGTACAGGGGTGCAGCACATAAGCTGAAGCCAAAGTTCCTTACCCCTCCAACCCCCCTCATGGATTCCCGACCAACGCCGCCATTCCGCGCGCTCCAGACTATCCGGGAATTCCAGGATTGAACCCGGACTTGACAGAGGTCACCATTGATGTCTTTTTGCATCAGAACTCCTCCAGTGGTGTGGAGGGAGGCATCAGTCATGACAAAGAACGGTTTTTCAATATCTGGCATAGTCAACACGGGAGGCTGCACATAGAGGTGTTGGAGATGCCAGAAGGCAGTCTTGCAGTTGGGAGACCAGTCCCATGCTGAGGACTTTCGGGTCAGGTCAGTGAGGGGTTTCGCAATCGTCGAGAAAGAGGGGATGAATTGATGACAGAAGTTGCAAAATCCAAGGAAGGAGCAGACTTGTTTGACGCAAGTGGGGGTCTGCCATTTGGTGATTGCGTCCAATTTGATGGGATCCATCTTTACTGCTCCCTCCCGGATAATCAATCCCAGGAAATCAAACTTTCTCAGTAGTGAACTTGCACTTCTCCAACTTCAGATAGAGGACATTCTCTTTGAGTTGTTGAAGGACTTTCAGGGTCCATTCACGATGGAGAGTGGCATCAGAGGAGTGGATGAGGATATCATCCATGTAGATAATGAGCCACCCCTCTGTGATAAACTCAGCAAAGACATGGTTCTTAAATGCCTGGAATGTTGGGGGTGAGTTGCAAAGTCCGAAGAAGAACATGACATTTGGTTCAAAGAGACCAAAGGGAGTGATAAAAGCAGCCTTCCATTGGTCAGTTGGCTTGATTTGGATGTTGTTGTAGCCCCATCTGATGTCCATCTTTGTAAATATCTTCGATCCTTTCAACTTGTCAACAAGGTTGGAGACTAAGGGAAGGGGGTAGGCATTCTTTATCATATGGGAGTTCAGGTACCAGTAGTCTTGGCAAGGGCAAAGGGATCCATCTTTCTTAGGAACAAAGAAAAATGGAGAAGCTTGTGGCGATTGAGAAAGAGAAATCTTGCCGGCCTTGAGATGTTCTTTAATGAACTCCTTACATGCCTCCTCTTCCTTTGGGTTCAAATGGTAGGTCTTGGCCACTTTAGGAACAAAGGAGTCATTGAGGTCTATGGTGTGATTGAAAGGACGGGATGGGAGTACATGGTTGGTTGCCTTCTTGTTGAAGACATTGGCACATTCAGCAAATTCAGGGGAAAGGATGTCTGGGAAGTCCTCTGATGACTCTGGAAACATGGAATTTATGCCAAACTGGACAAATGTAAGTGGCACTCGGACTCTGTCAAATACATGGGCTACCATCTCTCCCCCCAGGGATTGACTATGGCTCCGGAAAAAGTGCAAGCAGTCCAGGATTGGCCCAAACCCTGGAAAGTCAAGGACATTCAATCCTTCCTTGGGTTCGTCAATTTCTATTGTCAATTCATCTTCAACTACTCTGATATTGTTGTCCCACTTACCTGACTCACTCAGAAAAACACCCCCTGGAACTTCAACGATTCCTGCCGCTCCACCTTCACCCAGCTCAAAGATGCCTTCACCTGAGCCCCTATCCTTACTCACTGGATTCTGGACTGTCCTATCATGGTCGAGACTGACACTTTGGACTACACTGTCATGGGAATCCTCTCCATCCATTGTCCCAACAAGGAATTCCACCCCGTTGTGTTCTACTTCCATACCCTGACAGCCCCAGAACCCAACTACAACACCCATGATAAGGAACTCCTCACTATCCATGAAGCCTTCCGGCATTGGCATCATTACCTCAAAGGTTCCAGCACCCGTATTGATGTTGTCACCAACCACAAAAATCTGGAATATTGCTCCACCTCCAAAGTCCTGACCTGCCTGCAAGCCTGCTGGTTGGAATTCCTATCCCAATTCAACCTCATCATCTGCTTCTGCCCCGGACACTTAGAAGCTAAGCCTAATTCCCTCACTAGATGCTGGGATGTCTACCCCAAAGAAGGGGATAAGGACTATGCTCACGTCAATCCCCATAACCTCCACCCAGTGTTCACTCAGGAGCAGCTCACCTTGTCCCTATGAGCCACTATCCTACTCGCCCCAGTCCTCCGGGCCTCATCCCTGCTTGACATCAAAGACATTCACAAGGACATCCCAGATTCCCTGTCCTCCAACCCCATAGCTTCCCCCCAACTTTTGGACTCGTTGGACTCCCAACCACAAAGGTTTCCTGACACTTGATAATCGCATCTTCATTCCAGAAGCTAAGGACCTTTGTATTTGCATCCTCCAATACAAGCACAACCACCCCCTGTCCAGACATTTCGGGCAAAACAGGACATTAGAGCTCGTTCATCGGGAATACACTTGGCCAGGACTCTGCGCCTTTGTCAAAAACTATGTCAGTTCCTGCACTTCCTGCGCCCAAGCTAAAACTTTTAGACACCACCCCTATGGAATGCTCAAGCAGCTCCTAATCCCCGAAAAACCCTAGCACTCCATTTCCATGGACTTCATCGAACAACTCCCCTCTTCCAGTGGGTACACCACAATCCTTGTAGTCATTGACCACCTTTCCAAGCAATCCATATTCATTCCCACTCACGACACTATTGACTCTCTGAGCCTCACAAAATTATTCCTCCTCCACATGTTTTCCAACCACGGAGTTCCCTCCCACAACACTTCTGACCAGGGTTCTGAGTTTGTCTCCCACTTCTTCCATTCCATCAGGAAAGCCCTCAACATCTGACTTCACTTCACTTTGGGATATCATTCTGAAGGTGACGAGAAAATGGAATGAGTGAACCAGACCCTCAAGCAGTACCTCAGAATCAACTGCAACTACCAACAGGACAATTGGTTGGAACTCCTACCCCTTGTGGAATTTACCTACAACAATGCCCCTAGCACTACCACAGGAGTATCTCTGTTCTTCACTAACAAAGGCTATCATCCCAATGTCTCGGTCTACCCCAAAAGGGATTTGACCTCCTCCCGTGCTCGTGAATATGCAGTCGACTTACAGGAACTCCATACATTCCTACGTATGGAAATGGCCCACACTCAACAACACTACCAAGGGCCCATGGATTCCCGACGACTTCCCACACCAGACCTCCAGATCAGAGACCAAGTGTTTGTGAAGGCAAAGTACTTCCGCTCCACTCGCCCTTCCAAGAAGCTCTTGGAAAAGAACCTTGGCCCCTATTCCATCATCGCTCAAGCCAGACCCCTGTCCTTCACCCTCCAACTTCTGGACTCCATGTGTGCCATCCATCCTGTCTTCCATGTCTCCCAGTTGGAACCTGCAACTCTGAACATAATCCTGAATTGGGTCCAACCCCCACCTCCCCCAGTCGAAGTTGACAGAGAACCTGAATAGGAAATCTCCGAAATCTTAGACTCCAAAGTCAACCAACAATGCAGGAATTGCCAACTCCTGTATCTGGTAAAGTGGGCAGGCTATGAAGGAACTGACAAAGAAATGTCCTGGATCCTCACGACTGAACTTGCTCATGCATCAGAACTTGTCTCGGACTTCTCCTCCACATATCCTGTAAAATCCGGACCCCTTAATTCTCTCCCATGAGGACAGAAAAACATTGCATAATTTGTCAAACAAAGACTATGCTAATTGGTACATGAGGGGACCGAAGGGATTTTCTACACTACTTCCTCACCCCCCTCCTCACCCTCACCTTCCTCCTTGTCTCCATTCTCCCCATCTTTGCCCTGCCCTTCTTCCCCGCATTCCCGATCCTTCCCCTTCAACTCCAACACCTCCCAGCCCCCTATGGACTCTGTGCCCTGGGACCCCTGAGCCTTGAGGAAGGCTGCCAGGCCAACCGTGAGCACCTGTCAGATCCCTGACAGTTGTGCCACAACGGCCTCCTGGTAGGCCTTGTTGGCTGATAGGACGCCACTAGGGCCCTGAGCGCATCCCGCTCCTCTTCTTTGTCCTCCTTGTCCTCCTCCTCACTCTCCACCCAGGCCTCTGGGCTCTTCTACCTCCATTTTTTCTGGTCCTTTCCTCTGCATGGGGATGCCACTTCCATGGCTGCCCTCTTCCCCACCACTCTGGCCTCCTTGCACAACATGTGCGCCTGCGTGCACCTTGCACATGTCCTCAATCACCTAGTCTTCAGGCCCAGACACGGGACCCTCACCCTCACACAGGCCACACAGGGTGTGTTCACCCTGGGGAGCCAACCCCTGGGCCTCCCCGCACTGCCTTGAGATAGCCCCACCTCTGGCCCCTTTGACAAACCACTCGCCCCATGCTTCAGTGACTCCTGCAACTCCTGTCACATCCTCTCTGTCACCATCTGAGCAACCTCTGCCTCTGCTTTCCTCCTCCTCTCGTCCTCCTTGGCTCTCTTCTACACCTCCTTGATTTTCCACCTTGCCTCCTCATGCTTCACCACCTCCCACTGGGCTTTCCTCTTCCTGGCCTCCTGAATTCTCTGGGTGGACTCCTGCACACGTTCTTCCTCCTCCTGCTGGAAACAGGCAATTTCATCATCAGATTGCGAGTGGGTAGACATGATGGATGATGAAACTAAACAACAAGCAGTTGACAGTTGTAAGGTCCCTTAGATAAATCCCTGATTTTCGGACTCCGCCATACTTCTATTTCCCATTTGTCAAGTCTGGGTTCAATCCCAGAATTCCTGGATAGTCCGGAGTGCACAGAATGGCAGAGTTAGTCAGGAATCCCTGAGGGGGGTTGGAGGTGTAAGGAACTTTGGCTTCAGCTTATGTGCTGTGCCCCTGTACGAGTTCTGGTCCTTGATTTCAGAGCAGAGGGTCGGAAGACAATCCTAAGGTCAACATAAGGACTGAAGGGGTTTCAGAGTGAAGCAGAACAGGAGAGAACGGGATTTAGTTGATATTCAAACTAAGGAAATATCAGAGAGTACAAGCGGATTTATATACTGAAGAGTCCAGAAGATATAAAGATGTTCAAGTATGTCGGACAGATCAGAGTTTCGGGTCTCCAGAAGAAAGTAAGGAATGAATTGGAATGGCGTCAGAATGGTGGAATAGTGACTGAGGGCAATGGTGCAATAATTGTGAAGCAGGCAGAAAGGGAATTATCGATAGGAACTGTAGATGTCAAGAAATGTCAAAGGAAAGTGACATATGTCAAGAGATAGCCGAGATAGGAATATGAAAGTCTGGGACGGGAAATAAATATGGGGTTCGGAATATCCGATGATGGAGAAATCTTCTAAGGTAAAGTCCGAGGCTTGGGATTCGGGATTTGATCATAGGGGGCCGGAATGGGGCCGGATGGGTTAGGAAAGTTTTGGGATGTGACACATTGTAGTAATTACTCTTGGCTACAAATTGGTTCCTAAGTCATGCTATTTGCTTCAGTGGTGGTGGAGATATGCCAATTATAAAACAGTGATACCATTGCAATGGTTTTTGTACTTTTAGCTTGACAGGTGGAATTTCAATGAAATGAAGGAATAGTTGCTGTTGTTTGGTGCTATAGACAAAGATACACATATAAATATTATGTCTGAGTTTGAAAACGATCACATGTGCCTTTCCTTTCAACCACAATCATCATGTGATCCCTCTCTTCTACTCAAAGGAACACCATCATTACCATGCTTGACTCTGCTCATTCTGCTCATTCTATTGCCACATCCACTGGTCTTCATACCTCTACCAACTCTAGGATTCATGCCAAAGAGTGTTCAGAGCTGCAGAAGTCCATTGGGGGTTGTCCATCCAAGCTTTCCCTTGCTAATGTCCACCATGCTATCTATCTCATCTCTACTCAGAAGGCAGAGAATGCTGTCCAGATCACCAAAACCCTTACCAACAACATCAACCAACCCCTCCACCCTAATACTGTCTACCAGGCCTTGAAAAGACTGGTTTGAAGGTTGTAGTCAAGTGAAAATGCCCTCTTCTTTCTGCCAAGCATCGTAAGGCTCAGTTGGACTATGCCTATGCTCACAAGGATTGGACTGTGGAGAATTGAAAGAAGGTAGTATGGTCTGATGAGACTAAAATAAATTGCCTAGGATCAGATGGACACAAATGGGTGTAAAAAAAGCCAGGAGAGGGGCTCAGTGATAGGTAGAGGGAACAGTGAAGTTTGGAGGAGGTTCCTTGATGATGTGGGGCTGTATGACTTGGCAGGGAGTTGGATATGCTGCCAAGATTAATGGTAGGATAGATTGTAACTTTTACCTTCAAATTTTGAAGGATGAACTTCATGATTCCTTGGGGTATTATGGTCTCAATCCTCCTGACATCATCTTTCAGCAGGACAATGACCTCAAGCATACAAGCAAGAAGGTTAAGGAGTGGCTAGAGGAGCAGAATTTTATAACCATGGTATGGCCTGTATAGTCTCCAGATCTTAATTCGATGGAACATGCCTGGGGTTGCCTCAAAAGAAGCTTATAGAGCATGAACACCCTCCTAAAGGAATAGAGGAATTGAGTTTGAGAGTTCAGGTGGAGTTGGAGAGGATTTCAGCTGCAGAGTGTCAGAAGTTGATTGAAAGTATGCCTAGGATGGTCTAGCCAGTGATTAAGCCCAAGGGAGGCTATACCAAGTACTGATATTTCCCAAATATCCTAATTTATCATAGAGTACATAAATTGTTGTAATGGTATCACTGTTTTATGATTGTAATTGGCATATCTGTTGTCCCTGAAGCAAATCACATGACCTGGAGTTGACAGAGCACCTCATGGATGTGTTCTTTGTGAGTGGCCATGTCCTGGGAATAGATGAAGATGTTGTCCAGATAGACTACAACACAAACATTGAGTATATCGGCGAAGATAGTGTTAATGAACTGTGGGAAAGCTGCCAGGCCATTGGTCAGGCCAAATGGCATCACCAGCCACTCATAGGAGCCATAGTGGATGCAGAAGGTAGTCTTCCATTCATCTCTAGGCACAATGTGGATAAGGTGGTAGGCATGCTGAGGTCAATTTTGGTGTAGACTTTACCATGGCTCAGAGAGTTGAGGAGGTTGGGGATGAGCAGAAGTGGGTAGTGGTCTTTCTTTGTGATTTTGTTTAGTCCTTGGAAGTCAACACAAAGGTGGAGTGAATCAACCTTCTTGCATTTTCTGAATTTGTTGGTAGAGGTAAGCTTTGAAGGATGGCCACCATGAAGCCTAGTCTTCTCTGGCTGGAGTTCCTAAAGAAACTGGCATACTGTAGACTTCCCTAGGCTAGTTTCAAAAGTAATTTTCCTAGAGCAAAGACCAAGAGAGGATAGAGTAAGACCCTAGCATGCTGTAATATAATTACATACATCTGGTAACTGTTCTATTATGTCACCTTTATGTAACTTAGTGTCAGACAGCATATATAAACCCCACTATTTCATGTTTATTTTCCCACCATCACCATGAAGTCTGTCTCTACTTCTCAAAAAACAATATCATTACTCTATCTGTCACATCCCATGCCTTTCCCTACCCATTTCTGGCCAGTCACAACCAGATCCCAAACTCCGGACTTTACCTTAGGAGTTTTTTCACCCCGACCTCATATTCTGATATCCCATATCCCATATCCTGGAGACCAAAGGAAGGTTCTAAACTACCTCCCCATTCCCATCCTCCTCACCCTCACCCACCTCCTCATCCCCATCCCCCCTATCTGTCCCCTGATCCTCCTCCCCATCCGCCCTGTCCTTTCCCTTGCACTCCACCTTCCTCCTCCTCTCATCCTCCTCCACTTTCCTCCACGCTTCCTCCTCGAGCTTCTGCCTCGCCTCCTCGCACTTCTCCACCTCCTGCCGAGCTTTCTTCTCCTGGGCCTCCTGAATTTTCTGGGCGGACTCCCACACGTGTTCCTCCTCCTCTTGCTGAAGGCGGGCGATTTCGTCGTCAGATTGTGAGTACCTCAGATCAATTGCCGATTTTCAAACTCCGCCATACTTCTATTTCCTATTATAGACTCCTATCCAGGCACTCAAGGGTTTGTGGCTAAGAGGGGGACACTGTCACATCCCAAAACTTTCCTAACCCATCCGGCCCAATTCCGGCTTCCTATGACCAAATCCCGAGCCTTGGACTTTACCTTAGAAGATTTCTCCTTCATCAGACATTCTGAACACTGTATTTCCCGTCCCGGACTTTTGCATTCCTGTCCTGGACATTCATATTCCTATCTCGGCTATCTCTTGACATATGTCTCTTTCCTTTGACATTTCTTGACATCTGCAGTTCTTATCAATAATTCCCTTTCCCCCTGCTTCACAATTATTGCCATTGCCCTCAGTCATTATTTCACCATCCTGACGCCATTCTGATTCATCCCTTACTTTGTTCCGAAAACCCGAAACTCCAAGTCGTCCGACATACTTTAACACCTTTATATCTTCCGGACTCTTCAGTATATAAATCTGCTTGTACTCTCTGATATTTCCTTAATTCTAATATCAACTAAATCCCATTCTCTCCTGTTCCACTTCACTCTGAAACCCACTTCAGTCCTTAAGTTGACCTTAGGATTGTCTTCTGACCCTCTGCCCTGAAATTAAGGAACAGAACTCGTACAGGGGCGCAGCACATAAGCTGAAGCTGAAGTTCCTTGCCCCTCCAACCCCCCTCAGGGATTCCTGACCAACTCCGCCATTCCACACACTCTGGACTTATCCAGGAATTCCTGGAGTGTCAAGTCCAGGTTCAATCCCGGAATTCCCAGATAGTCCGGAGTGCATGGAAGACGGAGTTTGGCAGGAATTCCTGAGGGGGGTCGGAGTTGTAAGGAACCTTGGCTTCAGCTTATGTGCTGCACCCCTGTACGAGTTCTGTTCCTTGATTTTGGAGCAGAGGGTCGGAGATCAATCCTAAGGTCAACTTAAGGACTGAGGAGGTTCAGATTGAAGGGGATCAGGAAAGAACAGGATTTAGTTGATATTCGAACTAAGGAAATATCAGAGAGTACATGCAGGTTTATATACTGAAGAGTCTGGAAGATATAAAGATGTTAAAGTATGTTGGACGACTCGGAGTTTCGGGTTTCCGGAAGAAAATAAGGAATGAGTCGGAATGGTGTCAGAATGGGAGAATAATGACTGAAGGCAATGGTGCAATACTTGCAAGGCAAGGGGAAATGGAATTATCGCTAGGAACTGTAGATGTCAAGAAGTGTCAAAGGAAAGTGACATGTGTCAAGAGATAGCCGAGATAGGAATACAAAAGTCTGGGATGGGAATGCGGAAAGTCCGGGATGGGAATGCGAAAGTCCAGGATGGGAAGTATGGGGTTCGGAATGTCCAATGAAAGAGAAATTGTCTAAGGTAAAGTCCAAGGCCCGGGATTCAGGATTTGATCATAGGGGTTCGGAATTGGGCCGGATGGGTTAGGGAAGTTTTGGGATGTGACAAGTTGACATTTCCAGAACAAAGTAAGGAATGAATCGGAATGGCATCAGAATGGTGGGGTAATAACTGAGGGCAATGATGCAATAATTGTGAAGCAGGCAGAAAGGGAATTATCGATAGGAACTGTAAATGTCAAGAAGTGTCAAAGGAAAGAGACATATGTCAAGAGATAGCCGAGATAGGAATATGAAAGTCTGGGATGGGAAATATGGGGTTCGGAATATCTGATGAAGGAGAAATCTTCTAAGGTAAAGTCCGAGGCTTGGGATTCAGGATTTGACCACAGGGGGCTGGAATTGGGTTGGATGGGTTGGGAAAGTTTCGGGATGTGACAGCTGTATATAGTATTTTCTATACAAGCATGTGGTCAGCAAAAATGTATGTATCACCGCAGCAGTGACATTGTCTCACCTTGGAGATGTCTAAAAGTTTGTTCCTGTCACTGAAAATGATGTTAGTGACACTCTTGAAGTGATTAAATTTTTGCCATCAAGGAAATTGGTCATGTCTGAAAGGCCAAAGAGTTAATGTTTATAATAATGTGTATTGATGAAGAAAACAAGCAGCTTCCTGTCTACCATTTTCATAGCCTCACCCTAGTCCTTCTGGTTGTTTCTTGATCTCATTAAACAGATGGTTATCCCACAACCCAAGGTCATTGACATGTAGAGGGTCAAAGCAGAATATGTGGTGGGGGTCAGAGTACCTGACATGCCAAAAGCAGTTCTGGGCATTGCATAGACATTAGTATTTTCACAAAGGAGTAAATTTTAGTATGAAGTCTAGGAGCACCTCGACCGGTCTCAAGCCATGCGACTTCGACTTTTCCTCTCCTGTGCCACACTTCTTCTTCCATAGCTCAAAATGGGCAATTGCATCTTCCAAAGTTCGGTGTGAATGCATGATTGAGTGGTTGCATAGCTTGTCAGAGGGGATGAGACAGACAGGGCAGGGACAGTGACAGTTAATGCCTCATATCAACACCATCACACACCTGTCAAACCATGATTCAGAGAACAAAGACAATATATCAAAAGACAACATAATAATCTGTGGATAAGATCAATATAATTGGGTATAGTATATGTATGATGGCATCAAAACACTTGTGTGCAAATCCTGTTTTCGAAAGTAATATAATTGTGTCCAGGAGCTTGAGGAAGGATTGATGCCAAACAACTTGTTTCAAATTCATGTATGATAGCTTGCCATCTTCTTGCAAGTCCTCAGGGACCTGTGAAGTGTCAATATGCTACTGAACTAGTCCAATAAACTCGTGGTATCTTACTATTGGAAGCCACCCTATGACTCGACCTCCTCCTACACCATCCCCATTCCTGATGTCCCACAGGGAGATTTCTGCAATGAGCAACAACTGGGTAGGCTTTCACCTTGCCAGATGATGATAAGTGGCTCTTGTCAGCATATAAGATGAATGCAAATGGAACACCATTGTCTGGCAAAGCAGACTGATATATAACACCACAATGCATTATTATGGACAAGTCAGCAACAACAAAACACTACGTAAACTCATGAGGCATACTTGAATGTTCCACCAATGATCTGTGGTCCAAGGTTCATGGATGAATTGCTCAAAATCTGTACTGTTCATAAAGTCATTGAGCATCCCATACAAAGTGGGGAGTGAGCAATGGCTCCTGGAGGAGGTCCAGGGCCCAATCCCACAGTGGTCAGATGTATACCTCAAACTCCAGCTCCTGTCCCTTGTGAGTTATAGAGACACTGTTGCGAATTTTTATATCTTTACTTTTACGTTTCCTTATGATCACATGATTAGTCACATGACCTCTTTTACTTTCATCACGTGACCTCCTTTTCTCTTATGACATCATACCTCATGACTTATGCATGTGCATTCTAGTTCTTTCTATATGACATCACTTTCTTCTTTAACATTCTATAACGTTCTTTCTCACTCCACTATGATATCATACTTTCCATTTATACCTAGTAAGTAGGATAGCGTTCTCGTTCACAGCTTGGTCTGTGCACATCCATGTAAACCTA
This sequence comes from Gyrodon lividus, assembly GCA_014904945.1. Classification (NCBI taxonomy): domain Eukaryota; kingdom Fungi; phylum Basidiomycota; class Agaricomycetes; order Boletales; family Gyrodontaceae; genus Gyrodon; species Gyrodon lividus. The sequence continues at coordinate 142,741 of MU127425.1, forward strand.
TATAAGCTGCAATATAACGACCAAGGAACTCCAGTTTAGTTCACTTGGGTCTTCTCCTACAGACTACGAGTTCGGACTCCTCTCTTGTCATCGCTGCTTTGCAGACTGCTGATATCGTCATCTCTCCTCTTCATTTCTCTTGTTTGAGTGTTGTTCCTAAGACATCGCCTTGCGAAGTGTCTGTGGTGCTTCAGACACCATGCCTCTCAAACTGTACATTTATGCCTGCACAATCAGAACCTTAACACCCAAACAACACATGAAATGGCTAACTTACAGGGGTCAATTGTGGAGCAGCATGTGCCCACCCCTTGGAGATCTCTGCATGAGACTTTAAGGTGAAGTTTGATTGCCCACCAGAAATCCTCCAGACCAGGCAAATGAGCTTATTAACTTGCTCCTTGCTCATGGCCACCGCATGGGTGATTTCAGCCAATTTAAAGTCAGCTTGAGATAAGAAGGGGATCCAGGGTTTGTCATCAGGAATGTGTTCAGGATAGGTTTGCTGACCGCAGGTGGAGAAAGATTTGTAAAGAGCAGTGTGACCACTTTTTGGATGGTACTTTGTCTTGAAGCTGTCTGGGGCAGCATTGGCAGTTACTAGTAATTCTGCATGATTCGAGGGTGGAATGCTTTCATGCAACATGGCCATTGCACTGTGAGAACTCATATCAGAGCCAGAGCCTATGAAATAATTTGGATTAATGGAGCTATAAATTTGTTAATCCAACAACTTACGCTGTTGTGAGTTGATGCTCATTGCATAAGCGCCAATGGGATCAAGGTCAGCTAATAAACCCTCTGAAACCCTGCCCATATCAAAGATCTGTGATACATTTGAAGGTCCAGCTGGTTGATCCGCATCCAATAGAGAAATAGAATGTGTGTTGTTGGCAGGCTGGAGTTGCTTGTGTGCACGCCACCACATTTCCTTCTGAGACTCTGTAATAATGGGTGTAAATGATTGTTGGTTCAATCCTATTGGATGGTATAATGCCAAATGCAGTCACATATGCATACCTTTTAACTGCACATCAATGACCAGCAACAATCTCTTTATACTCCTTGTCTCTCTTTCTTTTCTCTTGCCTCCTTGCACAGCTAGATTTGTGTGATTTGAGACCATGTGGTGCAAACTCCCAGTTACAATATATATTGACATGGCATCTTGTCTGTGGCCACTTGATGGTATGTACATTTTGGACCTGCCATTATACAAGGAATGTATAAGATATAATAATATGGAACAGACAGGCATTGAGGTCAGAGGCAGAGGGTTATTACAAAGGACAATTCTGAATCAGTCTAAGTCTAATTAGATTGTTATTAATACTCAGGAACTGCTGCCATGGTGCAGCAGAAACCTTGCTTGTAGTCTGACTGACTCTGACAGGAGGGAGGAAAGAAGAAGAGTGTGTATATTTCATCACAACAATAATTACATAGTAGAACTTCATGATGATGTTGGCATAGGGAAATCAGGAAAGGAGAAGTTTTCTCAATAGCATACTTCAGTAAGAATGGTCATTAGCATGGTTTTTACACTATGTGAGGACGATTAGGGGGGGCAAATGTTGTAGGCAGAGGACTTTTTTGGTGGTTTCTGTACCAGATTCCATGTGTTAACCCTGGCTTGGCTTCCCTGAAGGTCACTGGACAGAGACAATATGAGGGGCCCATAAGAGTGGACACCCATTGATGATGACAACAAGACAACTGCTGCAAAAACTTGAGGGACCAACAACAACACAACTGCAACAAGAGGGGCCCACAAGAGTGGGCACCCATTGATGACAAGATGACTGCAACAACATGAGGAACCCACAAGAATGGGCACCCATCAACGACAATAAGATGACTAGGACAATATCAGGGGCCCACAAGAGTGGGCACCCATGAATGATGACAAGCCAACTGGGCCCTCAATTCTGTCCTTCATCTTCTCGACCCTTGCATGACCCTCCACTTGCCATTTGCTTGTGCAGCCTGCCCACTGGTGCTGTCGACCCTGTGCTCATTGTGTTTGGGTTCGTGGCATCAGCAGCCTCATTGCTGCCCATCTGGAGGTTCCAGGGCATGACATGCATGTGGTGGACATCTCTGTCCCCACTGGTGTCCCCCCAGGTTCTCGGCATCATAGCAACATCCTTTGCAACATTAGGGGCTTGGTGCTAGGTGGATGGCAATGGACAGGTGGTGGTGGTTCCGGGGATGTCACCTGGGGTTTGGCCTCCTCATCACCTTCTGCTGGGCATTGGGTTTGGTCCAGCCTTGCTCCCCATCAAGCAACATGCTCTGGGAGGCTTCATTATCTTTGCTTGACTCTCAATCTCCTTGCTCCCCCTCGAGCAACACACTTTGGGGGTCTTCTTCATTGGCCTCTTGGGTCTTCCCCCTTGCACTGCTGCCCACTGACTTGTGTGGCACGTTCTGCGGCTTACATGGTGTGCATGCTGGCTCTCATGGCTTGGTGCTCTTCAAATTTGGGGTTGTGGGGTTGACAGCTGCATTGCTGGCTGCCTGACATGTTGCGTTGGGGTTCTGGGGGTTTGTGACACATGTGTAGTGGGCTCTCAGGCCCCTGCTGTTGTTGCCTGGGCTGCAAGGCTCATGCTGCCAGTTTTTTTGTCTGCAGCACCTTCACCCAGTCCTGTCACTGTGGCTGCACCCTCAGCAGTCCTTCTGTCTACTACATTATCCCCTCTACCTATTGTCTCTTCTCTCCCTCTGTTTCTTACTGTGCATTCCGGCTTGCAACATGTCGTGTCATGTCATGTCACTGATCTGATGGTATATCTCCAATTCCAGAGGGTTCATAGGTGAGTTAAAGTGGACCTATGGCCATAATCATCAGCATGTGCCCCAACTCAACCCCCAGCCCAACCAAGGCCACTCACCTTATTCAGGAAATGCATCATCACCATCTGCAAGTCCCACTTTCCTCTATTCCCAGGCCACGATCTCTCCATTGGTTTTCCCACCTTGACAATAACAAGGTATGGCACCACATGTCCTGTGCACTCATACAAGCCCAAATATATCTTGTCCATATTGTGCTGTTGAGCTCCTTTGCCCAGTGACAGGAAACTAAGCGGCTCAGAATCAAGGTTCAGGTCCACTCCAAGGATATCAAGCACAATGTGTGGGGTAGGTCAGTCATTCTTGGATCTGACAATGTTCCCATCACAAATGACCAAGATCAGTTTGTGCTTGTTGTCATACTTGAGCTGGGCAAGCAAGTCAATCATTTTGCACAAGGACATCTCTCCTCTGATATAACAGGGCACTTGGCAAATGATGAATTTGTTGTGGTCCTCGGGTACACGAGGTGATGCAAAGTTGATTGGATTGATGTGATGACTTAAACATGATGATGCAAACCATCATGGCCAACAAGGCAAGTAGGATGTATTACCAAAGGCTTCCACCATTGTGTGATCCATCTTCTTGTGGGATCAGCAGGATTGGTCATCCATGATGTGGATGAGGCCACCTGGCTTGTTCTGCAGGAGCCGTATGCACTCAGCATTGTCAAAGTAAGGGATGGTGGGGACAAAGTGGGAGATACCCTGAGTTTGGTACTCATCAACCTGAGTCTCAAAAAATGTGTTTTTTCACAAAGCTATGGAGGTGTTTATTGGCGAAGTTGATGCAGAATTGGTCGAGAGAGTTGGGTGGCTGGTCATGTTTTGTGGACCAGGAAGATCAAAGAGACCAATGAAAGTGTTGAAATCATCATGGCAAAGATGCTGGTTGATATATCCATTTAGCCAGGCAAATAGAAGGGAATATAGTGTCTTAGCAAGGTTGTCATGGTTGTAGGAAGCATCATCAGCATTGAGGAAGACAGTGCATAACTCCTTCTTGACCATCTTGATCTTGTATGAAAGAGTGCTCTCAAGGGCAAAGGGCTGGACACCTAGGAACTTGGCAACAATGTTAAGAGCATCCACATTTTTCACAATGGCAACATCTACATCATGACCACAGTCAATGGTGAACTTGAGGTTACCAAGATGGAGAATGGCGGCAATGAGCTGGCAGGTCTTGGCGACATGTCATTTGGAAAGACCAACTGACTTGAGAGCTAATGTGAGCTGCTCAAATCATGATTTGTATTGTCATTGTGGACACCATTTGAGCATCCAGTTACAAAATAGGGTGATGGGCACTTACATATGGGACAGTCACAGGCTGAATTAAAGTCAAAACAAGATCCATCATGACAATGAACCACATCAAGAAACAGCAGAAACCACAGAGTTGTTCCAAGAACATCAGCTCTCCAAGGTTGTGGATTGTGTCAAGTCTGGGTTCAATCCCAGAATTCCTGGAGAGTCCAGAGCATGCGGAAAGACAAAGGGGGTTGGGAATCCCTGAGGGGGGGTTGGAGGGGCAAGGGACTTTGGCTTCAGCTTATGTGCTGTGCCCCTATATGAGTTCTGTCCCTTAATTTCAAGGCAGAAGTTTGGAGGACAATCCTAAGATCAACTTAAGGACTGGGAGAGGTTTCAGAGTGAAGCAGAGACTTCAGAGGATAAAACAGGATTTAGTCAATATTTGAACTAAGAAAATATTACAGAGTAAAGGCAGGTTTATATACTAAAGAGTCCAGAAGATATAAAACTGTTAAAGTATCTTGGATGAATTGGGGTTTCAGGTTTCCGGAACAAAGTAAGAGGATGAATTGGAAAGGCATCAGAATGATAGAATAATAACTGAGGGTGATGGCACAATAATTGTGAAGCAGGGGAAAAGAGAATTATCAATAGGAACTGTAAATGTCAAGGAATGTCAAAGGAAAGGAACATATGTCAAGAGATAGCCAAGATAGGAATGTGAAAGTCTGGGATGGGGAATATGGGATTCAGAATATCAGATGAAGGAGAAATCTTCTAAGGTAAAGTCCGAGGCTTGGGGTTCAGGATTTGATCATAGGGGGCCGGAATTGGGTCAGATGGGTTGGGAAAGTTTTGGGATGTGACATTGAGGGTGAATATTAAATGACAACAATACATTTGACATGTGCAAGAAACCTTGCAAGCAAGGTAATTTAGATCCTTGGAATGTCTAAAAAGTCACTTGACTTCTTGGAATGGCCTTCTGACATAGCTGTGTGATATTCCAAGCCCATTGACATAATTATGCTACCCAGGAATGTTCTTCCATCTTGCATGCAAGGTGCTTACAAAGCAGTCTACATATGGCAGCCTTGGAAGGTGGGTTTTATACTTTGCAACATAGGGTACGAGAGTAGAACACAACAGGGCAGAATTCCTTGTCAGGGCAATGAATAGAGAGGATTCCCACAATGGCATAGTCCAAAGCATCAGTCTCAACTGTGATGGGGCAGTCCAGGATCCAGTGTGTAAGGATCGGGGCTTGGGTGAAAGCGTCCTTGAGCTGGGTGAAGGCAGAGTGGCAGGAGTTGTTAAAGTTCCAGGGGGTATTTTTCTGAGTGAGGAGGGTTAGGGGAACAACAATATTGGAGTAGTTGAAGATGAAGCAACAATAGAAGTTGGTGAACCTGAGGAAGGATTGAATGTCCTTGACTTTGTTGGGTTCAGGCCAATCCTTAACTGCTTGGACTTTCTCTGGGGCCATGTGTCACATCCCAAAACTTTCCCAACCCATCTGACCCAATTCTGGCCCCCTATGATCAAATCCCGAATCCTGAGCCTCAGACTTTACCTTAGAAGATTTCTCCTTCATCAGACATTTGAAACCCCATATTTCCTGTCCCGGACTTTCACATTCCTGTCCTGGACTTTTGTATTCCTATCTCGGCTATCTCTTGACATATGTATGTTCCTTTCCTTTGACATTCCTTGACATTCACAGTTCCTATCAATAATTCCCTTTCCCCTGCTTCACAATTATTGCACCATTGCCCTCAGTTATTATTCCACCATTCTGATGCCATTCCAATTCATCCCTTACTTTGTTCTGGAAACCCAAAGCCCCAATTCATCTGACAAACTTTGACAGTTTTATATGTTCCGGACTCTTCAGTATATAAACCTGCTTGTACTCTCTGATATTTCCTTAGTTCAAATATCAACTAAATCCTGTTCTATCCTGCGAAGTCTCCACTTCACTCTGAAACCTCCTTTAGTCCTTAAGTTGATCTTAGGATTGTCTTCTGACCCTCTGCCTTGAAATTGAGGAATAGAACTTGTACAGGGGTGCAGCACATAAGCTGAAGCCAAAGTTCCTTACCCCTCCGACCCCCCTTAGGGATTCCCAACCAACTCCACCTTTCCACACATTCCAGACTATCTGGGAATTCCAGGATCAAACCCAGACTTGACACCATGGTCAATCCCTGCAGAGAGAGATGGTGGCCAAGGTATTCAATGGAGTCTGAGTGCCATTCACACTGCTCCAGCTTGGCATAGAGTCCGTGCTTGCAAAGGCACTTCAGGACTTTACAAACATGTTCCTTGTGGGAAGCCATGTTGTCAGAACATATGAGGATGTTGTTGAGGTAGACCACAATGCAGATGTCCAGGAGGTCCACAAAGATGCTATTGATGAACAGCTGCAGGGCATCACCAGCCACTCATACGAGCCATAGCAAGTCTGAAAGGCAGTTTTTCACTTGTCCCTGGGAGCGATGCGGACAAGGTGGTAGGCATGACAAAGGTCAATTTTGGTGTATACCTTGGCGTTACTGGGGGAATTGAGGAGGTCAGAAATTAGAGGTAGGGGATAGTGGTCTTTCTTTGTGATCTTGTTAAGATCTTGGAAGTTGACACAAAGGCACAAGGATGCATCCTTCTTCTGGACAAAGAGGACAGGGACACAATGAGCAGAATTTGACTGTTGGATAAAACTGTAGTTGAGATGTTTGTTTATGAAATCTCAAAGGGACCCCAGCCCCACGGAGGAAACAGTGTAGATGGTCCCAAAAGGAGGGGAAGCACCTTCCTCTAAATCAATCTTGAGGTCAAATTCCCTGTGGGGCATGAGGGTATCAGCCTTGCACTTACTGAAGATGTCAGGGAAGTTGTGATAGTCCAAGGGGACAGAGGAGAGATCAACTTCTTTGGGAATTTGGGATCACGGGACACAGAACAGAGTTTGGAGTCCTGGGGGCAGAGGTGGATGCTAAACTGCTTGGAACCATCAAGTTTGCATATGCGCACAAAGGCTGCAGCATTGACAAATAAGATGCGAGGAGCTTTGCAAGGTGGCTTGTCAGGGGTGTTGGGGTGAGATGGGGGGACAGGGTCCTGAATCTCTAGAGGTGATGTTAGAGGCACTGGCAAGTCTTGAGCCAAAGTAATACTGCCCGATACCCAGTCAATCAATGGATTGTAGTGGGTGAGCCAGTTGTGTCCTAGAACAAGGGAGCAAGATGAATCCAATGGGGTAACATAGAATGTATTGGAGGTGACAAAGCCAGAAGGGAAATGAACAGAAAGGTCTACAGCACGGGTAATTGTAGAATTAGAAGTACAATCAAAAAGTTTCAGTGGAATAGGGGAAACAGAGTGACACAAACTATAAGAGGGCAGTGATTGCCTGGACTTAGGCACTGCCAAAGAGGGGCAAAAATGTACCAGAATACATGTTTTGCTGCTTCCCAGTGCATTTGCTTTGGTGCAGCACTGAATCAGCTGAGTGTTCTGACTGCATATGCAATGTCCAGATGTCTTCTGAGCATGAGATATCAAAGAGCCAATGACTGTGAGATAGGAGACTTCCATATGACCCATGGCTACATAATGTGTGGAATTGACATAACCCTACCACAGCCTTCAATGACCATCTCTGGAAGGATTTGATCATTTTCTGGATCTGTGGTGGAAAGTTGTAAGTTGTGGGCCATCGGAGTCCAGATGGGTTTGTATGTGGTCATTCCAACATGGTCTAGGATGGTGTCACATCCCGAAACTTCCCTAACCCATCCGGCCCAATTCCGACCCCCTATGATCAAATCCCAATCCCGAGCCTCGGACTTTACCTTAAAAGATCTCTCTTTCATCAGACATTCCGAACCCCATATTTCCTGTCCTGGACTTCCGCATTCCCGTCCTGGACTTTCACATTCCCATCCCGGACTTTCGTATTCCTATCTCAGCTATCTCTTGACATATGTCACTTTCCTTTGACACTTCTTGACATCTACAGTTCCTATCAATAATTCCCTTTCCCCTTGCCTCTTGATATTTCCTTAGTTCAAATATCAACTAAATCCCATTCTTTCCTGATCTGCTTTACTCTGAACCTCCTCAGTCCTTAAGTTGACCTTAGGATTGATCTCTGACCCTCCGCTCCAAAATCAAGGAACAGAACTCGTACAGGGGTGCAGCACATAAGCTGAAGCCAAAGTTCCTTACACCTCTGACCCCCCTCAGGGATTCCCGCCAAACTCCGCCCTTCCGCGCACTCCGGACTATCCAAGAATTCCAGGATTGAACCTGGACTTGACAGATGGTGTGGGAGTATTAGTGTTGTGACAAGGAGATGGTCTGGAGTTTTCGGTCCCGGTTAATTTTGATTCCAAGGATGTGTTCGGCTTCTCTGATGTCATGCATTTTGAAGGCTGCTGAGAGTTTGGCTTTGATGGAGTTCATGAACTGTCTTGAAGAAGCTGCTAGAAGTAGGACATCCACATAAACAACTAGAAAGCAAACTTGCCCATCCTTCCAGAAGACATAAAGGCACATCTCCACATCCAGGCAAGCAAATCTGAGTTTCTTGTCTAGTGTCTTGTTCCAAGTCCACCCAGCTTGCTCAAGTCCATAGAGTGAGCGCTGGAGTTTCCAGCAATACCCAGGTAGGATAGGAGCTCCATCTGGAGGAAGTAGGTAGAGATCCTCCTCCAATTCTCTGTTGAGGTAAGTGGTGGAGACTGTCACATCCCAAAACTTTCCCTACCCATACAACATGTTTCCAACTCCTCATGATCAAATCCCGAACCCCAGACTTTACCCTAGAGGATTTTCACCATGACCTCATATCCTGACATCCACAATCCCATATTCCCCATCCCAGACTTTCATATTCTCAGCCTGGACTTCTGTATTCTCATCCTGGACTTTCATACTCCTATCTCAGCTATCTCTTGACATATGTTTCTTCCCTTTGACATCCCTTGACACTTATAGTTCCTATCAATGATTCCCTTCCCCCCTGCTTCACAATTATTGTGCCATTGTCCTTAGTTATCATTTCATCATTCTGACACCATTCCAATTCATCCCCTTACTATACTCTGGAAACCAAAACCCTGACTCATCCAACACTTTAACAGTTTTATATCTTCTGAGCTCTTCAGTATATAAACCTGCTTGTACTCTGTGATATTTCCTTAGTTCAAATATCGACTAGATCCTGTTCTGTCCTCTGGAAGTCTTCACTTCACTCTGAAACCCCTCTCAGTCCTTAAGTTGAACTTAGGATTGTCTTCTGAACCTCTGTCTCAAAATTAAGGGACAGGACTTGTACAGAGGCACAGCACATAAGCTGAAGCTGAAGTCCCTTACCCCTCTGACCCCCCTCATGGATTCCCAACCCCTTATGCCTTTCCCTGCCCTTAGGACCTTTTGGGAATCCTGGGATTGAACCCAGACCTGACAGAGACATCCATTTGGTCGAGCTCCAAATCATGTTTTGCAGCAAGGGCAACAAGGGTCCGGATGGAGTCCAGGTTTGCTACAGGGGCAAATACTTCCTGGTAGTTGATTCCTTCCTTCTGAGTGAAACCCTGCACAACAATGCAGACTTTGTAGTGCTCAACATTTCTGGTGTGGTTGCACTTGATGCAGAAGACAGGTTTGGAGGTTATCAGAGTGATACCTTTCAGAATAGGGATGGTTTCATACACATGATTAGAATTGAGGTTCAGGAGTTCTTCCTCAACTGTGGACTTCCAGTGTTCTGTGTCAGGCAATGCATAGGCTTCCCAGATTGTCCCAGAAGGGATGAATTGGGCTCGGAATTGGCTGCACCTGCAAAGATGCAATCCTGCAGGGATTCTGTGGATGCTGTAGATGCTCCTGGGAGCTCCAGAGCTTCCTCCAGGGGCTCCAGAGTTTCTGGAGCTTCTGCTGTGAGTTCTGGTTGTTGCCCACCATAGCATTGATACCTGTGTGCGGCATCTTTGTTTACAGTCCATTGGTAGTCTCTATTCTGGTCAGCTTGTTGGCATTGCCAATTGCTTCTCTGGACTCCGGCAACAATCTGGGCTGGCAGGTCTCTCCAGAAATGGAGATTGGGGGTGGATAGGAGCTGGAGCTGGGGCAGGTGGCAGATTCATGTGGAGTTGCTGAAAGCGGTGTGTGAGGTCATCAACAGTGGGACTGGGTGGTTGTTCCTCTGGGGCACCTGAAGGTGCATTGTTGGCTCCTACTGTTCTGCACAAGTCCAGAGTTTCGGGTTCTGGGATCTCCTCTTCTGCATCCTGATGCTCCACTTTGTGTTGCCTCAGAAATAGTCCCTCCCACTGTCCCTCAACAGTGGGGACATTCCATGGAGCAAGGTCATGTGCGGAGATGGTTCTGGTCTCATCAACGGTGACATGCCAGCTGGAACATTTGACATCCAGGAGCTTGTAGGCTTGTAGGCCACAGGTGTTACCAATCATGATACACCTCTGTCTGTCTGAGCGGAATTTTCCTCCATATTGTTCCTTTGATATGTGAGCATAGGCAGGGCAACCAAAGGGGTGGAAAATGGTAGGATCAACCTGTCAGCAGAATAGTGTTTGATAGGAGTTTTCTCCATGGAGTGCGGACATTGGACTTCATGCAGTGATGTAGGCAGCTATGGCCATGGCATCTGCCCAGAAGGGCTTTGGAAGTCGGGACTCCTCCAGCATGGCATTTGCAAGGAGGGTTAGTGTCTGGCTCATCCACTCTACTAATCTGTTTTGTTTCAGAGTGTATGGAGTGGAGGTCTCATGTAGGGTTCCATCTTTTTGGAGTTGCTCTCGGAAGGCATCATTGATGTATTGCCCTCTTCTGTCACTCCGGATGAAATCCACATAGGCATCAGAGAATTTCTCTTGTCCAACCTCCATGTGGAAGAGTGTTTGGACATTGCCTTTCCAGCAATTGTAGATCTGGAGTGCTTCCTTCTTGTGTTTCATGAAGTATATCCAAGGAAAGTAGCAGAAGTTATCTATGATGATCATCCAGTACTTGTACCCTGACAAAATACAGTGAACTCTGGAACCAGAACACTAACTCCGCATTTCCAGAATGTCGGAGCCCATACCTCCACATGTCCAAAATGCCGGAGTTCCTAACTCCACTCTGCTGCCAGGTGAAACAGCTTTGAATCAATCCGGAACTTGTGTGGACTCTTATCACATTCCATCATCCTTTGCTTGTCATCATTCCCAAGCCTCCAGGATGCTCCATCACTCTCTTACATTGCTTAGTCCCAACTCCTCTTGTTCCTGTCCCTATTCCCCGATTATCATTAGTGAGTGCTTCTCTGCCCACTCTGCTACATATATATACTTAGTTTTCACTTTGGATTCCTCAGTTGTTCTTTGCCCCTCTTTGGCAGCAGCTGAGGTGAGTTTACTTATACTTATTTACTACTCCTAGCTAATCTCTAGTAGTCCAGGAAATCACTGCCCTCTTATAGGTGAATATAGTCATTCTTTGCCCCTCTTTGGCAGCAGTTGAGTCCAGGCAATCACTACCCTCTGATAGTATTTGTCATACCCTTCTCAGGATTGAGGAGTTATCAGACCTCTGACATCTGTGTGGACTATCTGGAGTGTGTGGGTTGCACGGGGTTCCTCTAGGAGTGAAAAAGGGAGCTTTTTCATCTTTCCAAGGATGCAGGCCTTACAAAAGGATGGAGTTCCAGTGAGGACGTCAATCCCCGGAACTGTCCCTGCCTGACCATGTGTTCAATCTGTGCTACAGAGATGTGTCCCATGCGTCAGTGGAGAAGATTTATGTCCACCACAGCATGTGCCACTTCCTTTGGACATTCTGGAGTGGTATTTGCATGATATAGCCCCTGTCAAGGAGTTCTGATGAGAACTGGAGTTCTTCCCTTTCAGATATAGCATGTGCTGGAGCTGGCTGGAAAGACAGTAGAGAGTCCGGTGGTAGAGAGGTGGTTTGTGGAGATTGAGGAAATCTGGAAATCCAGAATGAGCAGGGTGTTGGTTAGGACAATTTCATGCTTCTTTCTGAAGATGGTGGTGAAAAGTGCAACAGTTCCAATTCTGATGGCAGATGTGGTGGTGTTGTCTCCGAAAGCGACAGGGCAAGGTGGTGTCAAGTCCAGGTTCAACCCTGGAATTTCCAGAAAAGTCCTAAGGTGGGCAAAGGCATAAGGGGTCGGGAATCCATGAGGGGGGTCGGAGGGGTAAGGGACATTGGCTTCAGCTTATGTGCTGTGCCCCTGTACAAGTCCTGTCCCTTAATTTTGAGACAGAGGTTCAGAAGACAATCCTAAGTTCAACTTAAGGACTGAGAGGGGTTTCAGAGTGAAGCAAAGACTTCAGAGGATAGAACAGGATTTAGTCAATATTCAAACTAAGGAAATATCACAGAGTACAGGCAGGTTTATATACTGAAGAATCCAGAAGATATAAAACTGTTCAAGTATATTGGATGAGTTGGGGTTTTGGTTTCCAGAGTATAGTGAGAGGGTGAATTGGAATGGTGTCAGAATGATGGAATGATAACTAGGGACAATGGCGCAATAATTGTGAAGCAGGGGGAAGAGAATTATCAATAGAACTGTAAATGTCAAGGAATGTCAAAGGAAAGGAACATATTAAGAGATAGCTGAGATAGGAGTATGAAAGTCTGGGATGGGATTTGGCATATGAGGTTGAGGTGAAAATCTTCTAAGGTAAAGTCTGGGGTTTGGGATTTGATCATAAGGGGTCGGAAGTGGGTCATATGGGTAGGCAAAGTTTTGGGATGTGACAGGTGGAATCAGTGGGGAGTAAGTCCAGAACCAGGATCGGTGTGGTTCCATGTGGGACTGTGTCACATCCTGAAACTTTGCCTACCCATATGACACACTTCTGGCCCCTTATGATCACACCCCGAACCCCGAGCCCCAGACTTTACCTTAGATTTTCCCCTTCACCTGATATCCCAAATCACATATTTCCCATACCAGACTTTTGTATTCCCATCCCGGACTTTTGTGCTCCTATCTCAACTATCTCTTGACATATGTTCCTTTCCTTTGACATCCCTTGACATTTACAGTTCCTCTCAATAATTCCCTTTCCTCCTGCTTCACAATTATTGTGCAATCATCCTCAGTTATCATTCCATCATTCTGATGCCATTCTGATTCATCCTCTTACTATACTCCAGTTAGGATTGTCTTCTGAACCTCTGCCTCAAAATTAAGGGACAGAACTCGTACAGGGGTGCAGCACATAAGCTGAAGCCAAAGTCCCTTGCCCCTCCGACCTCCCTCAGGGATTCCTGACTCCTTACACCTTTCCCGTGCTCTGGACTCTTTGGGAATTCCAAGATTGAACCCAGACTTGACAGTATATTCAAACTCAAACCTCTATGAGTTCGCTAACATCACTTCTTGTCAAGTCTGGAGTGCACGGAATGGGGGAGTTGGGTGGGAATCCCTGAGGGGGGTCGGAGGTGTAAGGAACTTTGGCTTCAGCTTATGTGCTGTGCCCCTGTATGAGTTCTGTTCCTTAAGTTTCAGGCAGAGGGTCAGAAGACAATCCTAAGATCAACTTAAGGACTGAAGGAGGTTTCAGAGTGAAGTAGAGACTTCACAGGATAGAACGGGATTTAGTTGATATTCAAACTAAGGAAATATCAGAGAGTACAAGCAGGTTTATATACTGAAGAGTCTGAAAGATATAAAACTGTTAAAGTATTTCAGATGAATCGGAGTTTCGGGTTTCTGGAAGAAGGTAAGAAATGAATCGGAATGGCGTCAGAATGGTGGAATAGTGACTGAGGGCAATGGTGCAATAATTGTGAAGCAAGGGGAAAGGGAATTATCGATAGGATCTATAGGTGTCAAGAAATGTCAAAGGAAAGTGACATATGTCAAGAGATAGTCAAGATAGGAATGCAAAAGTCCAGGATGGGAAATACAGGGTTCAGAAATGTCTGATGAAAGAGAAATCTTCTAAGGTAAAGTCTGAGGCTCAGGATTCAGGATTTGATCATAGGGGGTCGGAATTGGGCCGGATGGGTTAGGAAAGTTTTGGGATGTGACAGAATTCTGGGATTGAACCTGGACTTGACAGGAACATAGCTCCAGAGTCGATAACAATGGTGCTTCTCCCACTGGCCCTGGGTTTGGACAACAAGTAGGCAAGAATGTGTGTCATTGAAGATTTGGATACACCTTTGGTAACTATGTTTGCAATCTCCAGAGTTTTAGGGGTAACCTCCAGAGTGTCCTCCAAAGCATTAGCTTTCTCCTTCTTTTTCTCCCATTTCTTTCCTCCTCCTCCTTTTCTCAGCTCCTTTGTCTAATGCTGGTAAGCATAGCAGTCATCAGAGTTGTGTCCAGATTGTTGGTGGTGCTCACACCAGGCAGCTGAGTTGGGCAGATGAGTGGAGGACTTGTTGGACACTTTGGGGGCAGAGTCCAAGGGTCCAGAAGGGTTTAGGTGTGCCTCCTCTGAGGTGATCTGGGTTTCCACAGCGTCCAAAGTGAGTTTGCTGTCTTCAATGGTGTTGATGATGGAGGAGGTGAACATGTTCCATTCCAGAGTTTTAGGGAGGGAGTTTAAGAGAACAAAGTGAGGAGTCTAGTGTCAACCATAAACTTCATTCCAGCAAGGCCAGCTTCCAAAGTCCAGAGAAATGTGATGTGCGCAGAGATGGTAGAACCTCCAGACCATGCAGAGTTGAATAGCTGTTGGGATATGAATATATAGAAGGTGGAGGCAAGGTTTGATGCTTGGTGAATAGATAGGAGTGCGTCAAAGAGGGCCCTGGCAGTGGTATGCATCTCCGTCTTGAGTAAAAGAGCATTGCTGATGCTGTCCTAAATGATTCCGTGCACTCTCTCATTTTGCTCCATCCATTTTCGGATGTCCTTTGCTGTGGCAGTGCCAGAGGTCATCAGAGTTCCAGATGAGGTAGGGGAAACAATCAAGGAACCAGGAACACTGAGAGACATGGCAGGAACAGGTACAGTGGTGGTGGTTCCTGGGGTGCTGGGTAATTTGGTTGGACAGGTGTCAGTTTCCAGGGCTACACCTAGGACTTTCTCTCTCCGAAGTTTTGCTGTGATCCAGAGTTTCCAGATTTGGAAGTTTGAAGGACCGATCAGAGTTGTGCATGTGGGAGTGTCAGTGGAGGCTGTATTGGACAACATGGTAGAAGTTCTGAGGGTCTGGAGTTTGTCTGGATGCATGCTGAGGGATTTGCATGAAAGTTGAGTCGTTCTGGAGAGGTTTCCTTTCCACTAATGTGTGCTGGTGGGGCTCATAACCTGACAAAAACTATAAGAGGGCAGTGATTGCCTGGACTACTAGGGATTAGCTAGCAGTAGTAAATAGGTATAAGTAAACTCACCTCAGCTGCTGCCAAAGAGGGGCAAAGAACAACTGAGGAATCGGAAGTGAAAATGTATGTAGTAGAGTGGGCAGAGAAGTGCTCACTAATGATAATCAGGGAATAGGAACAGGAACAATAGGAGTTGGGACTAAGCAATGTAAGAGAGTGATGGAGCATCCCTGGAGGCTTGGGAATGATGACAAACAAAGGATGATTGAATGTGATAAGAAACTATGCAAGTTCCAGATTGATTCTGAGCGGTTTCGCCTGGCAGCAGAGCAGAGGTATAGACTCCGGCACTCCAGACATGCAGAGGTATGGACTCCAACATTTCGGAAATGTGGAGTTAGTGTTCTGGTTCCAGAGTTCACTGTATTTTGTCACAGAGCACATCAGAAATTTATGTTTATTAACAAAAGTAGAATCAATGAAGCAATTGGTGGAATCACAATCTAATAAGGCAGGAAAAGCGGTGATTTTGGAAAAATTGGGAAAGGAGATAAGTGGCATAAAGGCTTTAGGGTCATAAAGAGCAGACACATTGAGATGGATCTCCATAGGTGCACAGTGGGGTTCAATGCAGCCCTCTTCCTATGCAAAGTCTGGAAGGCTGCACTCTATTTTTTTTGCCTCAGGGGTTGTGGCCTCTGGTTTGGTTTCTGGAGCAGAGGTAGTTTTGGCTGTGCAGCCTTTGGATGCACAGGAAGATGACGTCTGGCAATCCTTAACCATATGTCCTGTGGTCCCACAGAACATGCACAGCTTGAGATTGAAATGACACTTGTGTTCCTTGGAGGTCAGTTGTCCATCCTTCCCAAGTTTACTGGAAAGGTCAGACTGGGGTTTCAGGGTAGGGGTGGAGCATTTCCTTTGGAAGACAATGAGGACACAGCAGGGTTTGAGGAGTGGTTGGACAAATTGGCAGGTTTCAAAAAGGAAGAGTTGGGAGCATTCTTGGATGTGGAGGACTGATTTCCTGAGGGCTTGATTTGACAAGCAACTTTGGACTTGCATTCCCAGTATCTCCCATCAATAGTCTGGGTGAGACTACAGAATTCTCCTAGGGAGCACAGTTTCCCGATGTGGGAAATTTTGTCCTTGATGCAATCAGGGAGTCCAATGTAGAAGTGGTGTCTGAGGGCTCCTTTGCCATAACCCCTGACCTGGCAGGCTAGGTGGTTGAATTCAATGACATATCTATTGATGTGGTGGGAGTCTTTCATGGAGAGGTGGTCAAGTTGATGTTCCACATCACCAACAGGGTTGTGGGGGCTGAAGTTGGTCTGGAGCTCAAGGATGAATTCTCTGTAGTCATCCATCTGGAGGAGATCAGACTCAAACAATTCAAGGGCCATACCCTTGAGGTAGGACTAGGTGAAGGTAACCTTTGTGTGGTCAGTCCGAAAGGCACAAGGGTGATCCTGGAAGTTCAACTCCCATTGGACCAAGAAGGCCTGCAGCTTGTGAGGATCAGTCCTGTCAAAGGTATTGGGTTCCCAAACCTTAGTGTGCATGGAGGAGTTGTCAGATTCACGGTTGCAGTGTGATAACTCAGCAAGGCCACAGACTGTGTCTGCAAGTGCCATGATGGGGTTTGGTGGCATTGCATCATCAGGGCTGTTGTTGAAGGGGTTGTCATCATCATGATTATGGGGATCTGGATTGGGATTGTTGTCACCACCATTCCCATCATCAGATGGGTCCAGGGCATCTCCTAAGGAACAACAACCTGCAGGAGTAGGAGTGGAAGTGTTTCAAGTGGGTGCTCCAGACATGGAGATGGATGTATGATAAGTTGAGAAGTTACAGAATTGTTCAGCAATGTGAGGGCCTCAACGTGAGGTCAGCAGGGAGTGCAGTGCATCTTCCTAGGCTGATTCCGACTGAGCTGCATCAATGCTTTGCATACTGTGTGTTTGGGCACGAGTCTGAATAGTTCTAGACATTGACAAAGAAGTGATGTTAGCAAACTCATAGAGGTTTGAGTTTGAATATACTGTCAGGTCCTGGGTTCAATCCTGGAGTTCCCAAAAGTCCTAAGGGGCAGAAGCGCGTAGGGGATCAGGAATCTGTCAAGAGGGTCAGAGGGGTGAGGGACTTTGGCTTCAGCTTATGTGCTGCACCCCTGTACAAGTTCTGTCCCTTGATTTTGAGGCAGAGGTTTTAGAGGACAATCCTAAGTTCAGCTTAAGGACTGCAGAGGGGATTTCAGAATGAAGTCAGGACTTTGAGGATAGAACAGGATTTTGTTGATATTCAAACTAAGAAAATATGACAGAGTACGAACAGGTTTATATACTAAGGAATCCGGAAGATGTAAGACTGTTAAACTATTCAGGTGATTTGGGGATCCAAGTTTAGTGAGGGGTAAATCAGAATGGTGTCAGAATGGTGAAAGGATAACTAATATGGATGGCGCAATGATTGCAAGATAGAAAGAGACTATGTGGAAAGGAACGGTAAGTGTCAAAGGAGAGGAAAAAAATCAGACAACATAAGTGTGATAGGATCCGTGGAAAGTCCAAGGCAGGAATATGGGATACAGGATATAGGATATGGGATACGGGATATCAGAATATGAGGTTGGGGTGAAAAAACTCCCTGTCACATCCCGAAACTTGCCTAACCTATCTGGCCCAATTCTGGCCCCCTATGATCAAATCCAAAATCCCAAGCCTCAGGCTTTACCTTGGAAGATTTCTCCTTCATCAGATATTCTGAACCCTGTATTTCCCATCCCGGACTTCTGTATTCCTATCTCAGCTATCTCTTGACATATGTCTCTTTCCTTTGACATTTCTTGACATCTGCAGTTTCTATTGATAATTCCCTTTCCCCCTGCTTCACAATTATTGTGCCATTGCCCTCAGTTATTATTCCACCATTCTGACACCATTCTGATTGATTCCTTACCTTGTTCCGGAAACCAGAAACTCCGATTTGTCTGACATACTTTAACACCTTTATATCTTCCAGACTCTTCAGTATATAAATTCGCTTGTACCCTCCAATATTTCCTTAGTTTGAATATCAACTAAATCCCGTTCTCTGCTGCTCCACTTCACTGTTAAGTCCAGGTTTGTTCCCAGAATTCCTGGATTGTCTGGAGTGGGGAGAAAGCAGGGTTTGGTGGGAATTCCTGAGGGGGGTTGGAGTGGTAAGGAACTTCGGCTTCAGCGTATGTGCTGCGCCCCTGTACGAGTTCTGTTCCTTGATTTTGGAGCGGAGGGTTGGAGATCAATCCTAAGATCAACTTAAGGAAATATCAGAGAGTACACGCAGGTTTATATACTGAAGAGTCTGGAAGATATAAAGATGTTAAAGTATGTCGGACGAATTGGAGTTTCGAGTTTCTGGAAGAAAGGAAGGAATGAATCGGAATGGCGTCATAATGGTAGAATAATGACTGAAGGCAATGGCGCAACAATTGTGAAGCAAGGGGGAAGGGAATTATCAATAGGAACTGTAAATGTCAAGAAGTGTCAAAGGAAAGTGACATATGTCAAGAGATAACCGAGATAGGAATACGAAAGTCCAGGACGGGAATACGGAAGTCCAGGACGGGAATGTGGAAAGTCCGGGACAGGAAGTACAGGGTTCGGAATGTCCGATGAAAGAGAAATTGTTTAAGGTAAAGTCCAGGGCCCGGGGTTCGGAATTGGGCCGGATGGGTTAGGGAAGTTTTGGGATGTGACAGTATCCCCCTCTTAGGCACAAACCCTTGAGTGCCTGGATAGGAGTCCGTGATAGGACATAGAAGTATGGCGGAGTTTGAAAAGCGGGGATCAATCTGAGGTGCCTTGCGAGCGCTGACTGCCTGTTGTTTAGTTCCATCATCCATCATGTCTACTCACTCACAATCCGACTTTGAAATTGCTCGTCTCCAGCAAGAGGAGGAAGAACGCGTGCGGGAGTCCACCTGGAGGATTCAGGAGGCCAGGGAGAAAAAGACCCAGCGGGAGGCGGAGAAGCATGAGGAGGCAAGGCAGAAGCTCGAGGAGGAAGCACGGAAAAAAGCGGAGGAGGATGAGAGGAGGCGGAAAGCGGAGGTGGAGGTCGCGAGAGTCATGGCCAAGAGATTGTGGCAGGAAGGACCGGAAGAGGCAGAGGCAGAAGAGTCCAGAGGCCCGGGAGGAGCGCAAAGAGGAGGGCAAGGAGGACAAGGAGCGCCGGGATGCGCTCAGGGCCCTCTCGGAGTCCTATGAGGCCTATCAGGGGGCCGTTGTGGCCCAGCTGTCAGGGATCCGGCAGGTACTGTCGGATGGCCTGGCGGCTTTCCTGGTGTCTCGGGAATCCCGGTTCGGGGAGTCCAGAGAAGGCTGGGGGGCATCGGAGTGGAAGGGGAAGGAGAGGGATGATGGTCAGGGAGGTCAGGGGACAGATGGGGAGGATGGGGATGAGGAGGAGGATGAGGGTGAGGAGGGAGGTGAGGAGGATGGGGGTGGGGATGTAGTATAGGATGTCCCATCGGTTTCCAAATGTGTATAATTAGCATAGTTTTGTTTTGGCGAATCGAAAAATCGTGTTTCCACCCTTATCCGAGTGAATTAAGAGGTCCGGACTTTCTGGGATATGCGGAGTGAAAGTCCGAGATGAGTTCCAATGCATGAGTGAGCTCGGTCGCGAGGATCCAGGAAGTTTCTTCATCAGTCCCTTCGTAACCTGCCCACCTTACCAGGTACGGGAGTTGGCAATTCCTGTGTCGATGGTTGATTTTGGAGTCTAGGATTTTGGAGATTTCGTATTCGGGTTCTCCATCGACTTCGACTGGGGGAGGTGGGGGTTGGACCCGATTCGGGATAGTGTTCGGAGTTGCAGGTTCTAGCTGGGAGACGTGGAAGACGGGATGGACAGCGCACATGGAGTCTGGGAGTTGGAGGGTGAAGGACAGGGGTCCGGCTTGGGCGATGATGGGATAGGGGCCGAGGTTCTTTTCCGAGAGTTTCTTGGAAGGGCGAGTGGAACAGAAGTACTTCGCCTTGACAAATGCTTGGTCTCCAATCCGGAAGTTGTCGGGAGTTCACGGGTCCTTGGTAGCATTGCTGAGCATGGGCCATTTCCGTCCGTAGGAATTTGTGGAGTTCTTGTAGGTCGACTGTGTATTTGTGGGTGCAGGATGAGGTCAGATCCCTTTCAGGGTAGACTGAGACGTTAGGGTGGTAGCCTTTGTTAGTGAAGACCGGGGATACTCCTGTGGTAGTGCTAGGGGCATTATTGTACGTGAATTCCGCGAGGGATAGGAGTTCCGACCAGTTGTCCTGTTGGTAGTTGCAGTAGATTCGGAGATACTGCTCGAGGGTCTGGTTCGCCCATTCCGTTTGCTTGTCGCCTTCGGGATGATATCCCGAAGTGAAGTGAAGTCGGATGTCATGGGCATTCCCGAGGGAGCGGAAGAAATGGGAGACGAACTCGGAACCCCGGTCGGAGGTGATATGGGAGGGAACTCCGTGCTTGGAAAACACATGGAGCAGGAATAGTTTTGCGAGGCTCAGAGAGTCGATAGTGTCGTGAGTGGGAATGAATATGTGGAAAGGCGGTTGATGACTACGAGGATTGTGGTATATCCGCCAGAAGACGGGAGTTGTTTGATGAAGTCCATGGAAATGGAGTTCCAGGGCTTTTCGGGGATTGGAAGTTGCTTGAGCATTCCATAGAGGCGATGTCTTGGAGTTTTAGCTCAGGCGCAGGAAGTGCAGGAACTGACATAGTCCTTGACAAAGGTGCAGAGGCCTGGCCAGGTGTATTCCCGGCGGACGAGCTCTAATGTCCTGTTCTGCCTGAACTGTCTGGATAGGGGGTGGTTGTGCTTGTATTGGAGAATGTGAAGACGGAGGTCCATAGCTTCCGGGACAAAGATGCGATTGTTGAGGGTCAGGAAACCTTCGGGGTTGACAACCCACTGGGAGTCCGACAAGTCCGAAAGATGGAGGGAAGCTATAGGGTCAGAGGACAGGGAATCTAGGATGTCCTTGTGAATGCCTTCAATATCAAGCAGGGACGAGGCCTGGAGGACCGGGGCAAGTAGGATAGTTGCTCATAGGGACAAGGCGAGCTGTTCCTGAGTGAACACCAGACGGAGGTTGTGGGGATTGACGCGAGCATAGTCCTTATCCCCCTCTTTTGGGTAGACGTCCCAGTGTCTAGTGAGGGAGTCGGGTTTACCTCCTAAGTGTCCGGGGCGGAAGCGGATGATAAGGTTGAACTGGGATAGGAATTCCAACCAGCGGGCTTGCTGGCAGGTCAGGACTTTTGAGGGTGAGAAGTATTCCAGATTTAGATTTTTGTGGTCAGTAACGACGTCGATAGGGGTGCTGGAACCTTCAAGATAGTGACGCTAATGCCGGAAAGCTTCGTGGATAGCGAGGAGCTCCTTATCATGAGTGTCGTAGTTGAGTTCCCCGGCTGGCAGGGTGTGGGAGTAGCACGTGACGGGGCGGAATTCCTCATCCAGGCACTGGATTGAGAGGATTCCCACGATAGCATAGTCCGAAGTGTCAGTGTTGACTGTGATCAGACAGTCCGGAATCCAGTGAGTAAGGATAGGGGCTTGGGTGAAGGCGTCTTTGAGTTGTGTGAAGGCAGAGCGGTAGGAATCGTCGAAGTTCCATGGGGCGTTTTTTCGGGTGAGTCGGGTGAGCGGAACAACAATATCGGAGTAGTTGAAGATGAAATGACAATAGAAGTTGGCAAACCCGAGGAAGGACTGAATGTCCTTGACTTTCTTCAGGATAGGGGCGGAGGACTTTGCTGACGAGGACGCAGAAGTGTTCGACAGAGTGGCGGGTTTCGGAGATGAGGTGGTGGGAGTACTTTTGGAAGTAGAGGACTGGTTTCTGGAGGGTCTGATCTGACAAGCGACCTCGGACTTGCGTTCCCAATATCTCCCGTTGATAGTCTGGGAGAGAGTCCGGAGTTCTCCTAGGAAGTGCGGTTTTCCAATGCAGGAAAGCTTGTCTTTGATGCAATCCGGAAGTCCATTGTAGAAGTGGTGTTGGAGGGCTCCCTTGCCGTAACCCTGGACCTGGGAGGCTAGGCGATTGAATTCTACCACGTATTTATTGATGTGTTGGGAGTCTTTCATGGATAGGTGGTTGAGTTGGTGTTCTGCATCACCAACAGGGTCATGGGGGCCGAAGTTGGTCTGGAGCTCGAGGTTGAATTCCCAATAATTGTCTGTCCAGTCCAGATTGTCCATCTGGAGGAGGTTGGGCTCAAACCATTCGAGAACC
Source organism: Gyrodon lividus (assembly GCA_014904945.1). Taxonomy (NCBI): domain Eukaryota; kingdom Fungi; phylum Basidiomycota; class Agaricomycetes; order Boletales; family Gyrodontaceae; genus Gyrodon; species Gyrodon lividus. The sequence continues at coordinate 165,458 of MU127425.1, forward strand.
ATACCTTTTAGGTACGACTGGGCAAAGGTGACTTTCACGCAGTCTGTCTGGAATGTGCGGGGGCGGTCCTGGAAGTTCAGCTTGCAGCTTGCGCGGATTAGTCCTGTCAAAGGTGTCAGGTTCCCACACCTTTATGCATGGAGATGAGGAGTTTTCAGATTCGTGGTCATGGCGCAATAACTCAGCAAGGCTGCGAACTGCGTTTGCAAGCACCATGATAGGGTTAGGCAGGATTGCATTGTTGGGGTCGTCGTAGCTGCCGTTCCCATTGTCAGAGGGGTCCAGGGCGCCCCCAGAGGGGTGATGACCTGCGGGAGTAGGGGTGGAGATGATTTGAGACAGAGGTCTTGTCTGAGAGGCAGAGGTTGATGTACAACGAGCGGAAAAGCTTTGGAATTGTTTGGTGACATCAGGGCCTCAACGCAAGGTCATCAGGGAGTGCAGGGCATCTTCTCGGGCTGCCTCCAACTGAGCTGCATCAATGCTTTGCATACTGCGTGTTTGGGCACGAGTCTGGATAGTTCTAGACATGCGGATAAGATATGATGTTAGTGAACTCATAGAGGTTTGAGTTCAAATATACTGTTAAGTCTGGGTTCGTTCCCAGAATTCCCGGATTGTCCAGAGTGGTAAGGAACTTTGGCTTCAGCTTATGTGCTGTGCCCCTGTACAAGTTCTGTTCCTTGATTTCGGAGCGGAGGGTCGGAAATCAATCCTTAGATCAACTTAAGGATGGAGGAAGTTCAGAGGGGATCAGGAAAGAACGGGATTTAGTTGATATTTGAACTAAGGAAATATCAGAGAGTACACACAGGTTTATATACTGAAGAGTCTGGAAGATATAAAGATGTTAACGTATGTCGGACGAATTGGAGTTTTGGGTTTCTGGAAGAAAGGAAGGAATGAATTGGAATGGCGTCAGAATGGTAGAATAATGACTGAAGGCAATGGCGCAATAGTTGCGAAGCAAGGGGGAAGGGAATTATCAATAGGAACTGTAAATGTCAAGAAGTGTCAAAGGAAAGTGACATATGTCAAGAGATAACCGAGATGGGAATACGAAGTCCTGGACGGGAATACAGAAAGTCCTGGACGGGAATGCGGAAAGTCCGGGATGGGAAGTACGGGGTTCAGAATGTCCGATGAAAGAGAATCCGTCTAAGGTAAAGTCCGAGGGCTGGGATTCAGGATTTGATCATAGGGGTTCGGAATTGGGCCGGATGGGTTAGGGAAGTTTTGGGATGTGACAGCGCTCCTGACTTATCCAGGAATTCCGGGATTGAACCCGGACTTGACACTCCCAAGGTAAAGTCTGGAGTTTGGTATTTGGTTGTGACTGGCCAGAAACAGGTAGGGAAAGGCATGGAATGTGACAGAACCAATGGAAAGCCAATAGTAGGTACTGTATTTCATACACTTACACTTTAAGGTTAGGGTTGGGTGGTATCAGAGAATATTGTGTTTAGTGAAAAGTGTCCAAACATCTGGATGGTTTTTTGAACCACTATAAACCCCTCTTGTATTCTGTATTCCACAGTTCAAATATTGACTTAGATCACTCCTCTACTCTGTCTAACGAAGTCCTCCCTTAGACAACTTGAAGCTAGTCTTGTTGTCACTCCAACCCTCTGACATCTAACCTCTGATTGCTCTATCCCACCTTTGTCACTACTCCACTACATACCAGACTGAACTTAGACAAGGGTGCAACCCATAAGTTGAAGCCAAAGTCCACTCCACTCCCCCAACAACTGCAGATAGCCTAGAGCAGACAGAATCTTAACACCTCCCAAGGGAATAGTAGGAAAGTGTTCAGATGGAGTGGGAGAGGATTTCAGCTGCAAAGTGTCAGAAGTTGATTGAAAGCATGCCCAGGAGGGCTGAGGCAGTGATGAAGCCCAAGGAAGGCTATATCAAATACTGATATTTCACAAATACCCTAATTTACCAGAGTACATAAACCATTGCAATGGTGTTACTGTTTTATAATTGGTATATCTCTGCAGCCCCTGAAGCAAATCACATGGCCCAGGGACCAATTTCAGCCAGGAGTGACTACTACAATGTGTGTCACTGTCAAGTCCAGGTTCAATCCCAGAGTTCCCAAAAGTCCTATGGGGTGGAAGCATGTAGGGGATTCGGACTCTTCAGTATATAAACCCACTTGTACTCTCTGATATTTCCTTAGTTTGAATATCAACTAAATTCTGTTCTCTCCTGCTCTGCTTCCCTCTGAAAACCACTTCAGTCCTTAAGTTGACCTTAGGATTGTCTTCCAACCCTCTACCCTCAAATTAAGGAACAGAACTTGTACAGGGGTGCAGCACATAAGCTGAAGCTCAAGTTCCTTGCCCCTCCGACCCCCCCTCAGTGATTCCCAACCAACCCTGCTGTTCCGCATGCTCCAAACTATCCGGGAATTCTGGGATTGAACCCGGGCTTGACAGTATATTTGAACTCAAACCTCTACGAATTCGCTAACATCACCTCTTTATCACATGTCTAGAACTATCCAGACTTGTGCCCAAACATGCAGTATGCAAAGCATCGACACAGCTCAGTTGGAGGCAGCCTGAGAAGACGCCCTGCACTCCCTAATGACCTCGCATTGAGGCCCCGATGTTGCCGAACAATTCTGAAGCTTTTCCACTCGTCGTACATCAACCTCCATGTCTCAGGTGAGACCTCCATCTCAAAGCATCTCCACCCCTACTCCCACAGATTGCTACCCCTCTGCGAGTGCCCTGGACCCCTCTGATGATGGGAATGGTGGCGACAATGACCCTGACCCCTCCGATGACAACCCTGATAATGCAATCCCACCTAACCCCATCATGGCACTTGCAAACACAGTTCACAGCCTTGCTGAGTTATTGTGCCGTGACCGCGAATCCAAAAACTCCTCATCTCTGTGCACAAAGGTGCAGGAACCCAACACCTTCAACAGGACTGACCCTCGCAAGCTGCGGGCCTTCCTGGTCCAATGCGAGCCGAACTTCCAGGACCATCCCCATGCATTCTGGACTGACTGTGCGAAAGTCACCTTCGCCCAGTCTGACCTAAAAGGTATGGTTCTCGAATGGTTTGAGCCCAACCTCCTTCAGATAGACAATCCAGACTGGATGGACAAATATTGGGAATTTGTTTTCAAGCTCCAAGCCAACTTCGGCCCCCATGACCCTGTTGATGCAGAACACCAACTCAACCACCTATCCATGAAAGACTCTCAGCATATCAACAAGTATGTGGTGGAATTCAATCGCCTAGCCTCCCAGGTCCGGGGTTATGGTGAGGGAGCCCTCCAACATCACTTCTACAATGGACTTCCAGATTGCATCAAAGACAAGCTTTCCCGTATTGGGAAACCACACTCCCTAGGAGAACTCTGGACTCTCTCCCAGACTATTGACAGGAGATATTGGGAACACAAGTCTGAAGTCGCTCGCCAAATCAGACACTCCGGAAACCAGCCCCCCACTTACAAAAGTACTCCCACCACCTCATCTTTGAAACCCGCCACTTTGTCCAACCCTTCTGCATCCTCGTCAGCAAAGTCCTCCACCCCTACCCCGAAACCCGCATCCGACCTCTCCAGAAAACTTGGGAAGGATGGATGCTGTCACATCCTGAAACTTCCCTAACCCATCCGGCCCAATTCCAAACCCCTATGATCAAATCCTGAATCCCGGCCCTTGGACTTTACCTTAGATGATTTCTCTTTCATCAGACATTCCGAACCCCGTACTTCCCGTCCCAGACTTTCGTATTCCTATCTCAGCTATCCCTTGACATATGTCACTTTCCTTTGACACTTCTTGACATCTACAGTTCCTAGCAATAATTCCCTTTCCCCTTGCCTCACAATTATTGTGCCATTGCCTTCAGTCATTATTCTCCCATTCTGATGCTTTGAACTCAAACCTCTATGAGTTCGCTAACATCATATCTTTATCCGCATGTCTAGAACCATCCAGACTCATGCCCAAACATGCAGTATGCAAAGCATCGACGCAGCTCAGTTGGAGGCAGCCTGAGAAGACGCCCTGCACTCCCTGATGACCTCGCGTTGAGGCCCCGATGTCACCGAACAATTCCAAAGCTTTTCCGCTCGTTGTACATCAACCTCCGCCTCTCAGACAAGACCTCTGTCTCAAATCATCTCCACCCCTACTCCCGCAGGTCATCACCCCTCTGGGGGCGCCCTGGACCCCTCTGACAACGGGAACGGCAGCTATGATGACCCCAACAATGCAATCCTGCCTAACCCTATCATGGTGCTTGCAAATGCAGTTTGCAGCCTTGCTGAGTTATTGTGCCGTGACCGCGAATCTGAAAACTCCTCATCTCCATGCATAAAGGTGTGGGAACCTGACACCTTTGACAGGACTAATCCGCGCAAGCTGCAAGCTGAACTTCCAGGACCGCCCCCGCACATTCCAGACAGACTGCGTGAAAGTCACCTTTGCCCAGTCGTACCTAAAAGGTATGGTTCTCGAATGGTTTGAGCCCAACCTCCTCCAGATGGACAATCTGGACTGGACAGACAATTATTGGGAATTCAACCTCGAGCTCCAGACCAACTTCGGCCCCCATGACCCTGTTGGTGATGCAGAACACCAACTCAACCACCTATCCATGAAAGACTCCCAGCATATCCATGGTAGAATTCAATCGCCTAGCCTCCCAGGTCCGAGGTTATGGAAAGGGAGCCCTCCAACATCACTTCTACAACGGACTTCCGCATTGCATCAAAGATGAGCTTTCCTGCATTGGAAAACCACACTCCCTCAGAGAACTCCAGACCCTCTCCCAGACTATCAACGGGAGATATTGGGAACGCAAGTCCGAAGTCGCTCGCCAAATCCGACCCTCTGGAAACCAGTCCTCCACCTCCAAAAGTACTCCGACCACCTCATCTCTGAAACCTGCCACTTTCTCCAACACTTCCATGTCCTCGTCAGCAAAGTCCTCTGCCCCTATCCCGAAACCCACATCCGACCTCTCCAGTAAACTCAGGAAGGACGGACACCTCACCTCCAAGGAACGCAAACGCTGCTTTGACCTCAAGCTGTGCATGTTCTGTGGAGCCGCTGGACATGTAGCTAAAGACTGCCAGAAGTCCACTTCCTGCACAGCGAAGACCTCCCCTGCTCCGGAAGCCAAACTGGAGGCCTCTTCCCCTGAGGCAAAAAATTAGGGCGCAGCCTTCTGGACTCCGCATGGGAAGGAGGCTGTGTTGAATCGCACTGTGCACCTATGGAGACCTGTCTCAATGTGTCTGCTCTTTATGATCCCAAGGCCCTTATGCCTCTTGTTTCTTTTCCCGACTTTTCCAAAAATTCTGCTTTTCGCACTTTGTTAGATTGTGGTTCTACTGATTGTTTCATTGATACTACTTTCATTGACAAGCACCAGTTTCCGACATATTCTGTTCCTCTGATTTCATTGAAACTTTTTGACGGTACTTCCAATTCTACGATTACCCGTGCTGTTGACCTTTCCGTTCGTTTCCCTTCTGGCTTTGTCACCTCCGATACATTTTATGTTACTCCACTGGATTCATCTTGTTCCCTTGTTCTAAGACACAACTGGCTCACCCGCTACAATCCGTTGATTGACTAGGTACTGGGCAGTATTACTTTCTGAATGCCGGCTCAAGACTTGCCAATGCCCCTGACGTCACCTCCGGAGATTTCAGACCCTGGTCCCCTATCTCACTCTGACACTCCCGACAAGCTGCCTCGCGAAGCTCCTTGCACCTCATTTGTCAATGCTGCTGCCTTTGTGCGCGCATGCAAACTTGATGGTTCCGAGCAGTTCAGCATTCACCTCCGTCCCCAGGACTCCAAACTCTGTTCCATATCCCGGAAGTCCGCAATTTCCGAAACCCCTGAAGAAGTCGATCTGTCCTCCGTCCCTCCAGACTATCACAATTTCCCCAATGTCTTCAGTAAGCGCAAGGCTGATACCCTTGCGCCCCACAGGGAATTCGATCTCAAGATTGACTTAGAGGAAGGTGCTTCTCCTCCTCTTGGGACTGTTTACCTGGTTTCCACCACAGAACTCGAGTCCCTCCGGGAATTCATAGACAAACACCTCAACTACAGCTTCATCCGTCAGTCCAAATCCACCCACGGTGCTCCTGTCCTCTTTGTCTGCAAGAAGGACGGATCCCTCCACCTCTGTGTCAATTTCCGAGGACTCAATAAAATCACGAAAAAAGATCGCTATCCCTTGCCCCTGATCTGCGACCTCCTTGATTCCCCTAGCCGCGCCAAGGTATACACCAAAATTGACCTCCGCCATGCATACCACCTTGTCTGCATTGCTCCTGGGGATGAATGGAAAACCGCCTTCCGGACTCACTATGGCTCATACAAATGGCTGGTGATGCCCTTCAGGCTCACCAACGCCCCTGCGGCCTTCCAGCACTTCGTCAATAGCGTCTTTGCAGACCTCCTAGATGTCTGTGTTGTGGTCTACCTCAACAACATCCTCATTTATTCCAACGACATGGCTTCTCACAAAGAACATGTCTGGGAAGTCCTCCAGCGTCTCTGGAAACATGGACTTTATGCCAAACCAGAGAAATGTGAGTGGCACTTGGACTCCGTCGAATACCTGGGCTACCGTTTCTCCCCCCAGGGATTGACTATGTCCCCTGACAAAGTCCAGGCAGTCCGAGATTGGCTTGAGCCCTGGAAAGTCAAGGACATTCAGTCCTTCCTCAGGTTCACCAACTTCTATTGTCGTTTCATCTTCAACTACTCCAATATCATTGTTCCACTCACCTGACTCACTCGGAAAAACACCCCCTGGAACTTCAATGATTCCTGCTGCTCTGCCTTCACACAACTCAAAGATGCCTTCACACAACTCAAAGATGCCTTCACCCGAGCCCCTATCCTTACTCACTGGATTCCAGACTGCCCTATCACGGTCAAAACCGACGCTTCGGACTATGCAATCGTGGGAATCCTCTTGATCTGGTGCCCGGACGAGGAATTCCGTCCCATTGTGTTCTACTCCCAAACCCTGACAGCCCCGGAACTCAACTACGACACTCATGATACGGAGCTCCTCGCTATCCACAAAGCTTTCCGACATTGGCGTCATTATCTTGAAGGTTCCGGCACTCCTATCAATGTCGTTACCAACCACAAAAATCTGGAATACTTCTCCACCTCCAAAGTCCTGACCCGCTGGCAAGCCCACTGGTCAGAATTCCTGTCCCAGTTCAACCTCGTCATCCGCTTCCGCCCTGGATGCTTAGGAGCTAAGCCTGACTCCCTCACTAGACGCTGGGACGTCTACCCAAAAGAGGGGGATAAGGACTATGCTCACGTCAATCCCCACAACCTCACCTGGTGTTCACTCAAGAACAGCTTGCCTTGTCCCTACAAGCCACTATCCTACTCGCCCCAGTCCTCTGGGCCTCGTCCCTACTTGACATTCACAAGGACATCCTAGATTCCCTGTCCTCTGACCCTGTAGCTTCCCTCCATCTTTTGGACTTGTCGGACTCCTGGTGGGCTAACAACCCCGAAGGTTTCCTGACACTCAACAATCGCATCTTCATCCCAGAAGCTAAGGACCTCCATCTTTGCATCCTCCGATACAAGCATGACCACCCCCTGTCTGGACATTTCGGGCAAACCAGGACTTTAGAGCTCATCTGTCAGGAATACACTTGGCCAGGACTCTGCACCTTCATTAAAAACTATGTCAGTTCCTGCACCTCCTGTGCCCAAGCTAAAACTCCTAGACACTGCCCCTATGGAATGCTCAAGCAGCTTCCAATCCCCAAAAAAACCCTGGAACTCCATTTTCATGGACTTCATTGAACAACTTCCCCCTTTCGGTGGATATACCACAATCCTCATAGTCAGTGACCACCTTTCCAAACAATCCATATTCATTCCCACTCATGACACTATCGACTCTCTGAGCCTTGCGAAATTATTCCTGCTCCATGTGTTTTCCAAGCACAGAGTTCCCTCCCACATCACCTCCAACCGGGGTTCTGAGTTCATCTCCCACTTCTTCCATTCCCTCAGGAAAGCCCTCGACATCCAACTTCACTTCACTTCAGGATATCATCCTGAAGGCAATGGGCAAACACAACGGGCAAACCAGACCCTCGAGCAGTACCTCCAAATCTACTGCAACTACCAACAGGACAATTGGCCAGAACTCCTATCCCTCATAGAATTCACATACAACAATGCCCCTAGCGCTACCACAGGAGTATCTCCATTCTTTGCTAACAAAGGCTACCATCCCAACATCTTGGTCTACCCCGAAAGGGATCTGACCTCATCCCACACTCGTGAATATGCAGTCGACCTACAGGAACTCCACGAATTCCTATGCACAGAAATGGCCCGCACTCAACAACACTACCAAGGACCTGCAGATTCCCAATGACTCCCTGCACCAGACTTCCGGATCGGAGATCAAGTGTTTGTCAAGGCGAAGTACTTCCGCTCCACTTGAACCTCAGCCCCTATCCCATCATCACCCAAGCCAGACCCCTGTCCTTCACCCTCTGACTCCTGGACTCCATGTGCGCCGTCCGCCCTGTCTTCCATGTCTCTCAGTTGGAACCTGCAACTCCAAACATCATCCCAAATCAGGTCCAACCCCCACCTCCCCCAGTCGAAGTTGATGGAGAACCCGAATACGAAATCTCTGAAATCCTAGACTCCAAAATCAACTGGTGACGCAGGAATTGTCAAATCTGTACCTGGTAAAATGGGTGGGCTATGAAGGGACTGATGAAGAAACTTCCTGGATCCTTGCGACCAAGCTTGCTCACGCATCGGAACTCATCTCAGACTTTCACTCCGCATATCCTGGAAAGTCTGGACCCCTTAATTCTCTTGGATGAGGGCGGAAACACATTTTTTTGATTCATCAAAAAGAACTATGCTAATTATACATGAGGAGACTGAAGGAGTACACTACTCTACTTCCCCATCCCCATCCTCCTCACCCCCCTCCTCACCCTCATCCTCCTCCCTCTCCTTTCCCTTCCACTCTGACGCCCCCCAGCCTCCTCCGGACTCCCCAAACCAGGACCCCTGAACCATGAGGAAGGCTGCCAAGCCATCGGAGAGCACCTGTCGGATCCCCAACAGTTGTGCCATGATGGCCCCCTGATAGGCCTTGTTGGCCCGCCTCATATGACTCCACCAGGGCCCCAAGTGCATCTGCCAGGGCCCTGAGTGCGTCCCGTTGTTCTTCATCCTCCTTGCCCTCCCCTTCACTCTCCTCCTGGGCCTCTGGACTCTTCTGTCTCTGCCGTTTCTGGTCCTTCCCCCCACATGGCGATGCCACTTCCACGGCCACCCTCTTCCCCGCCACTCCAGCCTCCTGGCACAACGAGTGTGCCTGCGTGCACCTTGTGCACGTCCACGACTGCCCGGTCTTTGGGCCCGGACATGGGACCCCCGCCCTCATGCAGGCCGCGCAGGGAGTGTTGGCCCCGGGGAGCCAACCCCCAGGCCTCCCCACACTTCCTTGGGATGGCCCCTTCGAAGAGCCACTTGCCCTGCACCTCTGCGACTCTTGCAACCCCTGCCACCCACACAACCTCTGCCTCTGCCTTCCTCCTCCTCTTGTCCTCCTCCGCTTTTCTCCGCACTTCCTCCTCGAGCTTCCACCTTGCCTCCCGCCAGGCCTTCTTCTCCTTGGCCTCCTGGATTCTCCAGGCAGACTCCCACACATGCTCTTCCTCCTCTTGCTGAAGACGGGCAATTTTGTCGTCGGATTGTGAGTGAGTGAACATGGTGGGTGATGGAACTAAACAACAGGCAGTCAACAGTTGTAAGGTACCTCAGATTGATCCCCGATTTTCAAACTCCGCCATACTTCTATTTCCTATTATGGACTCCTATCCAGGCACTCAAGGGTTCGTGCCTAAGAGGGGGATACTGTCACATCCCGAAACTTTCCCAACCCATCCGGCCCAATTCCAGCCCCCTATGATCAAATCCCAAATCCCGAGCCTCAGACTTTACCTTAGAAGATTTCTCTTTCATCAGACATTCCGAACCCTGCATTCCCATCCCAGCCTTCCGCATTCCCATCCTGGACTTTCGCATTCCCGTCCTGGACTTTCGTATTCCTATCTCGGCTATCTCTTGACATATGTCTCTTTCCTTTGACACTTCTTGACATCTACAGTTCCTATCAATAATTCCCTTTCCCCTTGCTTCGCAATTATTGCACCATTGCCCTCAGTCATTATTCTGCCATTCTGATGCCATTCTGATTCATTCCTTACTTTCTTCCAGAAACCCAAAACTCTGATTCATCTGATATACTTTAACATCTTTATATCTTCTGGACTCTTCAGTATATAAACCTGCTTGTACTCTTTCCTTAGTTCAAATATCAACTAAATCCTGTTCTCTCCTGCTCTGCTTCGCTCTGAAACCCCTTCAGTCCTTAAGTTGATCTTAGGATTGTCCTCCAACCCTCTGCTCTGAAATCAAGGAACAGAACTCGTACAGGGGCACAGCACATAAGCTGAAGCCAAAGTTCCTTACCCCTCCAACCCCCCTCAGGGATTTCCGACCAACCCCACCATTCTGCGTGCTCCAGACTATCTGGGAATTCCAGGATTGAACCCAGACTTGACAACCTGGAGCAATGGCCATCTCCCAATGCACATGGAAGTCACCTGATAACTTGGCCTGCCACTGACATTCCCACAACCACAACCATGCCCACACCATCCTCATTCCATATTTCCTCTGGAGCTGCCACTCAAATTTGGTGCTAAAATGTTTTTGGCCATTGGTGAGGTGGGCTTCAATCACTCTGAGTGATGTAGCTGAGGGTGAAGGGGAGGCATGAGTTTTGAATCTCTGACACCAAGCTGCTGGTGAACCATCACCATCCTAGTTTGTTGACAGTGAACTGACTCTGAACTTGGCATAGTGTTGCTGTGACTTGGCAAGCCATTCCAAGCCATTGACCACAGAAAGACAACATCATCATATATCAACAAAATCAAAATTCTTCCAAATCTGATTTCAGGGAGTGTAGGGGTACATTTTGGTGTCTGCAGTAAAGAGTTTACATTGCTCGAATGGTCATCGGCTCGTGACCGGCTCGCGACAGCTCGTGGAGCCGCGGCAACACTAACTTGGCAAACCAAGTCAACCTTGAATGCCACTACTGTAACCCCTTGTTTGGGTGCCCTTGCATAAGCGTGTAAATGATTTTCCATAAAGGGGGTGCTCATTGCTGAGGTAATTTGACATTTTGTAAGTTAACAATCCATCTGACAAGTGCACTACCACTTCGTCGTCGTCGAGCTGCGGTTCAACGACCGAAAACGAGATCGAGATGCCTTCCCCAATAGCCTTGAACCCGTCCTCGCCAGCCCCGTCGATCTTTGAGAAGAAGAAGTCGTTCGGTCAGCTTCCCTCCATGACAACTGCTGCGTCCTACCCTTCTGCGGTTCATGAACCCGACGCTCGCGCTCGCAGTCACGACATTTCTCCTGCATCTACCCCCGCCTTGTCGCTGTCCTCGTCCATAACGTCTTCCTCAGAAGACACTGTTCTCCGTGAATCTGATGAAAACCCTGACTTGACGTATCCTCTCTCGCCTCCCACATCTGAGCAGGTTTTCAACACCGTTCACACGGAGTTTGGACACTGTGCCAATGAGAACTACCGTTGCATCTCCCAACATAATCCTGAAAAACCAGTCACAGAACACGAAATAGAAGAACCACCATACTATATTTTGATCACGACGTACATAAGCTACCTCATCCTCATCGTTTTTGGTCACATTCGCGATTTCTTTGGAAAACGTTTCGCCAAGCAGTACTTTACGCATCTCATGCCTTACGGTGTGCGTATTTTTTTCCGCAGTCAAGTCTCGTGAAATTGCTGACCCGCGGATACCAGGGTTACGCGCCTTTGAATTCGGATTTCGATTCGTTCTACACCCGTCGACTTAAACGCCGCATGGATGATTGCTTTTCCCACCCCGTGACGGGCGTTGCCGGACGCACCATCATCATCTATGACCGATACTCCGAAGATTGCAATTACACCCAGTTATACCCTGGCACGAAGACCCGCGCCCTCAACATCTCTTCTTACAATTATCTTGGATTTGCCCAGGCACGCGGTGGTTGTGCTGACGCCGTGGAAGAGTCAATCAAGCGGTATGGCATTTCGGCGTGTGGTGCGCGTCTGGAGGGTGGTTCAAACGAGCTGCACGTCACAGCTGAGGCTCTCGTTGCACGTTTTGTCGGCCAGGAGGACTCATTGATGAGCTCAATGGGATTCGCAACCAACTCCACGTTCATTCCTGCTCTAGTAGGAAAGGGATCTTTGGTAATCTCCGACGAGCTCAACCACGCGTCGATCCGTGTCGGTGTAAGAATAAGTGGTGCACAAGTCCGGATGTTCAAGCACAACGACATGGATAGCTTGGAGTCGCTGCTTCAGGAGGTCATCAGTCAGGGTCAACCCAAAACTCACCGTCCTTGGAAAAAAATCTTGTTACTCGTTGAGGGTCTCTATAGTATGGAAGGAAGCCTGGTTAACCTCCCCAAGATCATCGAGCTTAAGAAGAAGTACAAGGTATGGAAGTTCCTGCTCGGTCACCTGCCAGTGCCGTGGTTAATGAGGAATGTAGTTCTACCTATTCGTGGATGAGGCCCACTCAATTGGTGCTCTGGGCCCCCACGGCCGCGGTGTCTGTGATTATTTCAACATCCCCCCTCGCTCTGTTGACGTTCTCATGGGAACATTCACAAAGTCGTTCGGTGCAGCAGGAGGATATATTGCTGGTCCCAAATCGCTTATAGACGCTCTTCGTGTCCGCGGCCATTCCGGAATGTATGCCGAAGCGATGTCGCCTCCCGTCCTCACTCAGATCATCGCCAGTATGGCCAGTATCATGGGCGTTGCTTCACCTCTCTCAACCAAGACCTCTCTCACACTGTCCCCTTCCAGCTCCGTCTCCACGCTTAGGTCTTTGGAAGAAGAAGTATACCCAAGCATGGCCCCCGCCTCGGCGGTTCCCTCGTGGATATCCCTTCCTCCCGTCCTCTCTGATGGGTCAGAGGCTCGCATGCGCATTCGTCGCCTCGCTTTTAACTCGCGGTACCTCCACGCAGGTTTAAAGAAGCTTGGTTTCATCACCTACGGTCACCCCTTTTCTCCTATTGTTCCGCTGTTGATCTACAATCCTGGCAAAATGGCCACTTTTGCTCGGCTGATGCGTGTTCGGCAGACACCTATCGTCGTTGTCGTTGTCGCGTACCCCGCCACGCCACTTGTTACCTCTCGAGTGCGGTTCTGCGTCAGCGCATCGCACACGAAAGACGACATTGACACGATCCTCAAGTCGTGTGATGAGCTTGGTGACATTCTTGATCTCAAGCACGGATATGGCGAGCGGTGGCCTTTGGAGGAGATTATGAAGCGGAGTGTCGAACTTGTGAATAATGTCTAATCCACGCCTGCTCCTGCCCACTCCAATCGACGATGGTTACGTTCAACTCATAGGTACCGCGTTTTTAGAGGGATTCTTGGATACATACCCTACGGCCTTTCCATGTTTTAACAGCTGACTCCTTTTTCGATCATTTTCGTTGCAGATAATTAATTTATCTTACTAGATGCTTTACAGACATAAATACATCCCTTCAACTTGAACTGATTCACTAGTGATCGTCACGAGGTTGTTCACTGATGATATGGTTGCAGGTCTTGCCAAGACGGACGACGTGTGAGTTTGTCGACTGCCTTCCTCACTCCCAACTTGAAATGCCGAGACGAGGGATTGGTCAAGAATAAGTGATGTGGCATGCGGTCGTGTGATTGTCTAATAATTAGTATCGAGGCAGTGAGAGATTTCATATGGTTTACAGAATCCTGGGGCATCTCATCTCAGTGATCATGATGATCAGGTTTATCTAAAAGTAGGGCCCTGTGAGCTTGTGACGGCAAAACACTTTGACTCGACGGACAAAAAGTATCTTCCATACTTTACCAACAGCCATCATGGGTGCCCATGAAGATTTTTTGGATTATATTGACAGGAATGCAGACAAGTTCATCCAACGTCTTGCTGACGCGGTCAAGAGAAAGAGGTGCGGATCATATCTAGACAATCTCCCACCTCACCAGAGCTCTGGTGAAGTTCTTCACCTACCTGCCGAGTGTCTAATCGATTGCCCTGCACAGTATTAGTGGCGATGCCGGGCGCCGCAAGGAAACCATCGAAATGGGCCATTGGCTCGAGAAGCAGTTGAAGGACCTCGGTGTCGCGACAGTGCTCAAAGACCTTGGGCAACACCCCATGCAAGGTCAGCTTCTGGACCTTCCTCCTGCGATCCTTGGGAGGTTGGGAGAAGATCCTAAGAAGAAGACTGTCCTTGTCTATGGGCACTATGACGTACAGCCTGTGAGCTAAATCTATTCGTCTTCACGGCGCAACAATCGCTGTGCGGAGAAGATTCCACTGTTCTGCTTATTGATGAGGAACATTGCGATGCTGACATGTCTTGGTTGATAGGCACTGCAATCGGACGGATGGGATACCGATCCGTTCGAGCTTGTCAGGAAGGATGACCGGCTCTTCGGTCGTGGGTCTACGGACGACAAGGGTCCTGTCATGGGCTGGCTGAATGTCCTTGAGGCACATCACAAGCAAGATATGGAGCTCCCTGTCAACCTCCGTTTCTGCTTCGAAGGCATGGAAGAAAGCGGCAGTGAGGGCTTGGACGAACTTATCGAGAAGGAGGTGGCCGAGGGTGAATTCTTCAAAGGCGTTGACTGTGTTTGCATCGTGCGTGTCTCCCCATTTTTCAACCCAAGAGGACTCGTTGATTGATTTTCGTTGACTACGGCAGTCCGATAACTACTGGTTGAACACGCGCACGCCTGCTTTGACATATGGACTTCGTGGCATTGCGTATTTTGCCATTAATGTCTCGGGCCCCGTGCAGGATTTGCATTCTGGGTTGTTCGGTCGCATGGTGCACGAGCCGATGACGGATCTTATTAAACTTATGAGCAGGCTTGTCGATCATAATGGGACTATACTTGTCCCCGGGATCGAAGAAATGGTTCCTCCTCCAGACGAACAGGAGCTGTGGGTGTTTCTTCCTTTGATTGCATGGAAGCGACAGGGTTAAACCAAACGTCTTTTCTAGCAAATTGTACACCAAGATGGACTACTCGCTCAGCGATGTCGCAGAGGCTGCTGGTGCATCTGTATGTTCTTCCCCCACCCTCTCCGCTCTTGGATGTTTTGAGCTCATCAAGCACTACAAAGATTGCTCTCTCAGATCACAAAGAGACGGTTCTAATGGGTCGTATGCGTAATCCCTCCCTGTCTCTGCATGGTATCCAAGGTGCATTCTCCGAACCAGGGTGCAAGACTGTCATTCCTTCAAAGATTTCAGGAAAGTTCAGTCTTCGGTAAGCCGCTTGTCAACTCACTGAGTTGCAAACCAGATGGCTCACGATCGACTGTTCGGTGTGCAGTCTCGTACCGCCACAGACTCCCGAAGCGGTCATACCTCTCGTGACCCAGTATATCGAATCCGAATTTGCCAAACTTAATAGCAAGAGCAAGATGACTGTTGAGTATCTCCATGGAGGCAAACCTTGGGTTGCAGACGTCAATCACTGGAACTTTGAAGCTGCCAAGAAGGCCATTGAGGTGCGGTCATTTCATGTGCATTACTCAGTCTCACGCATCTGAGCGATGCCTGGTGGGTTTGTGCAGGCTATTTGGAAGAAGATCCCTGATTACACCCGTGAGGGTGGTTCGATCCCGGTGACGCTCACGTTGGCTGAAAAACTGGGAGTCAACGTCTTGCTTTTGCCCATGGGCCGTGCCGATGACGGAGCGCAGTACGTCTTTTTTATGTATTTGATGTGCGGTCATTTTTATTCATACCTGGGTAACGCAGCTCGACGAACGAGAAGCTGGATATTTCCAACTTCATCGAGGGAGTGAGTATCATTGTGCTCGAATGCCCCAAAATTCTTTGCTCATAGCCGCTCGTCAGACCAAGGTGCTCGGAACGTACTTGTATGAGGTCGCTGCGCTCACTGCCGCAGCATGATGAAAAGTGGACAGAAGAACTTCGTTTTGTATTTGTGTAGGGCTTCCAGACCGAGTTGCACCAATCAATGGTTTTCGAACCAGAATATAAAAGTCTTGACTCTGATATCGCTGTTAACACATACACGTCTTACTACAAGGATACAATGACAAGGCCCAAACTTTCCAATAATTATATGAAGATACAGGTTTCGCAACGCCGTGAGAGAGTAAGAGGTTCGCTAAGTCCTGAATGTTGATGCCGATGACACTTCGCTTACTTGCTCCCTCCCTCTTCTCCTATCACCAAAGCCCCTGGCCGGCCACCCCTTTCCTGACCACTTGACTCAAAAGAGGGTCCCAGTGGATCACCGACGACTGTTACAGACGGTTCTGAAGTGACCTTCTCGCATTCATCCCCAAAAATCCTGTTACGCGCCTCCTGATATTGCGCCTCGCGTTCTGCGAAGGTGCTTCTCGTCTGCGCAGAAGCTAATGAGGTAGAAGACGCAGACGCCGACTGCGAAGGAGGCGGGCGCTTCAGGATGCGCAGCGTAGGCTGGAACGCAATAGGTGGCAATGGCAGCACGGTCTGTCCTGTGCTTGCAGGCGATATAATCAGTTCAGGCATAGGGGCCTTGTTGTTACTGATATTAGTGCCGGTGGTTATGTATACGAAGTATAAGATCAGCACATCCGGGAGTGTAAAAACGGGGACAGCGTCGAGAGGAGACTGATGGACTCACGCTTCTTCCCAGATCTTAGCACTGTCTTGTTCTTCCTCTTCCTCGTCGTCATCATCCCAGTCATCGCGAACGACCGGAGGTTGGGATTTAGGTTTCAGCCCGCCTTGTGCAGAACGGTTATGCAAATTGGTGTAGGCCTATGTAGTATAGCTGGTTCAGCAGCATTGATCTTTCTTCTGAGTTGAGGATAGATATTACCGGCTGATCCCAAGCGTCCGGTGATTTGGGAGTCTGGTTGGCCATAGCACTCATGTACAGTCCTTCTCACAACTTTGCACCATCATTGTTGTGGCCATGGCGAAAGTAGATAAAGAAAGTCAAATTCGCTGAGTTTAAATATAACGATAACTGCTTCCGAGGTCTCATACAGTTACTTTCTGTTGATTCAGCCTGAGGCGCAGGTTTGGCGAGTCACAGTATGAACGTCCAGTTATGTCTGTTCTTCAAAAGTCTCCCAACCTCATCGTCGTGGCACATACCATCAAAGGGGTACGACCCGGAGCCAGATTGCGTCAGAGACCTCCAAATCACATCCGGGTCCCTGTGTACAGTAATTCCAACTTTCCACACCAGCGTGCCGATGATGAGGACAGCTGGTTGCCTGAGCCCCGTAATTTTATCTATAATTATCTTTGAAAACCCTCACGACGCGACAATCGCCTGTGTACCCAATTAACATTAATGTCGTTGTGTGCTGGCGAGTTCTTGTCTCACTCGATGGCTGATCTGGCGGTTTTGGATAGCGGCCGACAAGTCGGGTTCCTCGTCAGCATCGGGGTGACTGAATCATACATGGTATGCCCCGTTGAGGAAGCTAGAGACGTTGATATTTTGCTGGAACTCCAAGCTTAGTTTTAGTTGGTCTCAGGCACTCCACACTTTTTTTTCTAGGTCGGGCTGTCATACACAGACACGCCATCCTATTTGTATTGGCAGCAGGGCTACATTCCGATGATAGCAAACGATAGATAGACACTTCACGTTAGACAGAAAGAACCACGTCCTTCTAACTCCTGAAGGGCTAGCCATTTGAGAGAGATTGGCATCCTCGCTCGCACGATAGCTTCGACATGGAGTCTTGGATAATATAGGTACCGAGATGGCCACGGCACGCCGAGGAAGTAGAGCCGAAGTCTGCGACGAGAGTCAGGGAGCGTTCTAATCTTCGCGATTTCATAAGGGCATCTGAGGCTAGTACCCAAGACTGGGACAAGATTTCAGTTCACACCCTCCTGTTCATGTCGCGGGGCCGAGCTCCGTGGAGACAAGGAAGGGGCCTATTACAGCAGTGTGCAAATGCAATGACATGCGCGAAAATTTGTGCAACGCTGTGACAAAAAAGGAAATGCCTCCCTAAGTGTCTGAATGCCTCAGATAGATGCTTGGACTGTATCTTCTATGTACTATGGGCAACCGACGGATCAGCAGTGACCTCAAGGCGTGCGCTCTTAGGCTCTGGGAACATGGATGGGATGTAGAAGACATCTGCAAAGCTCTTGGTGTCTCTCGAAGCAGCTGTTACTGCTGGAGGTCGATTTTCGAAGAGTATGGCATGGTTACCAGACCACCCTCTCCCCTCGTTGGATGCACTCGAATCATCACACGAGCACTCCTCACAGCAACTGAGGATCTTTATGCACAAGACTCAGACCTTTATCTGGGCGAAGTCTGCACATGGCTTGCAGTCGAGCACGACATCATGATATCTACCTCAAGTCTGTCTTGCAATCCCATCCAAGCTGGTCTCACACGAAAGGTTCTCCAAAAAATTGCATCAGAATGTGATGAAATCCAGCATGAGGAGTTCAAGGAAAGCCTCCAGAATAACTTCATTGGTGATGGTTCTGAATTTGTGGTTGTTGATGAAACCAGCAAGAACAAGCGAACATATGTGCAACATTATGGTGGAGCACCAAAAACTCAGCAAGCCAGGATCAGGGATGTGTTTGTCCATGGCGATCACTACTTGCTTTGTGCTGCCTTGACAATTGAAGGCTATATTGCTGCCAGGGCAGTCAAGGGCTCTTTTGACAGAGAAGAATTTTATGATTACATCGCTGAGGATGTTGTAAGTCTTCCCTCATGGTCTTGTATTCTTGTTGTGAAATGACATGGTCCCTTAGCTGCCACACATGAACCCGTATCCTCAAGAATGCTCAGTGTTCGTGCTTGACAATTGCCGCATTCACCATAGTGAGGACCTTGTTGACCTCATGGAGAGTGCAGGTTGGTAACCTAAGAATATCTGTTTAGCTACTAATTGACACCACACAGGATGTGTTATACTCTACCTGCCCCCCTACTCACTGGACCTAACACCTGACAAAAACTATAAGAGGGCAGTGATTGCCTGGACTACTAGGGATTAGCTAGGAGTAGCAAATAGGTATAAGTAAACTCACCTCAGCCGCTGCCAAAAAGGGGGCAAAGAACAACTGAGGACTCCAAAGTAAAAACTAAGTATATATGTATAACAGAGTGGACGGAGAAGCGCTCGCTAATGATAATCAGGAAATAGGAACAGGAACAAGAGGTTTGGAATTAAGTGATGTAAGGAAGTGATGGAGTGTCCCTGGAGGCTCAGGAATGATGACAAGTAAAGGATGATGCAATAAGGGTTTGCATGTCTACGTGAATTCCGGATCGATTCCGAGTGGATTCCGAGATTCCGAGATTCCAAGATTCCAAGAGGTTCCGCCTGGCAGTGGAGCAGAGGTAGGCATTCTGGCATTCTGGACATGCGGAACGCGGATTCCGATGTTCTGGAAATGCAGGGTTCATTGTTCCGGTTCCGGAGTTCACTGTATGTTGTCACTCCCACTCGAGCGCATTCTGTCACATCCCGAAACATCCCTAACCCATCCGGCCTGATTCCGAACCCCTATGACCAAATCCCAAATCCCGGCCCTCGGACTTTACCTTAGACAATTTCTCTTTCATTGGACATTCCGAACCCCGTACTTCCCGTCCTGGACTTTCCACATTCCCGTCCCAGACATTTGTATCCCCATCCCGGGCTTTTGTACTCCTATCTCGGTTATCTCTTGACATATGTCAGTCTCCTTTGACACTTCTTGACATTTACAGTTCCTATCGATAATTCCCTTCCCCCTTGCTTCGCAATTATTGCACCATTGCCTTCAGTCATTATTCTCCCATTCTGACGCCATTCCGATTCACTCCTTCCTTTCTTCCGGAAACCCGAAACTCCGATTTGTCCGACATACTTTAACATCTTTATATCTTCCGGACTCTTCAGTATATAAACCCGCTTGTACCCTCCATCCACCATTCTGATGCCATTCCGATTCATTCCTTACTTTCTTCCGGAAACCCAAAACTCTGATTCGTCCAACATACTTTAACATCTTTATATCTTCCGGACTCTTCAGTATATAAACCCGCGTGTACTCTCTGATATTTCCTTAGTTCAAATATCAACTAAATCCTGTTCCTTCCTGATCCTCTCCCTTCCGATTCTCTAAGTCCTTAAGTTGACCTTAGGACCAGCCTCCGACCCTCCGCTCTTAAATTAAGGAACAGAACTTGTACAGGGGCGCAGCACATAAGCTGAAGCTGAAGTTCCTTACCACTCCGACCCCCTCAGGAATTCCCGCAAACCCTGCCTTCTCTGCACTCCAGACAATCCAGGAATTCTGGGAACCCGGATTTAACACATTCATAGTCCCATACCTCAAACAAATTTCCAGTGTTGTTCACAAACGAGAGGTTTTGTAAGGATGTCTGCTACCATGTCATCTGTGGGAATGTAGCGGATGATGGCTTCTCCCTTTCCAACAAGGTCGTCTCAGACGAAGTGGTACTTCCGCTGGATGTGTTTAGTCTGTGCCCGGAATTGAGGATCACGGCTTAGGATGATAGCAGCCTGGTTGTCACAGTGGAGGACAGTTGGCCCCTTTTGTGGGTGTCCAATCTCTTCAAAGAAGCTCCGAAGCCATGCCAGATGTTGTCCGGCAAGACTGAGTCCGATGTACTCCGACTCCGTGGTGGAAAGTGTGACCATGCTCTGCTGTTTGCTCGACCAGGAGATAGCTCCACAATTACTGAGAAAAAGGAATCTGGAGATGGAGCAGGAGTTGTCCAGGTCCTGAGACCAACCTGCATCGGAGTACCCCTGAAAGTCCATGTCCATAGATACCTCAGAGCCATCAAAGCGGAGTTCCATGTCCTTGGTGGCTTGGATGTACCGGAATACACGTTTCGCTGCTTCCCAGTGCATCCTTTTTGGTGCAGCACTGAAACAGCTGAGTGTTCCAACTGCATATGCAATGTCCGGATGTGTTCCAAGCATGAGATACATCAACGAGCCAATGACTGTGAGATAGGAGACTTTCCAGCCTTCAATGACCATCTCCGGAAGGATTTGATCATTTTCCGGATCTGCAGCGGAGAGTTGCAAGTTATGTGCCATTGGAGTCCAGATGGGTTTGCATGTGGTCATTCCAACATGGTCTAGGATAGTGCAGGAGTATTGGCATTGTGACAAGGAAATACTCCGGAGTTTCTGGTCCCGGTTGATTTCGATTCCAAGGATGTATTTTGCTTCTCCAAGATCACGCATTTTGAAGGCCGCTGAGAGTTTGGTCTTGATAGAGTTCATGAACTGTCTGGAAGAAGCTGCTAGGAGTAGGTCGTCCACATACACAACTAGGAAACAAACTTGCCCGTCCTTCCGGAAGATATAAAGGCATGTCTCCGCATCGAGGTGAACAAATCTGAGTTCTCCGAGTTTCTTGTCTAGTGTCTTGTTCCAAGTCCGCCTGGCTTGCTTAAGTTCGTAGAGTGAGCACCGGAGTTTCCAGAAATACCCGGGTTGGATAGGGACACCATCTGGAGGAAGCAGGTAGAGATCCTCCTCCAATTCTCCATTGAGGTAAGCGGTGGAAACATCCATTTGGTCCAGCTCCAAGTCATGTTTTGCAGCAAGGGCAATAAGGGTCCGGACAGAATCCAGGTGTGCTACAGGGGCAAATACTTCCTGATAGTCGATTCCTTCCTGTTGAGTGAAACCCTGCGCGACAATGCGGACTTTGTAGTGCTCAACATTACATTTCCAGTGTGGTCACACCTGATATGGAAGACGGGTTTGGAGGTTATCGGAGTGATATCTTTCGGAATTGGGACGGTTTCATACACATGATTGGAATTTAGGTTTAGGAGTTCTTCCTCAACTGTGGATTTCTAGCATTTGGCATCAAGCAATGCATAGGCTTCCCGGATTGTTCCCGGAAGGGATGAATCGGGTTCGGAATTGGCTGCACCTGCAAAGATGAAATCCTGTAGGGATTCCGTGGATGCTGTGAATGCCCCTGGGAATTCTGGAGCTTCCTCTGGGGGCTCCGGAGTTTCTGGGGCTTCCATTTCGGGATCTGGTTGTTGCCCACCACAGCGTTGAGCCCTGCGTGCAGCATCTTCATTTACAGTCCGTTGGTAGTCTCTATTCCGGTCAGCTTGTTGGCGTTGCCAATTGCTTCTCCGGACTCTGGCAATAGTCTGGGCTGGCACAGGTCTCTCTGGAGATGGAGATCAGGGGTGGATAGGAATGGGAGCAGGAGCAGGAGCCAGGGGCAGGCGGCGGATTCATGTCAAGTTGCTGAAAGTGGTGTGTAAGGTCGTCAACAGTGGGACTCAGTGGTCGTTGTTCTTCCAGGGCACCCGGAGGTGTGTTGTTGGCTGTCACATCCCAAAAATTCCCTAACCAACCTGGCCCGATTCCGAACCCCTATGACCAAATCCCGAATCCCGGCCCTCGGACTTTACCTTAGACAATTCTCTTTCATCAGACATTCCGAACCCTGTACTTCCCGTCCTGGACTTTCCGCATTCCCGTCCCGGACTTTTGTATCTCCGTCCCGGACTTTTGTATCTCCATCCCGGACTTTTGTATCTCCGTCCCGGACTTTTGTATCCCTATCTCGGTTATTGCTTGACATATGTCACTCTCCTTTGACACTTCTTGACATTTACAGTTCCTATCGATAATTCCCTTCCCCTTGCTTCGCAATTATTGCGCCATTGCCTTCAGTCATCATTCTACCATTCTGACGCCATTCCGATTCATTCCTTCCCTTCCTCCGGAAACCCGAAACTCCGATTCATCTGATAGTACTTTAACATCTATATATCTTCCGGACCCTTCAGTATATAAACCCGCGTGTACTCTCTGATATTTCCTCAGTTCGAATATCAACTAAATCCTGTTCCTTCCTGATCACCTCCTTTCCAATCCACTAAGTCCTTAAGTTGACCTTAGGACCAACCTCCAACCCTCCGCCCTTAAATTAAGGAACCGAACTCGTACAGGGGCGCAGCACATAAGCTGAAGCCACAGTTCCTTACCCCTCCGACACTTCTCAGGAATTCCCGCAAACCCTGCCCTCTCTGCAACTCCGGAACATCCGGGAATTCCGGGAAAGAACCGGACTTGACATTAGTCCGGAGTTTCGGGTTTCGGGTTTTCCTCTTCCGCATCCTGATGCTCCGCTTCATGTTGCCTCGGAAGTAGTCCCTCCCACTGTCCCTCAACAGTGGGGACATTCCATGGGGCAAGGTCACGCGCAGGGATGATTCTGGTTTCATCAAAGGTGACATGCTGGCTGGAGATGATTGTTTGACACTCCACGTCCAGGAGCTTGTAGGCTTGTTGACCATAGGTGTAACCGATCATGATGCACTTTCGTCCGTGTGAACGGAATTCCCCCCTGCATTGTTCCTTTGGTATGTGAGCATAGGTGGGGCAACTGCAGGGGCAGAAAATGGTAGGATTGACACATCAGCGGAATAGCATTTGATAGGGGTTTTCTCCATGGAGTGCGGCCGTCAGACTTCGTGCAGTGATATAGGTGGCTGTCGCCATGGTGTCTGCCCAGAAGGACTTCGGAAGTTGGGACTCCTCCAGCATGGCATTTGCAAGGAGAGTTAGAGTCTGGTTCATCTGCTCCGCTAACCTGTTTTGTTCCGGAGTGTATGGAGCAGAGGTCTCATGTAGGCTTCTGTCTTTTCGGAGTTGCTCTTGGAAGGCGTCATTGATATATTCCCCTCCTCTGTCGCTCCAGATGAAATCCACATAGGTGTCGGAGAATTTTTCCTGCCCGACCTCCGTGCGGAACAGTGTTTGGACATCACCTTTCCAGTGGATGTAGATCTGCAGTGCTTCCTTTTTGTGTTTCATGAAGTATATCCAAGGAAAGCAGCAGAAGCCGTCTACAATGATGATCCAGTACTTATAGCCTTCCCGGGATTGAGGAGTTATTGGACCTCCGACATCTGTGTGAACTATTTGGAGTGCTCGGGTTGCACGAGGTTCCTCTAGAAGTTCAAAAGGGAGCTTTTTCATCTTTCTGAGGATGCAGGCCTCACAGAAGGATGGAGTTCCGGTGAGGATGTCAATCCCCTGGAGCTGTCCGTGCTTGACCATGTGTTCAATCCATGCTACGGAGATATGTCCCATGTGTCAATGCAGAAGGTTTATGTCCACTGCAGCATGTGCTGCTTCCTTTGGGCATTCCGGAATGGCATTTGCATGATAAAGTCCCTGTCGATGAGTTCTGATGAGGACCGGAGTTCTTCCCTTTTGGATGTAGCATGTGCTGGAGCTGGCTGGAAAGACAGTGGAGAGTCCAGCAGTGGAGAGGCGGTTTACGGAGATCAAGGAAATCTGGAAGTCCGGAATGAGTAGGACATTGGTTAGGACAATTTCATACTTCTTTCCAGAGATGGTGGAGAACAGTGCAATGGTTCCGATTCCGATGGCGGAGGTGGTGGTGTTGTCTCTGAAAGCGACAGGGCAAGGTGGAACCAGTGGGGAGTAAGTCCAGAACCAGGATTGGTGTGGGACCATGTGGGACATAGCTCTGGAATCAATGACAATAGTGTTTTTCCCACTGGCCTTGGGTTCAGATGACAGGTAGGCAAGAACACGTGCCATTAAAGATTTGGATACACCTTTGGTAATTATGTTTGCAATCTCCGGAGTTTTAGGGGTAACTTCCAGAGAATCCTCCATCGCATTAGCTTTCTCCTTCTTTTTCTCCCATTTCTTTCCTCCTCCCCCTTTTCTCAGCTCCTTTGTCCAATGCTGGTAAGCATAGCAGTCATCAGACTTGTGTCCAGATTGTTGATGGTGCTCACACCAGGCAGTGGAGTTGGTTGGACGAGTGGAGGACTTGTTGGACACCTTCAGGGCGGAGTCTGCGGGTCTGGAAGGGTTTAGGCGCACCTCTTCTGAGGTGATCCAGGTTTCCACGGCGTCAAAGGTGAGTTTGCTGTCTTCAACAGCGTTGACAATGGAGGAGGTAAACATGTTCCATTCCGGAGTTTTAGGGAGGGAATTTATGAGAACAAAAGCAAGGAGTCTAGTGTCGACCGTGAATTTCCGGCAAGGCGGGCTTCCAAAGTCCAGAGTGATGCAATGTGCTCAGAGATGGCGGAACCTCCGGACCATGTGGAGTTGAATAGCTGTTGGAATATATAGAAGGCGGAGGCGAGGTTTGATGCTTGGTGAATAGATAGGAGTGCATCAAAGAGGGTCCTGGCAGTGGCATACATCTGTGTCTTGAGCAAAAGAGCATCGCTGATGCTGTTCTGAATGATTCCATGTGCTCTCTCATTTTGTTTGGTCCATTTCCAAATGTCCTCCATTGTGGCTGTGCTGGCGGTCGTCGGAGTTCCAGATGAGGTAAGGGAAACAGTTGAGGAATCAGAAACACTGGAGGACGTGGAAGGAACAGGTACAGTGGTGGTGGTTCCTGGGGTGCTGGGACATGTGGTTGGACAGGTGTCAGTTCCCAGGGCTACACCTAGGACTTTCTCTCTCCAAAGTTTTGCTGTGATCTGAAGTTTCCAGATTTGGAAGTTTGAGGGACCAATCAGAGTTGGGCATGTGGGAGTGTCAATGGACACTGTATTGGATGACATGGTAGAAGTTCTGAGGGTCTGGAGTGTATCTGGATGTGTGCTGAGGGATTTGCGCAAGAGTTGAGTCGTTCTGGAGAGGTTTCCTTTCCACTAGTATGCGCTAGCAGGGCTCATAACCTGACAAAAACTATAAGAGGGCAGTGATTGCCCGGACTCAGCCACTGCCAAAGAGGGGGCAAAGAATGACTATATTTGACAAAATACAGTGAACTCTGGAACCGGAACAATGAATCCTGCATTTCCGGAACATCGGAATCCGCATTCCGCATGTCCGGAATGCCGGAATGCCTACCTCTGCTCCACTGCCAGGCAGAACCTCTCGGAACCTTGGAATCTTGGAATCTTGGAATCTCGGAATCCACTTGGAATCAATCCGGAATTCATGTAGACGTGCAAACCCTTATTGTATTGCATCATCCTTTACTTGTCATCATCCCCGAGCCTCCAGGGACACTCCATCACTTCCTTACATTGCTTAATTCCAAATTCCTCTTGTTCCTGTTCCTATTCCCTGATTATCATTAGCGAGTGCTTCTCCACCCACTCTGTTATACATATATACTTAGTTTTTACTTCGGATTCCTCAGTTGTTCTTTGCCCCCTCTTTGGCAGTGGCTGAGTCCGGGCAATCACTGCCCTCTTATAGTTTTTGTCAATATTCACCTATAAGAGGGCAGTGATTGCCCGGACTGCTAGGGATTAGCTAGGAGTAGCAAATAGGTATAAGTAAACTCACCTCAGCCGCTGCCAAAGAGGGGGCAAAGAACAACTGAGGAATCTGAAGTAAAAACTAAGTATATATGTATAACAAAGTGGGCGGAGAAGCACTCGCTAATCATAATCAGGGAATAGGAACAGGAGGAAGAGGAATTTGGAATTAAGCAATGTAAGGAAGTGATGGAGTGTTCCTGGAGGCTTGGGGATGATGACAAGTAAAGGATGATGCAATACAATAAGGGTTTGCACGTCTACATGAATTCTGGATTGATTCCAAGTGGATTCCGAGATTCCGGATTCCGAGATTCCAAGATTCCAAGATTCCGAGGTTCCGAGAGGTTCTGCCTGGCAGTGGAGCAGAGGTAGGCATTCCGGCATTCCGGACATGCGGAACGCGGATTCCGATGTTCCGGAAATGCAGGGTTCATTGTTCCGGTTCCAGAGTTCACTGTATTTTGTCAACACCAATTGAAGAATCCTTCAGTGCACGTAAGTTGCTGAATATATTTGCTGTCTCATCATCTCAGTCTTGAAGTCAAGGCATATATCCAGTGTCATGGTCTGTCACATCCTGAAACTTTCCCAATCCATCCAGCCCAATTCCAGCCTCCTATGATCAAATCCTGAATTCTGAGCCTCGGACTTTACCTTAGAAGATTTCTCTTTCATTGGACATTCCGAACCCCATATTTCCCATCCCGGACTTTTGCATTCCCATCCCAGACTTTTGCATTCCCATCCCAGACTTTTGTATCACTATCTCAGCTATCTCTTGACATATGTCTCTTTCCTTTGACAACTCTTGACATCTACAGTTCCTATCGAAAATTCCCTTTCCCCCTGCTTTGCAATTATTGCGCCATTACCCTCAGTCATTGTTCCACCATTTTGATTCATTCCTTACCTTGTTCTGGAAACCCGAAACTCCAATTCGTCTGACATCCTTTAACACCTTTATATCTTCTGGACTCTTCAGTATATAAATCTGCTTGTACTCTCTGATATTTCCTTAGTTCAAATATCAACTAAATCCTGTTCTCTCCTACTCCACTTCCCTCTGAAAACCACTTCAGTCCTTAAGTTGACCTTAGGATTGTCTTCTGACCCTCTGCCCTGAAGTTAAGGAACAGAACTCGTACAGGGGCGCAGCACATAAGCTGAAGCCGAAGTTCCTTGCCCCTCCGACCCCCCCTCAGGGATTCCCAACCAACATCCACCATTCCGCACACTCTGGACTACCTGGGAATTCCGGGATTGAACCCGGACTTGACATGGTCACACATTACGTATGCACAACAATCCTGTGGAGTCACTTATTGAAGCTACAGGTTATATCACTGCAGAAAAGTCATATGGATGGTTCAAGAATCCAGGGTATATTGTATGATGAGGCTTTCTAATCTGAATGCATGTGATGTGCAATGTAACAACTTGAAAAGTGGTGTGCAAAGAAAAGTCAGAATTTGTAGTCCAAATCTTGGGGTGGGTGCAAAGGAAAGAAAACTCTAGCAAGTAATACAATTACACCTTGTTGCGCCACTTGATTGCTATACAGAACCTTTTATGTGCAGAGAGAAAGGCTTGCCAACCAAGCTTTGTAAAACGTCCAATTTCATGCCACTCCTCATCAAGTGTCTCGACTGCTCAATTGCCAGGATGATATTCGAGGGTGGCCAGCTTTGCCTGATCACTGTCAGAGATGTGATATTCAGCACAAAAGTCTACAAGTGAAATGCTGTGGGAAGTGGTTAGGCCAGGTGATGAAGATGCAGAAGGTGGGCCACCAGGTGGTGGTCCTGCAAAGGGACCCTGTGGTGGATAGCCTGGAACCACATATGACACTTCTTGACATCTACAGTTCCTATCAATAATTCCCTTTCCCCTTGCCTCGCAATTATTGTGCCATTGCCCTCAGTCACTATTCCACCATTCTAACGCCATTCTAATTCATTCCTTACCTTCTTCCGGAAACCTGAAACTCCAATTCATCCGACATACTTTAACATCTTTATATCTTCCGGACTCTTCAGTATTTAAACCCGCTTGTACTCTCTGATATTTCCTTAGTTCAAATATCAACTAAATCCCATTCTCTCCTGATCTGGATCTGCTTCACTCTGAATCCCTTCAGTCCTTAAGTTGACCTTAGGGTTGACCTCCGACCCTCTGCTCTGGAATCAAGGAACAGAACTTGTACAGGGGCACAGCACATAAGCTGAAGCCAAAGTTCCTTACCCCTCTGACCCCCCTCAGGGATTCCCAACCAAATCCGCCATTCCGCACTCCGGACTATCTGGGAATTCCGGGATTGAACCCGGACTTGACAGTTGAGGCCAGAGATATACCAGTTTTCCAGTGCTGCTAGTGCAAGCATTAAGTAAGTGCGCAGTTTCAAAGCACACAACTGATGAGAATATTTGGTTGAAGTCTAAGCCTTCGACTTGGGAGAAGCCTTTGGCTACTAGTCTGGCTTTCTTGTGACCGTTGGTTTTGATGTCAAAAACCCATAGGTTTTTGATGACCTTCCTATGGTGGGGGTGGTCAACAAGGTCATATACTTGGCGCTTTTTGAGTATGTCAAGTTCATCTCAACAAGCTGCCTTCCATTGGGACTGATCTGCCTCTGGTAGGCAATTGATGTCATGGAATGACCATTCCCTAGGCTGCTTTTCAGCGCCAGGAGAGTTTGGCAGAGCTTTCATAAGTAGAAAGTTTGTTAGATTCACTCCCCCTTCACAACATATTCGCTCAACATCTTCTTCACTGGTAGGTGAGGATGGAGCAGGTGGGTCGGGATGTTCATGAGCTTCTTGGCGCTGAGAGCTGCCACTGGGCTTGCTGACAATTTGTCGTCATGTATGAGTATTTTCTATTTCCTTGAATTGTTCAACTGGGTGCCGTTTTTCTCCATAGATGTTGCCGAAATTCATAGGAGTGCAGCGATCACGTATAGAGTGGCGAGGAGGTGGAGGAGGGACAGGTGGATGGTTTTCCCTAACAGGGGTCCATGGTTGTTTAGGAATAGGGGAAGGGGCACGTGGAGGTGCCGGAACATGGTGTTCCTTTCCTTTACCCTTGTTGCGGCAATAAAATTTTATGATCTCATCGATGTTGTCATCATCTGCAGCCAGAGGTGGCGCTTGATCCAGTTGTTGTTCAGCTGTGGGTCTGTTCTTATGGGTAGAACACCGTGGGAACTTGTGCTCATCAAAGAGAGCATGTGCGGAAGTAAATAGCACATTGTTTGGAGAGTGCATGAATAGAAAGTTGTGCTCATTACCTGGAGCAATTCCTAGGTAGATCATTGGCTTTGATTTGGCAGCCATTTTACTGGCATGCACGTCCGGAGAAAGGTGGACGTAAGCTTCGCATCCGAAGACATGAAGGTGGCTGATATCAGGTTGTTTCCTGTTCAGGAGCTCAAAGGGTGTGTGCCAGTTAAGGCGGTGCATGGGTGACCTGTTGTATACATGGGTCGCATGTTGGGTGGTGAATTCCCACCAGGATGGAGGTATGCAGGCCTCATGGCGCATTGCCTCTGCTTTGTCCATGAGAGTGCACATAAAGCGCTCAGTGTGGCCATTTTGCATTGGAGTATGTGGGGTGCTCTGGTAAATACAGATTCCTTCATTTTTGAGTATGGAATCAAAAGTGTCAGACTTATATTCTCCCCCTGCATCTGACATCCATCCTTTGACTTGGGCTTCATATTGTGTGCTCACAAGTTTTAAGAATTGTTTCGTGGCTGTTAATGCTGCATTTTTGGTGTGCAAAGCAGTGATCCACGCAAAAGATGTGAAATCATTGAAGAAGACGATGAGATATCAGTATTTGTGGTATGAATCCACAGGGAAAGATTTGAGATCTGAGTGAATCAGCTCGAAGGGGCGCATAGCACACTGCTCATTGTGAGGGAAGGCTCAATTGGGCATTTTGCCAAGAGCGCAACCTGGACATATTGGTGTTTCCCTGGGGAAGTTGATAGTGGGAAAATTCCCAGTGTGTTTCCGTGCATGCTGCAGTACATCCTTGGATGGGTGTGCAAAATGGCGGTGCATGATGTCATAATCAATAACATATGCGTCTTTCTTTGATGCATCACCAATAGGGAGCAATTGTATTTGAAAGATTGTATCACCAGGAAACCTGAGATAGAACATCAGGTAGGGCTTCCCTAATGTATGGAAGATTGTAATGCGCTGCGAGTCACCATGCACAGTGTAGTTTTCTCTTAGGAAGATGCCCATAGAGAGTAATCATGTATTGAGATCTGGCATGTAATAAACGGGATGCAGCTTCACCGTAGTGGCATGTCCACGTTCATCTGCACATTGTAATATGACGGTGCCCTTTCCGTATACTGTGCTGATCCCATTTGCTGTTTGAACCGTGATTTTCTCTTTTAGTGGTTCATATTGGGCAAAGTCCTTCTTATTCATAGTGAAGTGAATTGATGCTCCTGAGTCAAGCATCTATGTAGGCGCTTTGTTCTCAGGTATTTTTCCCTTACATTTTGCACACACAGAAATTGCAACCAAGTGAACACAAATGTCACTCAAGCATGGTTTTACAAAAGTACTACTCATTGCTATGTAATTATGCGCATCTAAGCAAGCATTAGCAAGTGAGTTAGTCTTTTGTTGCAGCAATGAGAAGGGAGGGACTTGCCAGGAAAAAAATGTTCTCTCTGTCATCCCCCGGCTCTCCTTTGCAGGCCCAGTGGTCGATGTACATATTATAAATGTCATTAGATTCATATCTGCTTGCCATGGAGATGGCATCATCCTCAGTGGTAAACAAGGCAGTAGAGATGCGCTCCTCAAGACGAGGGCGCTTGGCAGAAGGGCCCGCTTCAGGAGCAGGGTCCATTGGGAGACACATCTTGATGGTGCAAACACCTTTGTAAGACGGGGTAACGCCGATTTGGCAGAGAAGGTCAAAAGCCTTAAGAGTGGTCTCGAAGGTGGGGGTCCAAAGTCTTGCACACCAGGGGTGTGGGCAAGGCAGCAAGGGTTGATCATAGATGGTGTAGTTACCTCCATAGGAGGTGTAGAAAGGGCAGAGGAGGCCAGGTGGTTGTGCTCGTGTTGGTTGCAGTTTTTACCGCCACGTTTGCCATGCTTGGTCTTCCCCTTGTTTTGGCCAGGTGCACTGCCATTGCTTCCTCCCTGTTGGGAAGACTGCTGTGGCTGCTGCTGCTGGTTGAACTTGGGGTCAGGTTGCTTGCTGTGGCAGGTGCCGTGCTGCTCCCAAGCCAGAGTTGCCAACTTTTTGATGAGGGTGGAGGTGAGGGTTCTTGGTTCTTGGCCAATAAGGTGTGCAATAGTATCCATGGAGGATGGCAGTTTTGCGAGTAGGATCATTGCTTGGACCTTTGGAGATATTTCGAATTCCGCGTCTGCAAGTCACACAAAGTGAGCACTGATCTTACTAGAAGCAGGAGCGGGGTGCTCATGTGATGGAATTGGTGTGTCCAACATTGCCTTGAATTCTGTGTATGTCGTGGCGATGCCAGGTGTACCATGCTCTTCCTTCAGTGAGCTCCAGATGCTGGAGGCAGTAGTTTTTGAAAGAACTTTTGCCAGGATGTTGGGAGTGAGACGAAGGCAGAGGTTACTGATGGCCTGAGTATTGTGGTGATTCCACTCGGTGATGTTGGTGGTGTTGTCATCCTCTTCATTTGGCAAGGGACATTCGTTATTGATGATGTGGTAAAGGCCCTGGGCCATGAGGAACAATTCCATTTGAGGGTACCAGGCAAGCCAGTTGGCGCCAGTGAAGATAGGGATGAGATTTGTGAGGAGGGAGGCCATTGGTAGATATCTGAAAAACAAACTGTTAGCATTTCAGTATGCGATGATGTCAGCAGCCCGTTAGGGCGCTTTTACAGACAGCCTTAGGCCTGAGCGGCATGTTAGTGTGCTCATCCTCAGCTCAGTGTCAGCCATTAAAGGCGACACTCAAGGTGATCTGTGAGTACGCTCAATGCAGCTGGTTAAAGTGCAGAGAGGTAGCTCACCAGGGCTCATAACCTATTGAAGTAGGCATGTGAATGCAGGGAGGAAGACTCCTTATACTCACCTGAGCTTGTAGAGCTTGGGTTCTTACAGAGGATATAGTTCGAGAGTAAGAGAGGATCTATTGAGCACTAATACAGCGCTGGGTTTATATACTACAATAAATGTGACTGTCTAACTGCTTACATACATTACATACATTATATGTAAGATGTGACACATTGGGGCTATACAGTGCTGTGTTCATGTCACATCCCAAAACTCTCCTAACCCATCCGGCCCAATTCCGGCCCCCTATGATCAAATCCCGAATCCCAAGCCTTGGACTTTACCTTGGAAGATTTCTCTTTCATTGGACATTCCGAACCCCATACTTCCCATCCCAGACTTTTGTATTCCTATTTCGGCTATCTCTTGACATGTCTCTTTCCTTTGACACTTCTTGACATCTACAGTTCCTATCAATAATTCCCTTCCCCCTTGCTTCACAATTATTGAGCCATTGCCTTCAGTCATTATTCCACCATTCTGATGCCATTCCAATTCATTCCTTACTTTCTTCCGGAAACCCAAAACTCCAATTCGTCCGACATACTTGAAACATCTTTATATCTTCAGGACTTTTCAGTATATAAACCCGCTTGTACTCTCTGATATTTCCTTAGTTCGAATATCAACTAAATCCTGTTCTCTCCTGATCTGCTTCACTCTGAACCCCTCAGTCCTTAAGTTGACCTTAGGATTGACCTCCAACCCTCTGCTCTGAAATCAAGGAACAGAACTCGTACAGGGGCACAGCACATAAGCTGAAGCCAAAGTTCCTTACCCCTCCGACCCCCCACAGGGATTCCCAACCAAACCCACCATTCCACGCTCCAGACTATCCAGGAATTCCGGGATTGAACCCGGACTTGACACCCTAACAAGACTATAGTTGATGAGATCAAATCCCTATTTATGAAAAAATGGGA
>MU127425.1:199930-298184 GCA_014904945.1 Gyrodon lividus
CAGTTAGACAGTCACATTTATTGTAGTATATAAACCCAGCGCTGTATTAGTGCTCAATAGATCCTCTCTTACTCTCGAACTATATCCTCTGTAAGTGTCAAGTCTGGGTCCAATCCCAGAATTCCCGGATAGTCCGGAGCACACGGAATAGCAGAGTTGGGTGGGAATCCCTGAGGGGGGCTGGATTTGTAAGGAACTTTGGCTTCAGCTTATGTGCTGCATCCCTGTATGAGTTCTGTTCCTTGATTTCGGAGCAGAGGGTCAGAGATCAATCCTAAGGTCAACTTAAGAACTGAGGAGGTTCAGAGTGGAGCGGATCAGGAGAGAACGGGATTTAGTTGATATTTGAACTAAGGAAATATCAGAGAGTACACGCGGGTTTATATACTGAAGAGTCCAGAAGATATAAAGATGTTAAAGTATGTCGGATGAATTGGAGTTTCAGGTTTCCAGAAGAAAGTAAGGAATGAGTCGGAATGGCATCAGAATGGGAGAATAATGACTGAAGGCAATGGCGCAATAATTGTGAAGCAAGGGGGAAGGGAATTATTGATAGGAACTGTAAATGTCAAGAAGTGTCAAAGGAAAGTGACATATGTCAAGAGATAGCCGAGATAGGAATACGAAAGTCCGGGACGGGAATGCGGAAGTCCGGGATGGGAATGCGAAAGTCCGGGACGGGAAGTACAGGGTTCAGAATGTCCAATGAAAGAGAAATCTTCTAAGGTAAAGTCTGAGGCTCAGGATTCAGGATTTGATCATAGGGGTTCAGAATTGGGCCGGATGGGTTAGGGAAGTTTCAGGATGTGACAGTAAGAACCCAAGCTCTACAAGCTCAGGTGAGTATAAGGAGTCTTCCCCCCTGCATTCACATGCCTACTTCAATACATTGATGTCAAAATCTTCATTGAGTTCATCTATTTCTGCCTCATCATTTTGATTGGCCTGATTTTCTTTGTGTGTGAGCCTACAGCCATAAGAATGAACAGGAGATGTACGCTTTCTGCACTATGGGCAGCTAGCATTGTCATCTGCAAGTCCTCAATATCTTTTTCAAGGACCTTTGGGCTTGCTGGTGGACAATGAGGTTTGAGTGTAAGCTTCCGCATGGCTGGGACTGCTTTTTTCTTGTGTCCCATTGATAAATAGTTTGAAAAAGGAGAGTAAAATGACACTGTTGAAGGACCTAGATGTGTTGTGGGACTGCTGAACATCTCCTTGGGCAGCAGGGGGGTCTCCAATACTAATTTCCTTTTTGGTCACAACATCACACAAGTTTTTGTGCATCTCATTACATTTGCAAACTGCTGTAAGATCATCCATGGCCATAGTGGGTGTCGGTCTTTTACTCAACATCTTCAGAGTCTTTCGACTCCATTCATGAGCATAAGTATGAATATTAATATGGCTGCTATCCGAAGGCGTGGAGCTGATAGCGGCGCAAATCCAACCCTTGGACTGTCCAGGAGGCTGTGGTTGGAGACAAATCAGGGGCTTCATTGCCTAATCGGGATACTCACAAGCGCACCAACTATCCACGTGACCTCCTATAACTTTTTTGCAGGTGGTGTCCGCAAGGCGTCCACGAAACATCGACGGGAAAAAAAGGCTGTGATATACACATCTCCAAAAAGTCCATCCTCACAGCGATGGCCAGTGTCACCATCATCCCCGCCCTCCCTCAAAACTGGGCTGAGCCTTCATCTCCTGCAAAATCCATTTCTCGTGAGTTACACTCGGTACATCATATCCCACATGACAGTGCTGATATAACATGCTTCCCTTTGTCCTTTTTCCCGGTTCTGATTCCACACCTGCGATACCTGCGCGCGCACAATTATCACGCCCATTTCAACTCTCCAGCCCTCGTCCAGCGCAAGCTTATACCGGCAGGATCAGCCTACCTGGCGCACGTTCGACGAGCCATAAATAACCTTTCTTTTGAGGAGTACGACATACATATCGCGGAGGAACGACAACGTCTGGAAGCACTCAATGCGGACGGCTTGAACGGTGAAGATGATTTGGGCGTCGGGGAAGAAGAGGAATCGCCCGATCTGTTGTTGCTTGATGCTAAGGAGTGGAAAGTGAGCCTCTCCCTCTGTTCCCTTCGTTCCCTCGTTCCTCGATCTATGTTCCCGCCTCTCTTCCTTCCCCTGTATACTCACGATCAAAGGAGGTCAAAGAAAAAGAAAAACTGATGACGTTCCTTCTTAGAAACAAGATCACTATCAGGTTCTTGGGTTATCGCATCTACGGTACAAAGCTACACCCGCACAAATAAAAATTGCCCGTACGGTTATGTGTATTTGATCATGCATTTTGATTTGTCTGATGACTCCCCGTCGTCCTCGCGTCACAGATCGCAAAAAGGTGCTCAAACACCACCCAGACAAGAAAGCTGGCCTTTCGCAAACCACGAACGACGATGCTTTCTTCAAGTGCATTCAAAAAGCCCACGAAGTCCTCACCAACGCCGAAAAGCGCCGCCAATTCGATTCCGTGGATCCTTACTATATGGCACTCGAGGAAGATGTACCTACGGCAGCGGACTTCAAGGGGAAGACCAACGATGTCGATTTCTTCTTCAAAGAATGGGTACCAGTATACGAGATGGAAGCACGTTTCAGCAAGAAGACACCAGTTCCCATGCTAGGCTCGTTCGACGATCCAAAGGAGACAGTAGAGGCGTTCTATGACTTCTGGTACAACTTTGATAGTTGGAGATCGTTCGAGTATCTCGATAAAGAAGTTAACGAGGGCAGCGATAGGTCGGTGGTGTATACGTTTTCAATGCTTGATTGCCCGATTTGACAAAAGTGACGATTTAGCCGTGATGACAAACGGTATACTGAAAAGAAGAACAAGACCGAGCGCGCCCGACGCAAGAAGGAGGACACTGCTCGTTTGCGCAGCCTCGTCGATATCACTCTCGGCCTGGATCCTCGCATCAAGAGGATCAAGCAAGAGGAGAAAGAGGCGCGGGAGGCTAAGAAGAAGAATAAGGGAGGAAATAATATTGTTGCTGAGGCGAAGGCGAAGGCAGAGGAAGCAAAACGTAAAGCAGAGGAGGAAGCAAAGCAAAAGGAAGAGGCAGATAACGTCGCCCGCGCGGAAGCCAAGAAGGCGAAGGCAGCCGCAGCCAATGCGGCTAAGAAAGCGAGAAGACAACAGCGTGCGGCCGAAGGAGGAGAGGCGTGAGGAAATACCCCACATCATCGTGCCTATCACACAACTATCACACGACATTTTCCCATTCACCATGTAACTATTGACATTCCCATTCGCCATTGCAAGGGAGCTGTTGATTTCTAGGTCGTTCGACATGGAGAGATTTTTATCGCATTTTTAAATGATGCATTGTTTACCGTAATTTGCTCTTTGCAACAGATTCTGGCTTACAAGCCCAACGTTGCGTGTTGTCCGATCAGAAGGTGCAAATTGGACTGGGCTGAATGTATGTACTAGAAAAGATTTCTACATCGACGAAGCGCTTGTGGAGTGTGGCCAGTTGTGGTATAGCCTTGACATGCTGTCAACGCACATAGTACGGGAGGTCGTCGCGAGGATCAATGGAGATTCTGAATGGAGCGACGAGGGCTACATGCGTGATGATGTTCACGAGGCGACCCCCATAAGATGATGGGCCAAAGGAGTAGGAACAATATTGCTCGCAGTGAAAGATCATTGTATAACTATACGATAGGAGTGTTCCCTCAACTCTGTGTAAATGAAGCTGCAGAGAAGTATTACTAGAGACAGTTGATCAGGATGCCACAAAAAAGTAGAGAAAGCCGAAATGAAGTGCAATCAGGCGAATTCAGGTCCCGGGGCCCTCTAGGATTGGATCTGTGCCAAGGGTGGGACATCGAAGGGTGCAAAGGATTTCCACATCTGAAGGCGCGGTGACGGTAACGGGGATGAACGGATTCAGCGACAAGTACCATTATGACAGGCAGGATTCTGGCAAAGTGAGTGCGCACGGCGCCAAAACACCCAAGACAAAAACAAAAACGGAACAAGTTCAAACGTGCACAAATCAGGGAGCATATTTTCCATCGAGACATTCCGAGAAGATGTCAAAGTACACGACCCATGATCAGGAGTATTTCGAAAGGAATATGAATGACAGATTGGCAAGGATAAGACACATATAACGTTGTCCGTCACGCTTGTCGGAGAGCTAATCGGACAAGTAACAAGAACCCTCAGGCTGGAGTAAGTATACTAGGTAGGGTAAGTATCCAAAATATAGCTGCGGTCCTTTGGCAGAAATCACTCACTCTCTTCGCCACATGTTTATTTGTTCATATTTGTATCCGGTGGCTGAGAATCCCCTCAGTGCGATTAAAGGAGGACCCGGCCCTGTCAACCATCGTCAACACTGTTTTTTCCTTCCCTTCGTATGGTGTTTAAAAACCCTTTAGCCAACGCCTCGATGGTCAATAGATCTCAGTAACGTACGCTCGACGTCGCGGGCGGTGTTCTGCCACCATCCGTCCGCGCGTGTGCCACTCCATCTCCAATCTACCAATACTTCCCTAACAACAATGGCAAGTCGTGCGAATAAATCAGTCTTACATGACCTTACCTTCTTCTCCTAGGTTCTCCTCAGCGATAAGAAATACGCGTGGTATGTTTTTCTTTTCTTCATCTTCCATTGCGCCGAAATCTCATCTAGGGGCCCAGTGAAACGTGTATAAAAGGTCATCGCTCTTCTGCCTGCAAACACACCGATCGACCCTTGTTTGAAATCAAGAAAAAGGGTCGTCCGGTCACACAATGCGAGCACTGCAGAGAACTTCGTAAAACAAAACAAGTACATGTAAAATGTTTATGTGGAGTCCAAGACTCTGGCCCTTCAGCCTCCGAGGCATCCCATAGCAAAAAATGTGTGCCCTTCCTTGTCTCATGTCTGCTCTCCTGATCATGATTTCCAGGGGCAGCTAAACTGCCAGCTACTGCAACGTTTCCTCATGGTCTTCCAGAGGACCTCGAAGCGATCGCTATTCTGCCCGCAACGTCCGACGGATCACTTGACTCTGACCATAGCGGTAGGCCCGACACGCCATCCTTTCACCACCACCATCCACAGTATTGACTTCCAATAAGGTGAAACGTCTCCTAGCGGCTGTAGATGTAGCAAAGGTGAACTATGCGACTGCTGCACTCATC
This sequence comes from Gyrodon lividus, assembly GCA_014904945.1. NCBI lineage: Eukaryota > Fungi > Basidiomycota > Agaricomycetes > Boletales > Gyrodontaceae > Gyrodon > Gyrodon lividus. Next base: position 205,106 of record MU127425.1, read on the forward strand.
GCAAACCTGCTGGCCGGCGCCGATCGTCTGGTCACCAGGATATGGTGAGAGGTGATAGACATCATCCTCATCCTCATCACTCTGAATCATCGAATATCGCAAAGGCGGCCAGCCCTCCTCTCTCGTCGCATGTCCTTGCACGCATCGCTGAATTACGACCAGTCCTTCCTCGCCCTTCCCGAAATCATCCTCCCACCGACGGCCCACTCCATAACCCTTCTTCCGGCGTTCCTCACAGTAGCCGCCATCACCCCCACGAAAATGTATACTACAGTCCATACGGCCGCGCTTACGAGCACATCCACACTCAAGAACACCCACACGAGCACAAGTCCACTCCACCAAGTGGAGACACACGTGCGTCGCCCATGCGTCATCAACCCCCTGTCCAGCAGAATATGGATATGGTTCCAGGAACACAATCTACGTTTGACGCGTGGCAAACCACCCAAGGTGCTTTTCCTTCTGCGTGCACGTGTGGCGACTCGTGTAGGTGTCCGGGATGCAGTCAGCACAGTAGTGCGCCGGTCTCACCGGGTGGCGCTTATTCGTTATGTATGAACCCTGCATCGTGCTCGTTCTGTCTGGACTGTACTATTCTCTCGCTTCCTCCAAGCACCGCGCCACCACAAAGTATCGACCCAGCTTCTGATTATCAAAATCGGGAGTTTGAGGACTGGCTGAGACAGGTGTCGGCGCCCGCAACAAGCACAGCTAACCTGGTGGGAATGCAAACCTCCTTTAGCCCGTATGAGCTATCGGTGAACCAGATGCCTACGTTCTCCACCCCTAGCCATGTGCGATCCCCTCAGCTTCCGTCTTCGGCGGAAAACTGTTGCTGTCGTGGCCGGTGTAATTGCTCAAGCGGTTCGGGTTCCTGTCCGGGGGATTACTGTGGGTGTTGTCAGGGTTGCAAATGCGACCAGCGCTGTGGATCCAGGTCACATACGACGTTTGCTGTATCCGGTGAACGCGACTCGTGTTGCAACAAGCCGCAGGAATCGTCCTCTGGTGCTAAAATGCCTCACCGAAACGCGTCAACGCGACTGCCAGACTACATGACAATGACCACCGTGCGGGATGGGCTGACGGCAAGCACGAGCGTGCGAAATCCGGATCTTTATCCGGATCAGGCAAGTTATTTGCCTGTGACAGAAGCACCGAGCCGATCTTCCTCCAGTTCGTCCTTGTCCAGTCGCATGTCGGGACGGTCGCCGATCACCGCGGTACATTCGCATCCCTTTTATTGAAGGTCATTTGCTCATCAATGATGATCGATTTGTTCCAGGATACCTCTCGGCTGTTCCGTAATGCACTTAGCATTGATGGCAGGTCGCCCCAAGCTCGACCTACGATCTCGACCATTGGCTACGGTGCATACGCACAACCCCAGTCTTCGTGTACCGGTGGCCAATATGAGGCGTACTCCAGCTTCAATCCAACGCGGTTCCCTCAGTGAACTTGCCCGGTCAGACTCGCTGGACGTGCTTGATGATTTCTTGGGTTCTTTAATCGTTTGTCTTTTGCTCCATGGCACGCTTCCGATTGATCTTGGCATCGATGACTTGACATCTCTTTTCCCCTCCCCATGCGCTGCACGATCCAGACAAAACGTTTTACTGCACAGCTGACAGGCGCCTCTGGCTTTTTCTTCCTCTCTTCCTGTTTTCTCTGATCCGCCTTGGATGTCCGTTCTGTTTTATTTGACACGGCTATTATTATTGCTTGTCCCCTTCCTGACGACGCCATGTCCTGCCATTTCCATTTCTTACTTGTTGGATGGATGAGCTACGTTGATGGAGAACCGTCCTGTGCATGCAGAATATGCTTGTCCGTCTTGTCTTGTCTTTTCTTTCTATTTTTTCTCTATGTACATGGTTTGGATTACGCTTCTTTCGTGTACGTTGCGATGTAGCACTCAATTGATCAGTGAATAATTTCTTGAGTTCACAAAGCCAGATCTGTCTGGGACTCATTGAACACCGGATCTCTCTACAACCCGGATGAAAGCAAGATTATAGTGACGGCGCAAAGAGCTTTGAAGCGTGAATGACGGCAGCCACTGATTTGGGATACATAGGAGGACAATGTAGCAGGCAGAGCGGACGGATGTCAACCCTACAAGGTCAAAATTCAAACGGAGGTACCATCAAGTTTCAGTGAGTCCGGGGCAGAACTATACTGAACGCCGAACTACCCACCCCTTTAAAAGCTAGGGTCGTGATAAGTTACAGACGTACGTACTGCGCGCCAGCGCCACCATCATCTGATCCGTCCATCCCATTCACGATACGTCCATCCGATCGCTCGACGGCGCCCCCAGTAACACATCTGCCGCCGTATCGTCGCAGTGTATGAAATGGACGCAGGGCGAACCAGGCGGGGAGTCTTCCTCGATCGTGATGTCGGTGACGAGCTCGGCCGGGAGCTGCGAGAGGAATTCTTTGTTGGCTGCTTTCACGTCATCCTGTGGAGGGTTAGGCGATGAGCGACGTGCGACGATGTCGAGTTGGGAGCGCAAAGCGCAGAATGAAAGACGAGTCACAACCAAAAACACGACTATGCGCACCTTGATATCCTCAGGCCAAGGCAACGACGAAACTGGATCTAGTTTTTCCGGTAAAGCCCGCGAGTAGAATAGAAGGTACGGTCCAGCGCCGAGATGGAGGCCTGCGTGGTCGTTGAGAACGACTTCTTCGGAGACCTGGGGTGCGATAGGGGGAGGTATTGGTTTCTGGTCAATCACCTGCATTTGCATTAGTAGTGCTCACTTTCTCTATCGACGAGTCTGCTATCTTCCACCAGGAAGACTTGTCGTGCACGTAGGAATACAGGTGTTTCCGGCCGTACAGGCCGTCATGCATGAACACCACTCGGAGATCGTACTGAAGCATGAATCAGCATCCGATGTCATGAACAGGAGGGGATGACCGTACTCTGACTTGTTGTAGTTCTGAGCAATCGAGCAACGTTGCAGCGTCGGCACGCAGGGTGTCGATTCTATTATCAGTGGCTGTTGGTCAAGACAGTAAGTTCTGAAGTAAAACAACACGTCCGCAAAAAGGGATTCCGAACTTTTAATCTCTTCTCCAATTGTATCCAAGATACTCTTCAACTTTGTTGCAGTTGTCTGTATCGAGGAGCCACGCTCCGGATCTCCCTTTGCATTTGCTATACTTTCGTAGTAGAAGATCGTGGATCCCAAGTCTTGAAGTGTATCCTTGCCCTGTTAACGCATGAGTTGAACCACGGAGGGCGACCGTAGCAGGAGGATGCAACTACTCACATTGAAATGCGTCAAGGCGTTCTTGTGCAATATCAACCTCTGCATTTCCTCAGTCATTTCTTGCTTCTGTCTCCGCTTCCCCTGAGCAAGCCCAACATTCTCCCTCAAAAACTGGTCAAGATATATCGACTTGGGGAAGGTGAATAGCTTCTTCTCTACCCTATCCCCGCCCATGCTGGTGCTGCTCAAGGACGTCAACGACGAGCGAGACAGCTCAAAAGCGACCACCTCAGAAGGCTCGAATATGACGCTTTGGTTTCCTGGCTCGGGCTGAGGTTTGGAGAGCTGCGCGGAGAGATGGCCGATGAGGTCGTTTGCGTCCCCACCACCTGCGGTGGCATGGACGTCGATGGGTACGATGGAAGTTTCTTGAAGCACTTCACCAGGTTCGCTTATGCTGCCGCCGTACTGGAAGTGCAGGAATCGTGGTCTAGCAATGGAATTAGGGAACTTCGGCGCTAAGAGGAAAGGTGTTTACTTGTGTGGAGGCTGTCCACTGTGCGCGGACTGGTCTACGAAGGCCTTTTCGAGGGTGGCGGATAATTTAGCGAAGAACTCTGAGGAGTATCATTAGCCGCTGTTGGCCAAGGTAGAGAGCTTACACACTGCGTGAGAGCTCGCCTGGAGAACGGGAAAGACCGGCCCAGGGTTCGATATTGAAGGCGGCGAGACGTTTGTCTACATTGAGATCGCACAGGCGAGCCAGATCCATATGCGTGAAAATTTCGCTGAGGGCCCACAGGGTGTAGTCTGGACATAGTTGAGCAGGTTATAATTCTTTCGTGTGGTCTACGTGCAAATACCTGGGCCACTCGTCGGAGGATAGACCTCCTTCACATCTGGTGGAACTGGAGGGCGCCAGGATGCCATCCGCTCTCTCACTTGTGGTACATAAAACAGTCCCTGAAGTATGCTTGCAGCGTATACCATAGTATGCATCGAAGGACGCAGTACGACGGGACTAATGTCGAAGTTTCAGCATGGTACAAGGGGGAGTACCTACAACACTGACCATCCATCTCTTCTCAACTGCTGCTCAACGGGGAATGGTTCCAAGGCATCCGAATCGCCCAGGTTATGCTCCAAGCTAGCTTCAATGGCCCGTTCCAAATTCTGGAGGTAGTTGGCATCATGACCCTCGTCTTGCTACAAGTGATTGTCGTTAGCTAGGTATTGTGCAGATGGGCCAGTAGCAGGATTTACATGGGAAGGGACGACCGCCCAATTCGGATCTGGGGGCCGCTCGCTTGGCCCAAATTTTGGGCCTTCTGGTTGTGGCTGAATTATGTTGATCGACTCTTGCATCGCGCGTTGCAGATCGGGATCATCTTCCGCAGTCAAGTCGATGACGGGTGTATTAGGTCTGACGGCGGGAGGAATTGGCTGGGGTTGGCTGATATCCATCTGCGAATTAGACCTCCAGTTCGCAAGAGACGACGGCAGTTCCTCTCCTCGTTCACCCTCAAGCAACGCACCAGCTGCCTTCTCGATATCACCATCGTACTTCCTAAGGATTCGACGCGCAACTTCGCGATCAAAGTCTTCGCCCATCAAACCCACCAGCATATCAATAGTTTCCTCCTCCTTGGCTGCATCGGGCAGGATATGCATCTTCGAGCTGGCGTAGTCGCTGAAGTCGTCGTCTGAGTCGTTAAAGTGGAGCAAGTTGTCGTCTTCCTTGTGAGCACCAGCGTTACTTTCGCGTACCTTTCGGTGTCGATGGAGATGGAGATGCGGGACGTGGACACGCTGTTCGAGTTCTTGTGCCACGGAAGACAGTATACCGCGTACGCTGCCTCTAACCGACTTCTGTTTCATTGTTATTCGACGATTCAGGATGGTGGGAACGTGGCACGTGTTTCGATGAATCTTACCAAGGTACTTCAAGTACTTGTCCTCTTGGCGATGAATAGCACCGACGAACTCATCGTGTAGTGGGGGGCACTTGACAGCATATCGAATTACGAGGTTTACAATAAATGGTAGGGTACAATGAACCAACAACGCAAGAAGTACAGAATCACCAACCAGACAGACCCAAGGACACGGGCCTAGAAAGGGAGAGGGTTGTATGTCGGCAGGATTAGTAGGGTGGAGGCGGATATAGTAAGAAACTACAATACGCGAAGAGTAGCGCGTGAGATAGCAATGTTCTGTGGTATTGAAGAGCGGAAGATGTTGTTTGTGGTGCATGACCAAAGACAAGATAACAGACAAAGGCTCTGAATCCGCTTTTGCAAGGTCAAGTTGCTTTTGGCTAAGAAGATAGATGATTATCTGCGCGCCAGGTGAGCAACATTTCAAATCGGTCAAATCGAACGGACAGTGCAGACCATAGATATTGCCGTACTGGCCATGGTAGAACCCGTCTTGATGCGAATGCGACGACACCTGATGAGGAGGGTGCCCCGGAGATTGAGTGTACGCCATTCCCATCTGAGGGAAAGAAGTATAGTCATTCCAGAACTGAGGATATCTCCCTCCACCAGTTATTTCGTAGCCCTGCCCACCGCGAGTAGAGTGTCCATGCGTGCGCTGCTGTCCGTTATGCAAAGACGACAATGAATGAGGCGGCCTCCTCTCGTCTATCAGACCCGTGCTGTACATCTGCGGGAGCACAGACGTGGACAACGTCCCAGGGAACGATATATATGATTCCCCCTCCGATGGCCACGAGTAATATGAGGACTGATTGCTAGCCGACATAGGAGTGGTAGGTGGGAACTCAGCCTGCCGCTGGCCCTGTCCACTTTCCTGGGACACGCCATGATACTGCGTGGAACGCCAGGTCTGGGCATGTGGTTGAATCGGGGCGACAGGACTCGTGTCTGGCGGGGGTGCGTGCATCTTGGAGCGCTCATAGGCGTCTTCGGCGTCTGCGGGGTGCTCAGCAACGCGCTTCGTCCTCTCTTGACCCAGTCCATGGTTTGATGCGCTGTTGTTCGGTGGGCTGCATCCACGTAAGAGCTCATGAGCACGGGCTGCCGATGGCCAGACAACCCCCATATCATGTAAAGCGTCCATACACCTGGCCAGGCCCTTGCTTGCTTGTGGATCATTCCGATAGATGGAAACTTGGTGAAATCTTGTGAGAGCACGGGCCACGAATGTGACAGAGGTGGACTCACGACTCGTAACATGCATGATGCCAGCAGTAAAAACGTAGAAACAAAGGAAGACAGGAGCGCGTTGAAGGCAGTACTTTTCGCGATAAAACGACACTGTTGAACACTGATGAGCATTTCGTGGTCACAACTTGTTGCCAGCACACAATAAACCAACCGATTGAGGCAATGTGGTTTGCGGCACCTATACAGAACTCATAGCTTTTCTTGCTTGCTGCACGAACGTCTGCGTCATTTGCATTTTCCGATTTACTGATGAGCAGGTCGGATCTGTACTTCACCTACGACGATAAAGGCACTTACTGTTTGTTCACTAGGTATATTTGCCTGATGCTAGGCGACGGAAAGGGGGCAATCAGTATTCTGAACGGGAGCAGACATCAGACACTCACAAAGGCCTGTGCAACAATAACGTCGTGCACCAGTATTGCATGTGGAGCGTCAATATGTGAGGAGGAGGTATCCCTCTGGCACAGCTCAAATTACCCATAGAATCATAGCGCAGCTCGAAACGCAGATGCTCCGGTAAATCAAGATACCACTTATCCAAAAGACCCTCAATATGAACAGACTCTGCATGTCGTGATAATACAGAGCGAATGGCATAGACTGACTGGACGATTTTCGATAAAATTGTAGCTGTGTGTGTTGTCTGTCAATTGAAATGTACAGTGTTCCCGACGAACTGAACTCACAAAGTGTCGCGGAGGCGGTGAAGCACGACAAGACACGGCCTGATGCAGGTGGAGTTGCTTCAATTCCAGGGTGGTACCCATGTCCTCGGATATCCGGGGGCAAAGACGGATGAGGTGTCCACATCTCCATCTCGTCAGGCTACACGTTTAAATAAGCCTCGCCCTCGAGAGAGCAGAAAAATAGGAAAGTCACCTCATCTACACCAGGCAACTGCGTGTCGTAGTCTCTCTCAAAAATAGCCAACGGTCTGCCTATATATGTGCTTACATACCCATCCAGGATGACACACCCCCACCAAATCCTTCTGCGTTCCTGCAGCTCCCTTGCACCAAACAATTGTCCAACGTCCACTCGAGCCCATCCATCAGCAGCCCGGTGCATACCAAGATCTTGAGCCATCCTCACAGCCATCCCGATGTAAGCCCATGCTTGGGCCATAGCGCCAATACCTAGCTCCCGGTAACCCAGAAGAAGCAGGGACTGTACGGTTGACGGAAGGGAGGACGCGTAGGTGTTGTCAAGTAGTGTCCTGGCAAGCATAAGGAAATTATCGCCTGCAGTCCACATTGGTGTTGGCTCTGGTGGGTGGGGGGAGGTTGGTGACGAAGGGCGCGGGGATGGAGGGGGCGAAGAGGACGACGAATAGCGAGCGGCTATGCCAAACATGGAGAGCAACAAAAGTGGGGAGACGTGCCGTCGCTTGCCGAAGACCGGTGCGGGCGAAGTGTGTGTTCTGCTCTGAGCCTGGTCAGAAGCAGGAGAAGGCGTGTCAGCTGGCGGATTTAACATGCTGTAATATTTCGGGAGTCAGAACAGGCTTCAAGATAGATTGTTTATTAAACCCGCCTCCTGTATCCTTCCCAGAATGCATCCTTGTGGAGTATTGGAAACGCAGCGTGAACATAGGTAAAGTATAGTTCAAGCAAATGTTCTTGCACAGCTGGTTCTGGCAACATTGATGCCAAGTCACTGTCAAGTGCAGCAGAAGTAAGCGGAAGGTGACCAGTGCTGGCGTTCCCAATGACTGTGCTTGGTCCGGTAGCTGTTGTGAGGGGGTTCATGGCCGAGGACGGTGACGTCGGTGCATTTGGAGCCGATGGCGGGAGTGGCGGCCAAACCCGAGCCTTTGGGAAACGCCTGAACTCGCAGGTATTGAACACGCAAATCAAGACGGGTGGAAAGAAGTGGACACTCACCAAATTCCACCCTCATTCCGTGCCTCAGCCTTTGCGTTGATGCCCAACAGGTATAGGCCGCTTGCCTTCCCGTGATACCGTACTTGTTCATCCTCATTTAGACTGAGCTGGCCGATACCATCCACGAAATCATCCTCGCTGTCAGAATCTGTGCTTCCTGCCATGTAGCCGTATCCACCTCCAGATACATACCCGGTGCTAGGACGAACAGGTGAATGCCCAGGACTGGGAGTGCAGTTACGCATGAGCGTGATGGAAGCGACGTTGGGTGATGTGTCTCGCCCACGCCCTTCACCATTTCCCTCGACGCGCCGCCGTTGCCGCCTTACGTGGTCCCCCTCAGGGAGTGGGGAGAGATGGATGGAGGCGCGTTGGCTTCGTGCGAGTCGTGGATCGTTAAGCAAAATAGTGTTCGAAGTGGAAAGGGGTGAAGGGTGAATTGGTCGAAGAGAGGGCAGTTGTGACGATTGGAGCGAGGTAGAGAGGAGGGAAGCGACTCGGTCTTGCCACTCAGTAGAAGGACTATAAATTTGATCAGTTTCCTTGTCGTAGTAATCTGAAACTGTTCTAGCGTTGAATAAAAATACGTACTGCGTTGAGTGAAGATCAACGCCACTCTCTGTACTTCCTTCGTGCGCATGAGCGTGAGGACGTACTTTTACACCGCCGCCTTTGCGACCTTTGACACCGTACGGCGACGAGTCAACGCGCTTCAAAATTTCTCTCGCAAGCGAATCCTGATTGTAAGGCATCAATAGGCGCAAACAACTGGAACAAGCTATCCAAAGGTCCGACCTTCTAACTCGGACCCCTATCTTACCTTTCTCAAGACAGCCAAGACCCCCTCCAAGCCTCCTTGCTTGTCGAGCGCTTCCAGGTGAGGACCACGCTTCCCAGACCCATCTTCGTGCGCTATCCCCTTGGCTCTCTCTGCCTCCACGGCAAGTAAAACGCCGAGGAGCGCCTCTGTCTGGTGCAACCGCGCCTCGATCGCGTCAATGTACCCCTTGGGTGGTCCACGCTTACGTGAAGGACCAAGAAATGTACACGCTGTATTCAGGGTTTGAATTTGATGGAGAGCAGGCAGATGAATCAGATGATGCAATGTTGAGCGAATGGAGGGAAAGACCCGTAAAGCATGTTAGGCGGGTGGGAAGGGTCAAGGAAGGGACCGCGGAAAACGAGGAATGGGAGAGAGTGAACGTTACGACAGGGAGTGAACCACAGGACCCAGACCATTTCAGCATCAGAAAATTACGCATGAAGCCGGAAGGACCCGTTGAGTGTCATGAGAGTTCGAAGAAACAGCGGCGAGTTTGCGCAGGAACGGTTCGCGGAAGCGATGACAGAACAAAGAGCCATGGACGTGATGTTGTACGTGATGTCAGGTCAGGAGGGGATTCGCAGGGTTTGGATGAGGGAAATGAAGGCACAGATATTAGGAACAGGGAGCGAAAGAACAAGGACGTGCAACAAGAAGGGGCAGTCCGCGAGGATCCGATCCGACGGGATTATGTTAGATGTACGAGCGAGACAGAACAACGATATTCGTCAGAGTGCACGAAGAGTCAAACACGAACTGAAATGGTTGACTCACGTGTCCCGAGCATGATGCAGCTCTTGCAAGCTTCGCCATCGCCTGATCGTTCACACTTACATTTGCTCTTCCTGCATTGATCACATGCTGTGAAAAGCCGGAGTGGTGAGTGCTGGATCATGAGATTGCCTGCGAAACGGAACCTGCCTTTGCTGCTCCTGCGCCTGATGATTCTCTCAGTTTGGGCAGCCTGTGTGACAGAATTCGAAGGAGGTAGTCCAGACAGCTCTCCAAGCTCGTCGGCGTCATCATATTCATCAGGGAACGACAGTCCATCCAGGTCAAAGGCAGTACTTGTACTGTGACTCGGGTTGGTTTGTGGTCGCTTGAAGCTCCAGGCATCGGACGCATGACCAGAATATGAATGAGCCATACCAAAGCGAAAGATAGGTGGGTCTTGTTGAGCAGTAGTATGTGGTACGGATTCGGGTTTGTTTGTGGTCACGCCGTCAAGCGGGTAATGGAACGAGAAGCCTTGAAAGGGCGACGGGGATAGGTCGATATGCGGCGAAGAGGAAGGTTCTGATTTAACTGAGCCGGAACTGGTTGAGTATGTGCTCGGTGGTGTGTTAGCTGTGAAGAGAGAGGATAGTTGTGTAGGAGGGCAGCGAGGTTGGAACGCTGGTAGGTGATATGGATATGCCTCTTTGGCAGTAGTGTCTGAGAAACGATAATCATCAGTAAACGAACCTAGAGCCATTGTTACGTAGAGGAATGAGGAGGAGAAGATGGAATATGGAAAGGAGAGGTACTAGGACTTGAAGTTCCTTGTGTCATAGGTAACCTAGTTATAGACGACCCCCTTTGCTTTCTATCCACACAGCAATCGTTCTTGCTTACCTCACCCTGTAATAAAATTCCGTCGACTTTACCTCGGAAAGCTGGACCGTTCAGTGACTCTCGCTTCGATCGATAACTCGGAACGAAATCAACAACAAAGCCAGCTGGGACAGATAAACAGAGCGAGTAGTCGTGGATCAAGGGAAGTCGAGTCTCGTTGTTTTAGGTTTCCTACGAATCTGACCCTTGCAAAATTCTCATCTCTCATAATGCTAAACGCCTTCTTCCTTAATTCGGGCGTGTCTAACCCCCTTGACTCCCCACATTTCCCACAAACGACAACTTTATGAGGCACTGCTGTTATTAGAAGCATCCGTCCTCCGAGTCTACCGCGCTAAGTAGCTCTCGCCGACCGATATCATCACCCCCTGAGTTCTTTACTCCATCAGATGTTTTACACGTGTGCGCCCATGCATGCATGCCCACATCACAATCGCCCAGAACAGTCAGGAAGTCCTTGGTATCTGAACAACAACGAGTTCCTCAACTACGCAACCTGAGGCTGGTGGCTGGATGCAGTTTATGAACTCAAACACCTCTTGGCTTTAATATAACGCGCAGTAGTAGCACGTTGTATGGGTAGCAAACAGTCCCTGCCACGACGCGCCGACGGCCCGCTTCATCCGTCGCGACCCTGCTGACTGCTACCGACTGTAGTCAACTTGCCTTGGCGTCAGATGCTGGCCTGGCGAAGATTGGCATCGCAACCGCTCCTGCTGATGACAAAAGTGCATGAGTTCCAATCAGGAACTTGTCCATTTGACCATCACAGAAAAACGTACTCAGGTCGCATGTAGGTACGAGGAGTCTTCCCGAGCGTTCCGAGGACATTTTTCGAGTTGCACTCTGCCTTACAACACCAACTCCGTTCCAGATGCAGTCGAAATGCAACCAGAAGGTGCATGTGACACATCAAGTGATCCATCAGGTCGCCTTGTATGTCCGAGAATATGATCCCCCTAGGGCGTGCTGGCACCGAGCCAAAAAATCCAAAAGCAGGACATTACCGTTTCCTCGGATCGGATTTCCGAGCAGACTGGCGAACTCAGCGCCTACACGTGTCTGGACACGAGGAAATGCTTTCCTAGTGGGCGTTTTTCAGAAGAGGGTAGGTGGGCTTCAGCTCCAACGTAGCACCATGCCCAACAAGTTTTATCAGTTCATCAAGCCTCCCCTCTGTAAATCTGCCTTCCGCGCCTCAACCATCCCACTGCTCAGTCATGAGAAGTGTTCCTCACGTTGCCTTGATGTGCATCCTTTGATCCCGGTCTTGTCCGTGAATCACTGGCCCGGGAGAACTTCCAATTGTCTGTCCTCATTAGCAGGGACTCGGAGGACGTGCTCGACTGAATTCATCCACCCCACTGCAACACGGGGTATCAGGTCTTTCGCCAAAGTCGACGCAGCCAGGCTGACTCCACGATTTTTCAGGTAAAAGCCTTTACTGACCTGCGTGTGCATAAGAACCCTTCGTGAATATCGTGCGTGTGAAAGTAGCATTTCGCTGCATTGTCCCTCAGCGCTACTCGCTTGCATTGGATTGACACCACTCTCAAATGGCGTGGAATCCAGGTCCAACCGCCCTTAGTGCGTTAGTCGCCGAGCGCACCGCCATATCCACGATCATGCTCGCACCAAGTTGTCACTAACCAAAGCGATACCTACTCACCTCCGCGTAGCGAACGGACTGCCTCCAGGTTGTTCCACTGCGCCATCATTTACCTTCCGTAAATCATCCCACGCGCTTCCCCCAGCAGGCACGACCCACCTCCCGTCGGGGTTGTGTTGTGCCGCTCGCTTTCCCCCTTGCGTCTGATGTCAACTCCTCCGACACCTGTCCCGTGCTCAACGCGTGAGAGCCGCTCCATCTAGACTGGGCCATGCTGCCACCGGCACTCTCGATAATTATTCATAATTATGGTAAGATGAGTTATGGAAATGCAATCAGAAGAAAAAACCAAATGATAGCAAGCACACGAAGCACGTGGAATCACGGTGAGAAAACACAAATCTCCAGAAGAGCTCTTTGTATGATCGGAGGGCGCAGGGTGTGATCCCGGCTGCCACTGCAATGTCACATCAAATCAGCACCGGCGGTGAGGCACACGTGCGATGATCAGAAACAAGTACTGACGTCCCGAGTCGGGCGCCCATGAATGGCTACTGCCACCTACCTACCTACTGGTATTCCCGAACTCCGACACAAAGGGTCTTAGTGTTGTTCAAGCTAGTCACTTGAGAATTGGCTTAATCTACGGTGTAGTAAGACCACCCTGAGTATTCCCACCACTACTTCATACCGGGACGCGAGCATTTGAGCAATTTTGCCTTTTTATTAGGTCCTACGTCGAGGACATCATAAAGCGTCAAACAGAACGCGGGGCCCTGGGTACCGTGAATTTGGGGTGACCATGCTCATCTACTGCGCCTGTATAACAAATGGAGCCTGAATGTCCTGAATCATGGTACCATTCGTTTAACTCGCTTGCGCGCCGACAGTTGTTGACTGAGGTATGTTATGTACGAACGATAAACCAACTCTCCTCCCTCCTATGGGCGATCACAGACTTCTCGTTATACTGCCAATTTCATGTTACCCTTGCGTTGGGTTCATGCTCAGAGGGGCATCCAAAACCCCTGGAGTGAACGAGGCTGGCCAACTCCTCGGGCCCGGCGTGAAGGCTGCGATGACAGCTGGAAAATTCATTTCATGATAGTCGATGGAATATATCGTGTGATTTCGCACCACTACATGAGCGGCCTCGAACCTCAAGGTATTGAGAAAACGTGCTGAGCTCAAAAAAAACGTTCCCTTATCAGCATTCCAGGTGAGATATAGATATACCCACCGATCTTATTGACCGGCGAAGCGTATAGTCGCATCAGACTACCGATAGCATCACAAGTACTCGAGAACCGCCTAGTTGTTGTCCGACTCGTTGACGATATGATGTTTATTGACATATCATGTCTTGACCGGACGACAAGGATCGATCATTCCTCTCTCAGTTCAATCTCGATTTCTGGTTACAGTAAAACCCCCCAGATGGCGCTCGAAAGAATGAACTGGTCACGCGCGGCGGCCATGGATGCATTCATATCAAACTTAACAGCGTGTGTTGAGTCCCGGAGGAGAGAACTTTGGGAAAGATCGGGTCAATTAGCCGGGACGTACCGCGGTAACAGACGGGGGTTACTTATGGTAATTCCGAAACGGTGCAATTTTTTGTTGTTGCATGGCGACAGGGGGAATGTCGACAATTGATCACGTACCGCGAGTGCGTGAAGCATCGCGCACCATGAACTGACGTTCGGTAGAAGGATAGTGGATGGTTGATGACGAGCATGATGCAGAATCATCTAGGACCTACATTCAAAGTGGCATTTTGACACTTCCTTGACGTGCCAAAGACCATGGCGATCAAACTTTGACATACCATAGCACCATATGCCGAGTGCTGCGCGTTGAGCGTCCAATGAAATGCTAAACATTTGGGATACAGTAATAAATGTTTTCGGAAGAAGATCACCAAAATTTCGCCCTGCACTTCGCACGAGGAAAGACGTAAGGCCCGATCGCTCACAAGAAGTATTGAGCTTAGACGGGACCGAGGCGTCAATGAGCGGTCCGAGGGCAAAGAGAAAGTGCCTGACAGTGCTCTGAACGTATCCGAAGCGTCACCTTAGACGCATGTCACGCAGGAAACTATCTGGCGACTGGCGACTGGCGATGGAGCAACAGATAGGAACCAGAAGTGCCAGGTCATCGCGAGTGGATGCCAAGTATTTCATCGATTGAGATATCCACTATGGCTGAAAGTGGCGAAACCAAGAAAACCAATGAAACCAACGTTTCTCCGTGCTTCTCCATTTTGTTCTCACAAGAATGCCGGTCAGTGACCGTGCGTGAATCTTGTTGGCGTGGAGGTAACCCAGAGCATGTAGATGCGGTGCTGGAACAATGGGAAATCCGATAAGAAGGCGACCTAGAAAGGGAGGTGCGTACCGATTCAAGCGGTTCAGACGGTGATGAATTGGAGGAAGACTCTGGCTTGGCGGTGAATGACACGCTGGGGTGGCACCTCCATCTGAGCTTTGGAGCACGATAATCATCATGGAGATGTATTCAGTTGTACAGTGTCAATCCGATGCTGGGCCCTAGGCTAGATCTGAAAATGAACACCAGACCCAGGAGCGGCAACTATATGACTTGCAACGAAAGATGAAATAGGACACCGGGAGTTTACAAACAGTATCCCGCACTTTGCCGCTTGGTTCGCTCACATCTTTTGAGAAGACTGAATCATCGTATCGAAGAGAGCCATAGACACCTGTGAGGTGATTAACCCATCAGTACAGAACCGTGAGTATACAGGCGTCGATGACGTGCAGAACGTACGTATGTGTTGTCAGTGAGTGACGTGGAGCTGCGCATGCTCGGACACTATATCAGGTTTACTTGGACCGGTTGGGAGTCGTGGCTCCATTGCAATAAAGCTGTTCGTGGGCTATACAATGGGGCTGCGATAGCTACAGCTGATTTCCTCCGTGCATGCAGAATCCCTCCATCTTGTTTACAAGTTGCAGCAGGTCGAGGGATGGGGTTTACTTCCGAAAGCTGCCCGAATCAAACAGTCAAGGGGCACCTCATATAGCGGAACAAGCAAGGCTGAGTGTTCCATCATGGAAACTCGCTTGCGGGTGGGCTCTAAACAACCAAAAGATTTATGCTTACAGGGAACATAGCAGAGACTGATTCGTGATTTGGTACCGACGTTGACAAATGCGGCGTCACTGATCATGATCTTCAGTTATTAACGGGACGCAAGCAGGTAACAACCCGTTAGGAGCACGAATGATGATGGGAATAGGTACGTAGTTGCTGTGAGAAACGCGTTACATACGTTACGCGAATGTCGTCAGGGCGCGACCAGGAGCAGAGTTAACGCAATGCATTCCGTGAGGATGCCGCCATGATGTTAGGAGGGCAAAGGCCCAATAGACAACTTGGGAGTGCCAGTGAGTAGTGAAGATGCATTGATTATGCGACGAATTTACCTGCGGCAAAGCTTCATACAGTGCAGCCATGCTATAGTGGAGAACTAGAAGGAATGACTGTCCTCCTTCAGCTCCTAGTACGGCCATGGGTATGCCATAGTCTAACCGCCATTCTGACGCGTCGTGTGGATGTGCTCCGCTACAGCACCCGGAGTGGAGAACATGCCAAGCGCGTACTGGGAGCGATACCAAAATTGTCTCGTTATGGTTGAACGTTGAACAAGCAATCGTTGGAATGATGTCCCCACTGACAAGGTGACGGTGACTGAACTCTATGTCCCATCATCAAGTTCACTGGCAGTCAGCTTGGATGGGACCCGCTAGTGCTACTTAGTGCGTACCGCTCTGATCACGCACGCAAACAGCGACCGCATGACATTAACATTATTAGGCCCATCAACAATTAAATAACCGGAAAAGGCAACCACATATTGGCTGCGAGCGTGGGAAGAGGCACCTTTGTTACTGTACTACGGTCATTGGCGGTCTCGTTTTGATTCGCGGCTTTGTTTTTCGCCTTTCCTTCGTCGGGGAATTTGGCGACGACAGTCACGACGACAGCAATGGCGACAACCATCTCCCCAAGAGTCTCTACTGATCAACAACCTCAGGTCGATCAACAATCACTCGTCAACCCTCATGCCCTTCCTAATGCCAACGCCAACGCCAGTGGCCCAGACCTCGCCGTCCACGCACAAACACGCCGTGTATCTTCAGAGATGCAGTCGCAAGCCCATGGCCGCTCCTCACCCTCCTTACGCACGGTAACACGTCGCACACCAGTGCCGTTCCTGCTCGAAGCTTTTCCTGCGCCCCCAAGTCATATCCCACCATCGCCGGGAACTTCTGGTAGTGCTAGCATTCGAAATGGGCTCCCTCTTTCCTCTGTCAATTCCTTTTCTGCAACGTCTCCCCCCGGTTCTGTGGTATCAGCGAGCTCCTCTACTACTCCAACGTCCAGTCCGACATCGACTTCTATTCTTACCACCTTTGCTTCCGGCTCGGCGACTCCAATCAACCCACCCCCTTCGTTACCTCCCTCTTCTCCTCTCCCGCCTATCCCCGGTCCTTCTACTGTAACGCCAGACCTTTTTATTACACGTCGTTCGCTTCAATCCGTTCGATCTGCGTCTCCCGCACTCTCCTTCGTTGAATCACAGTCACGGTCACAGTCTCGTGCAGAACAGCCACTACGATCATCTATTGACAACCACGAACACGTACGCGGCAGAGGCAGAAAAGGCTCCGTGTCTTCGCTGCGGAACCTCGTGTGTCCGTCAGCATGCGAGCAAAGTGAAGTGATACAAGAAGAGCCTGGAGAAGAGGAACCGCGCCCACCTCCAGCTCAGGCACCAATTTCTGCAAGTCTGGTTGGAGAGGAAAAAAGCGATGTCCCTTCACAACGCGATATCCCGGACATACTCCGCCCCAGCGTGTCTCGCAAGACTAGCGCACCGCTCGACCCTCCAGATGATACTCTGTATGTCGAGGACTCAATAGCCAATATCGACATGAGCGATCTAAGTGCGCTCAAATATGATAACGAGGTTGAACCCGATGATCATGCTTCTCGTCCATTTCCGCGATTTCCGCCTCTCCCCCATTCTCAACAACAAAGCCTTGCGAATCCCCTGCCCACTTCCGCTCCTCCATATGCCCATACTCCGCGCAAACCGAGCAAGTCTTCTATCTGCTCTACAAACGTGTTTCCTGCTGCCGAGAAGCGAGAAGCGAGGTCTCGCTCTGCATCGCCGGAAATTTCCCAGATGATATCGGGCACTCCCCGTCCGCGGAAACGCTCGTCGTCGCGTTCTCGTGTGTCCAGTCTCGCGCGGGACAGGAAAGAGAGTGGAAGGAGTAGAAATGGGTTAGACGCTCCGCCAGCGCCGAAACTAAGCCCAAATATGGGTCGAGCGATGGTGGCTAGAAGAGGGGGCAGCGCTGTGGGGTTGAGTACAAACGGGGACGATGAAGCAATGTGCGGAACAGGAGAGGCAGACGATGCAAATGAGTCGGACTCGAGCATTGATCTGCATACGCCCTTGTCGTGAGTGCTTTCAGTTGGCAAAATTTTCACAAAGTAAACCTGGATTTGCAGCCATCTGATGCTTCGCCATGGCATGCTTTCTCCAAATTCAAAACTACTCCCACAATCGACAGTTGATACGACGCGTCTCAGCATTGCATCTGATTTTTCCTCGTCGTCTTACCTGTCGAACGTGTCAAACATCTCACTGGTGTCGACGAGTACTTCGTCGAAACATTTAAAGGATGCAAGAGATACGCCCCGAAGGAGGGTGAGGCACCGCGATGGAAAGTTGCTGAAAGGCGGAATTGGGTTGACCACTGGTCTGGGATGGAGTGATAGGTTGGTGACATTTCTTCTTGTTTACCGAGCCCCTTTCTTGAATTTCTCATTGCTGGTGGATGGCATGATCCCTCTCGTACCTTGACTACTGGGGAGTGCTATGGAAGCTGCTCACCTGTCCGGGAGAACCATCTCACACTGTTGGATAACTTGGAGTTGTTTGACAATGCGAATGAGGGGGAATAAAACAGGGAACGGATGTGTTTTATACCCTCTTTGATTCGGGTGGACTCTTATATGTCGGGGTGATAGAATATCCGTCGAGTGCGGGGGGTTGCGTCGCCTGGATGTAGTTACGCAATCTCTGCATCCGTTGGGGAGAGGGTCGTGGTGGCAAGGGTAATATGGCGATCGACGACCCTGTTCCGTTCCGTTAGTGATGACTTACCCTTGTTGCCGAGCTTCTCTTCCTCGTTCTTTGTCGTCGTCGTTTCTCTCTACACTATTCCTGTTTTAGAATGTGCTGACTTGACCCTTGTTGCAGTGAAGACGAAGACGCGCCTTCCCCGCTAACTCGACGTCTGTCCACTCTTGTACTGTCTCGTCGCGCGTCTTCTTCTTCAGTAAACTCTTACCGGAGCTCGCATTCTCAGTCATACTCCCCGCATCCCCTCTCCCGGTCGATCTCACACAGTATCCTGCGTGAAGTCGATGAATATGAGGATGAAGCGGAGGTGGACGCGTTTGGCTATTCCGACCGAGACAACACGGCGTCGAGGAGTTTTCCATCGAGAAGCAAACCCGTGAGCCGAGTAGGAAGCACCCATAGTGTCGGGTCGAGTTCGCTAGGAAGGTACAGCACCTTCTCTACGTCATCGGCCCCTGCTCCAGGTCTTCGTATGAGAGCACATTCAGGCTCCGGGTCGAGTTCGTATGGTGCTTCGACTTCTTCGAAAACGAACGGCCTCGGTTATGCGAACGGAGGCGGCTGTGGGTTGGCTCTCAGTATTCCTGAACCTGACGATGGTGTCACCCCAACGCGTGCTGCCTTTGAGCGGTCCAGCTTGGGAAGTGTGAGTGGGGGTACTGGCGTAGATCTTCCCCACACCCCAAGCAGCACAACGTCCTCTGTCAGTATACCATTCCCCGCCACGCCCGAGAGCATAGAAGACCTTGAACCGTCACAGCCAGCGTACGACAAAGACAAGATGCTCCCTCCTCTTCCCGGTTCCAGAAACGGGAAGGGCAAGTATCCTTCCAATTTGAGCCTCAAGTCGCCCGCGAGGGGGTTGCAGCGCCCGCGGACATACTCTAACGCGTCTTCTGTGTCCACCAGTTCGGTGCTTGGTGTACCCGCGGGTAATGCCAATGGAAGCACATTAATGGGACCTTTTCCAGTCCCTGGCACACCACGACCTTCGATCGGGGGGACGCCGAGACCTTGTGTCAATGGGACTCCAAAATCTTTCGCCCCGGGAGGGACGCCGCGCCCTTCCATTAACAACGGAACACCGAGACCATCCTTGGCTATTCCACGACCGTCGCTCTCCGCCAGCGCCAGGTCGTCATTTTCGGCGGTTCCAAGACCCATCACACCTTCGTCAGCACCATCGTCGGCTAATGGATCAAGTAGCCCTGGATACGCACCTCGTCCACTCAAGCTCGTACCTCGTTCAGCCACGCTTCCACTTGCACTTCCATCGTGGTCTGCCAATACTTGCCCAAATGTGCAATCTGACCAAGCACAGCCGAGCCAATCCTCTAAGAAGTGTCTCCAACCTGGTGAACAGCCGCCGCGTCCTAGTCAGGTACTCGCATATAACCGGAACGTGCATGATCAGCTCAAGCTGCGCTCTCTCTCTCCCAACGGCGGGCATGGTCGTGCGCAAGTGATGCCGGTCTCGCCGGGTGGTACGCAAACACTACTCATCCCGTTAAGCGGGTCTAGTCTAAGTTCCGCGCTCTCGACGCCGTTGAGTTCGCCGCTCCTAAGCTCAAGTGGAGAGAGCCCCAAACCGAAACCTCGGACGGGTACGGGGATGGTCTATCGGACCAACCTTAGCGTGAGTAGTGTGGCTCCGAGTAGGACGAGGGTCCCGTCATTGACTCAGCGGTAGGGGATTGGATGGGTGGGTGGTGGTTGAGGGAGGTGTGTGTTGTGGTTGGTGGTTGTCAGGGTTGGGTATAGGTCGTTGTGATGCAGGATGCGCCCACGAGGATGATGCTTGGTTGCGGTGATAACGAGGTGTGATGATCATTGGCGTTCGGACTTGCTCAGGATGGCGATAGTGAAGTTGCTGAGCTCGACATGTTCTTGGTATGGGGAAATCCAAATTCTGATAGATGAGTTTCAACAAATTAACAATGCTATGTCTGCTGAATACAGGTCGTTTCCCAGTCATTTTCCTGGATGTGGTCGTCGCTAACTTTCACTTTCCACTATCATATCGAGGCATCATCGATTCATCATCATTCGTATCCGTATCGAGGGACATAAGAACATCTGAGGAAGTGGGTGGATCTGGTTCGCACGTTACTCACTGATCTTGCGCCTTTTTGCCGCTGCAGTGATTCTTTTATTATACTTTATCTTTGCAATTTCCGTTTATGCACCCTTTTATTGATCCCATTCAACACCCCTGACGATCATATCGTCTCAGGCCAAAAACATATACCACCGGAATCTACACCTTGCTACTTTTTTCTTTCCCTCGTTTCATGTACCAGTATTAATATGTCGTTGGAACATCTCGTCTCTTGCGGTTACCCTTGCATTCGTCCTGTACCTTTGAGCTTCATCGCGAAAGTGATACCTTGCACCCATACCACTATCATTCATTGTTTTCGTACTATAACCGACATTCATTTCCATTTATCTTTTGCTCTGTCACAATTTATTGTACAGGCATACGCAGTAGTGTTAGATGGTTCGGCCTGACCCGCCAGTGAAACGATGGTACAAGTACATGCCATTAATATACAACTGGGGAGGAATCGTCCGTATTCAGTGTTTGACCTGCGCCGCTTCGGCCAACTTGCGTTCTCGCTGTCTTCGAGCCAGATATGCTCGTCCGGCACGGCTGGTAGTCTCTCTTCCCAGGATTTCAGAGATCCACGCTCCCGTCTCTGCAAGTAAGGCGAGCGACACAGGGCCGATGTCCCATTTCGCTTTCAGCCCGAGCACTTGTGAACCAACTTGAGAGCGATCAGTGCAGGCATAATGATGTCGGGAGCGTGCTTACCAGAATCCGGCTCTCCCATGTCACCATAGAGAGACTCGCCGGTGAGCGCGTACACCACGTCCTCTGTCGCCACGTTTCCAGTTGCCCCCGGGGAGTAAGGGCAACCACCCAGTCCCCCGATCGACGTGTCAAACACGCGCACACCGAGAGCCAGCGCCGCAAATATATTGGCAAGCGCAGTGCCGTTCGTATCGTGGAACTGCGAAAATGAGGAGACGATTGTGTGTGTGACACTATGCAATCGTATGGTGGGGGGCACTTACGTGTCCAGCGAGCCGGTGGACGTCTATTTCCTTCGACACTTCCTCCAGTGTCGTCCGCACGCTGGCGGGCGTGCCTGCCCCTGTTGTGTCCCCGAGGCTGACTTCGTAGCAGCCCATCTGGAGCAGCTCTCTAGCGACATCTCTTACCCGCCGCGGGTCTACCCCCCCAGAATATGGACACGTCATGATCACAGAGACGTACCCCCGTACTTTTAGGCCTGCATCGAGGGCAGCACGGGCTACGGGGGCAAGGCGGGCCAAGGACTCAGAGACGGAGGCGTTGGTATTCGCTCGAGAGAAAGCATCCGTCGCGGCAGTGAATATGGCAACCTCCGTGATTGGCGGGGGCGGCCTGGCGGCGGAGAGGATGCGGAGGACTTCGTCGAGGCCTTTCCTGTTTGGCACGAGAACAGCGTAGTCTGTCTTTGGAACTGGATCGATGAGCCTCAGGATCTCCGCTGTGCCGGCCATCTGAAGAGCACCTTGCATGAGCGTCCAGGACTCCTGTGGGGGTGGGGAAGTATTTCGACTTGCCTGCGGTACCCATTTCGGGCTGACGAAGCTGCCTGCTTCGATGCTCCGCATCCCGGCTTGAGCGAGTCGGTTGATCAGTTCTGCTTTCACAGAGGGAGGAATGGGACGTGGTTCATTTTGCAGACCATCACGCGGTCCGACTTCGACTATTCTTACAAAGTTAGAAGAGTACGAACGTCTGGGGTGCCAGGATGATTGGGATGTGATGTATCTCGAGATGTATGAACTTTGCAAAGTTAGAGCACGTATGATAGCGGAAGAGAGAAACATGAAGTGAGCTCTTCAATATTATGTGCCTCGAGTGTAGAAATATTCAAAGCAAACAACGTACGTTAGACGACGTCCGTCTGTTTGGTAGAGCCTTGGCCTGGGTCCGCTTGGTCCGCTCAACTTAATTTTATCATCGTCTCCCTATAGACAATGGGGTAACAACCAGAGAAGAGTTCGAGTCGCTCAGCGTCGTCAAAGACAGTTATAATCCATCGTGACAGGCCATAATTCGCATACCACCCCATCATCGAGCCCACATCATTGCAAACTTACACCCTACCAATCACGCAATCATCAACTGAACCAGACAATAAGAAAACCCGTACATTATCCAGCCACTCGTGCGAGTACTCTGAGAAAACATCAGCGGATTTCAGGTGCGAGCTGTTCAGTCAGCTTTGACTTACCATCGCCAAGCTAGGTGGAGGAGACCTCGAGCATGGCGAATCGCGGTTGAAGGCCGACACTATATACTCCTAGGAGCAGCGCTGCATTCGCTTTGAAAATAAATCTCGGATGAAGGATGCTCAGCGCTCAAACTTCATCGATGGGTCCTCCAACTGTCCGCCATCCGAGATACCTTGTCAGTCACCATCTGACGCATGCCTTTCCAGGTCGCCGACTTGAACATGCCAGGCCAATCTCTACATATGATTGCACATAACTGAGACCTAGCAGCCTGAAATAGTGGTCGGCGCACGCCAAGTGTACAGAAGTGGGGCCATATGCAAGCTTGCTACTAGTGGCGAATTTGGAGCACGGAATGATCCTGGCTCAATCACAGCTATCTATGTGGGGGCGACGGGCGAAAGTGATGAATATGGTAAGGATAAGTCGTAGTGAGGTGGGTACGAGATCCCATATTCCCTGTTGTTCAAGTTTTGGTCGGGTCTAGCTCAGGTACGACTCAGACAGACTTACTAGACTCTTCCATATCTTAGTAGGTCCACTAACTCGCAATGCCATCTGCTTTTGAGTTCAATATTAATATTCGGTGTCCACCGTAGTTGAAATTGACAAGCACTTGCAAAACATCGGATTTAATCACCAGAAAATAAAATTACAACGACACTACTACAGCCATTCATACAATGACAGCACCATTCAAATTACAAGTTGAGGTTGATAGGAGAGCAACCGATGTTGATCAAGCCATCCTGTGTGCCAATTTCACGGTTCATGGTTGGATCTCGCGAATTGTTTTTGGAGAACTTACGTATGTATTTCCAGTGCAGCAAACAGGCTGCTGGGAGCAATCAGCGCCGCTGCCAGTCCCGACCACGGTGATCGGAGTACACCCAAGGCCGATCAAGCTTCCGACGGGGCCGAGAACGACGCCCAGCAGCCCAGAAAGGAGCGTGGCAGTCCCGGAGGTGCTCTGTGGACAAGAACACGCTTCTCGTGAGTAATTTGCAGATCATCGTCAACGTCAAGGAGGGGCCTCACGCTGTAGGTGTTCTGACAGCACTGGATACTGCCGGTATTGCATTGGCTGTCACCGGTGCGAGCTTCGAGGGCGCCTGGGGCAGCGGTAGCAACTGCAGCGAGGGCAGCAATGGGGAGGAGAATAGCATAGGGTCGAATGAACATATTGATGGTGGTTGGATTGGTTGGGTTACTCGAGAAGACTGGTGTTGACGATGATGATGAAGGACTCAAACTACTTGCTGATCAGCGGTGTGTCTATCCATATTATACTGCTCAAAACCTATTGCTAAGCCCTCCTGACACTGTCAAATCTGATGCCAAGATGCAGGATCGAACATGCCCCTACCATGGGACAAACCGAATTGCTGTCAAAGTTGTGACGAAGATTCTGATTCTTGCATATGAACGTCATGGCTGGCATGTGATCCAGATGGACAGCTTGTAAACAGGGGCAAGGTCAGCCACGAACGAAAGACACCCGAGCAAGGTGATCATGATGTCGGGGACTTTATCCTGTTCTCCGCATTCCGCCCGATGTCAGAAATACAAGTCCCGCCAAGGAGGCCACGCCCAGGTCGTTTCGAGAACAAAGTTCCCCTGGAGGCAGTACATGACAGTGCTGACGGGGCCACTGGCATCCCCGTGGATGATACATGAACGTATTAATATTGCGCGTACTTGCGTGTTGCCTTTCTTCCGACGGCTGGACGTTTGACATCACATCGAGGCAGGAAAGCGTCAGTGAAACTGACCAAGTACATATATCATCTCGGATCATCGTGAAGGACAAGGACATTGCAGCTCCCGCATGTGATACGCTCCAAGAAAGATTACGCCGCGCCGAGACGTCGAGACAGAAGTCACGTAATTAGTTGGGAGGACCAGGAACAAGTGAGTTACGGAGGTTCCTGTTTCCTGTATCGTTAGGGCCGCATCAGCATCACCACAGCCTGTTGGACGGCGTAAATACCAAGGTTTGGCCCATCATACCAGCCTGCAGGCTGGACAGGGGTGTTATCCACATCGAGATGCGTGTAAATGCGATTCTCTGAAATCATGCACGACGATATTTCTCCTGATAACGTCAAGTCCGGTCAGGTAAGTTGCAGTGAAGGATGGGCTGAAAAGAGGGGAAAGAGTATCCTTCAATCCATCCTGCGGAGTGCCAGTGAGATCGGTTCAAATATTGGATGTGATCCACGTTCCCTAGAATTAGATATCAGAGGAAAAGACCCACCAACGCCAACAACGTCACGGTGCGATTTGCCCAGAACATTTGGCCAGGTCTCGGGGCGTGCTGCAGCTTGAATACAATGATTGACAGGACCAACCGTCAAAAATTAATCTTGGTTCCTGGTGGGCTTGGGCAGACAAAATCAGCAACGAGAGAAAAATCGTCAGACGGGTGGTCGATTCATTGACTGAAGACATATTTTGACTGATGTTATCCATTTCTAAATGAACCCTTGAGGATTGCGCCCAGATGTTTCGCACATTCGTGCAGGTGCTACACAGTCATGGCGTGAATCATAAGGTCAAGAGATGGCCATGAGAGTCCCGGACCTGCCATCGGCAGGCCAAGACTGAGATCGCGCTGGCACAGGTGAAAATGAAAGTGCGTAACGATATCTGAGGGAGGCCGACCTGGCCGAGAATGTTCTTGACCTCAAGACAGTGGTTAGTTGCTAGCACAATCATGGCGTGCGAAACGAGCGTCTGTTCGAACAGAGCCCTTGAGGTGTAGCAAGATCGCATTGACCTGGTAGTAATCTCACAGTCCAAGGGGGAAAGGGAGGTTAGACAAGTAACCTAGAACCATCTCTGTAAAACGGGAAGGTCTTGAAGTTTCTCGTTGGTAATGTGACCGTAAGCATGCAGATGCCAATTGGCTGCACGAAGTTGACAAGTGGAAGAAAAACGGAGTAGGGCAACAAGATCTAGGAGTGGGCTGTCCGCGTCGTAACTTGGTCGTCGAGCTAGAGCGGACTCTTGTCAGCCTTCACTGGTACTGGCAGGATCCCACCAAGCACATGAACAAAGCCAAACACCCACCATCGTAGGGATAAGGATAAGCCCTTAGCCGTACGAGTAGCAGCACAGTCACCCCCTGTGAGATGGGTACGCGTGTACAGACATCTCACCCGCAACCTGAAAGGGTTTGGGAGGGATGGTTAGGTTGGAGGGGAATCGCTGGTTATTCACTCTTGATCATAGGCACAACGCGGAATTTAGGCGAGGACAAAGTATGTTACGTCGGGCGTAGTCCTGCGTCTTCAGGTAGGCTGTTCGCGAACCGGATGGAACTCCAGCATCATATGGCGCCCTCTCGAGTATGCTATTGTGAAAAGTTCGTCCTCGTGCGCAAGTGGGCACACGAACGGGTCCATAAACCACCCATGCGCGGGCGGGTGGGTTGAGGGACGAAGACTGCCACCAATTGTCATATCAAAACGATGGAAAAATGGACCCAGGAAGAATTAGTCATTTGCAAAGTAAGGGTCAAGATACCAAACTATGCCCCTATCCTCCCCTCTCCAAAAACCCCGTTCCCCCCGCTCTTAACTTACTCACAAAGCTCTCATACCATCTCGCGATAACGCTCATAGACACCATACTATCCGGGCCAACACCACCCGATGGAACAAATCCGGAGACATAATTAAACAGATGTTTTGCGATCTTCTCCGCCAGAGCACTCGGATCGGCTGGTTTCACGGGGGTCACACTCATGGAACTGGAACTGAGTGCAGAGATGATACTGGTTGCAGGGAGTGCTGCCATTTGGGCTGCGACCGTTTCGAGGGGTTCGACTGAAAAACCGAGGATGGCGGTGACTTCGCCGGTAGTGGTGGACGCAGCGGAAGTGAACACGGAGGGAGTGCTCATTCCGGAGGCGGGATTGGAGGCGGAGAAGGTGGAGCGGAGGCGGAAGATAGCGGAAGGCTTTTCGTTGGAGAGCCTACGGCCGGGAAAAGATAGACCAGATCAACATGAGATAATCGCTAGGTGTCGCGGAATGAACGTGACGCACATTCCCAGTATTTGTGAGCCCTTGCCGGGCCAGAAGAAATGCACTGTAGCACCATAGCGTTCCGGAAAGGCAACTTCATCATGCGGGCATCAACAAGGGTCGTCGAAGCCGTGCGATGGGTACTATCTTAGCGGATGGACTGACCTGTTCCTAATAGAAAGACGCAAACATGGTTGACTTTCTCTGCGGCGGGGATCTCAAAAAGGGCGTGCGTCTCGTCCACCTGTTGTAGATTGATTTGGAGGAGTCGGCCAGCTACGCAGCACCCAAACATAGTTACGATGTACGTTTGAGAGCAAGAGTGTTTATTCAAGGTCAGGAGCGAACGCTAAGAAATGAGACCAAGGTGAACGATTATTGAGATTAACCGGTATGTATGGGCTTATGGGTGCTTGAGACGCAGGGAGATGTCAAAGGTACTGGTGTCGGTGTCGATGTCGATGTCATGGGGGATTGATGATGAAATGGCTGGACGCGGCAGCCACATTGCGTTTGCCAAGTTCCACTCCATTCCACAACACACTAGAAGTCACCAAATCTTTATTTTCGCATAAGATATAAGGAGCGCGTCTCGAACTTGACGACGTGGAAAGGATGATGGCATGGAAAATGGATTGATGCTAACTAGACTGGATACAGTGTAGTGCGAATATAATAACACCTCTAAGCTCGAGATACGATATTAACGAAAACCAGGTGAGCCTGGGTATCTGAAAGAGTCCGAGCCTTGCAGCTTCTGAGTCTTGCAAGCATCAACAATCTACTCCGGCTTTTGGGATGTAGCCTTCCCAGCCTCAACGTCCTCTAGTGGTACTCTCTCGTACTTCGACCCGTCCCTCTCACCTGACTTGGGTGTCTGCGACTCGACATGCTTCACCCAAGTGTAGTAGATAGACCCACCGAGGATGGTCGCTATCGAAGAGGCGCGCCCACTAAGTTCAATTAGATTAAATGGGCATATCGTCTGTGCACAAGAAAAAAACTTGCTTAGAGATCACATCACCGAATAGCCACACTGCGAGTAAAGACGCAGCGACGCCGCGAACAGCGGAGGAGATCATGTGCGTAATCGGAGATGTCACTTTGATGGAGAGCAAACTAGCCAGGCTCATCAAAAAGCCGATAGCGCCCTTCACGGGAAAAGCAAGCGTCAATGGAAGCTTGGGGCGCACGAGATGTTAGAGTACTTACAGTAATGAGGGACCCCCAAACGAACGTGCTTAGCGCAGAAAGCTCTCCAGGAGATGGAATAATGTCTTCCGGCCCAAAGAATAGGTTCGTGATGGCAGGCACCTCTCCCGCGAGGGCGATAAGGGGTATCATTACAACTGCGCTAAGCAGGTTAGTGTACCAGGAAAGGTTCATTGCACTGCCATTGACAACATCCAGGCTCTTCTTGATGACGACCGAGTGCACTGCGGTGATTGCGGAGCTGGTAACACCGAATCCAATTCCGAGTAGCGAAATCGGTATTGAGTCCAGGAAAACGCCGACGAAGAAGCCCAGGGTAACTATCGAACATGAGAAGAGGATGCGAAGGGAGGGCCGAGTGTACAGGAAAACGTAAGAAGTTGCCACAGTGAAGGGAAGCACGAGCCCGCGTGCAACTTGATAAAATGAAGCATCAACATATTTGAGGGTGTAGTTGCTGAAGCTGCGGACGAAAGGCGCAGCATAAGTGTTGTTGCACGCCAGCAGACTCCCACGAAGGCTTACCTCAGGCCGACAACGTTCAAGCCAATCATGGGAGCGAGTCCCTTGACGAGTTGTCCATCAATGTACAGAGGGACCTGTACAATTCCTGCTGCGTGTGATGCGAGGAAAAGGATGACAGCAATCACGAGCTGAGCGAAGAGAAAGAACAATGGCGCTGAGGTCGTTTGCAGCACCCATTTATTCCTGTGATCCCCTGAGCCAAGGCCATCACGAATGTTAGAAATAAGCGTACGCCATAACCATCTAAAAACCATGTAATATACTGTGAGGTCCTGTTTTCTGAAAGTGAGACGAGGCCTCCACGCACCGCTAATGCAGCTACCAGATAGAACAACACGGTCCCCGTCTGCGTGTTATTTAGTACCCGACCAGAGCGCACATTGTACGACTTACCACAAGGAGGTGGTTATTCTGTTGTTGCGAGCGCACAGTACTTTGCGAAGACATTATTGCGGACGGGGGATTCCCAGGAAGTTGTCTGGTGAGACGGTGGTGCGCCAACTTTTGAAACTTTGCTGTTATGTTTTTAAGCTTGGTTCGTAGGATTCATGCAAAGGAGAAAGCGATATTAAAGACGGATAAAAGAGCGCTGGTGGAATTAGTAGAAGTCACAGTAATTGACCGTCACCTGCTATGCCACGACACGCTGTGGTAATTCGAATCCACTAGGAACAACTTACTCACGTGGTCTTTTAGTCGCGTCGCGTTTCCTAGTACTAGTACCACTGCACCACGGTCAGGTAGGTGCTGTCGTGCAAAAAATGCCATGAATTGTGTGCTGAACATAGTTGCTAACTCTAACAGAACTTTGTTTTATCGCCTTTGGAACTCAAAGAAATGTCGGACCATGGTCGAGATTCTGTGCCTCCGCCACCAACGATTCGGAATGCTGGTGAGTATTTTGATCTCTCTCCAAGCGCAACGTTAAACATTGGTTGTACTTTAGAACCGGATAAAACAATCAGAATACTGCTAGCGACAGACAACCACATTGGTTACCTAGAACGAGATCCTATCAGAGGACAAGATTCTATCAACACATTCAAAGAAATCTTGCAACTTGCTGTCAAGCATGACGTGAGTCAAGCCTCAGTGGCGGTATTCATTCTTTTCCTCTTGTCACTCTTGAGAAACACCTTCATGTGTAATCGCACACACGAAGCCTATTTGTTCAGTTTCCTTCCGATGTTGTTCCTCCCAGGAGAAACACCCCTATCAATGACTTGCCGGGACATACTGAGACTTCTGTGCCAGGTTGACTTCATTCTTCTTGCTGGTGATCTTTTTCATGAAAACAGACCATCAAGAGATTGCCTTTACCAAGTAATGGCTTTCTTGCGTGAATACACAATGGGCGACAAGCCAGTTCAGGTCGAGCTACTAAGTGATCCGAACGAGGGGAAAGTGGAGGGATACAAGTAAGCATGCTGCAATCGTTTTTCCGAGATCCAGGACACTGAATCAATGCATAGTTTTCCGGCAATCAACTACGAGGACCCTCATTTGAACGTTGGCATACCCGTTTTCTCGATCCATGGCAATCATGATGACCCTCAAGGCGCTGGCCCGGTAAATCTCACCTTGTTTCGTCTTCTACCTCGCTTATAAAAATCTCTTCAGGAAGGGGCGCTTTGTGCTCTGGACGTTCTCTCTGTTTCCGGTCTCCTGAACTACATGGGCAAGTTCGATCTACCACTCTCAAGCACAGACGCACAGAATAGCGGCATTGCAATCAAACCGGTCCTCCTCCGTAAAGGTAGCACATACCTCGGGTTGTACGGCGTCGGCAATGTAAAAGATCAACGCATGCACTTTGAACTTCGAAGTAATCGAGTTCGGATGTACATGCCCCGAAACAAAGACGAATGGTTCAATATCCTTCTCCTTCACCAAAATCGGTACGATGAGCGCTCAAATCAAACTTTATTATGCAATGTTCTCATCTCCGTCGGCAGTGTGCGACATGGACCCCAGGAGTCAGTTCCTGAGGGTATGTTCGATGACAGCGTGGACCTGGTGGTTTGGGGTCACGAGCACGATTGTCGCATTGTACCAGAGTCTGTTGCTGGGAAGCCATACCACATCACGCAACCTGGATCTTCGGTGGCGACTTCCCTTGCCGATGGAGAGTCGATTGAAAAGTGAGTGAATGGATTATGACTCAGAATGTGTCGGTGGCGCTCGGGTGTGACACCGTTTCTCTCGGTAGACACGTTGCTTTGCTCCAAATTCAAGGGAAAGAGTTCGAGTTGAAACCCATTCCTCTGCGAACGGTCCGACCGTTCGTGCTTGAAGAAGTCGTCCTCAGCGAGGCTGCCGACGAAGAGGGATTTGATTCAAGCGACCAAATTGCTGTGTCCAAGTTCTTGAAATCTCGGGTTTGCATATTCCGTTAATCGCCGTCGCCGCGACTGACGGAGACCGCGTAGGTCAACGCACTTATCGACCAAGCAGATCAGCTATGGGACGACCGGAACACCAGAGCTGTCGAAGAGGGAGAGGAGGAGCTACCCCGCATGCTCCCACTTGTTCGATTAAAGGTGCGCAAACAATCACTGCTCTCCACAAGGCTCAGCAAATGCCCATTTCCTACAGGTCGACACGACAGGCGTCAGCGAAATGTCAAATCCCATTCGTTTTGGCCAAGAATTCCAGGGCCGCATCGCGAACCCACGCGACCTCCTCGTCTTCCATCGAGCCAAGAAATCCGCGCGGACAGCGAAAGTTATGATTGACCAGCCCGAGCTCAGCATCGATGATCCAGAACTCAGCATATCCGAAAAGCTATCAAGAGTCCGAGTTCATACTCTTGTCAAGGAATACTTAGCAGCACAAGAGCTACAGCTTCTCGGCGAGGCCGGTATGTCAGATGCGATACAGATGTTTGTCGAGAAGGATGATTCGCATGCAATTCAAAGGTAGGTTATTCTTGCATTTCATGGCGACTTTGCCCGATATCTTCCATTTCCTCCAGCCATGTATCGTCTGCTTTGAGAGCCCTCATGAGGGGAGTCCAAGCCAATGGAGAGTTGGATGAGGGCGATCTTGACGACGTGGTATGTCTGTTTCCATGCGATATACCCAAATTACTCAAGAGGGTTCGTAGTTAAGTAAGGTCAGGGAAAAGCACGACCAAGAATATGAAGAACAAGCCAGGGCTGGAAAGACGGCTAAAGCCAAGGTTCACCCACACTCTCCTTCGATTCTCTCTCCACCACTGACGGCATCCTTCTCCGCTTCGGAACCAGGGCAAGGGCAAGGGCAAAGCTCGAGCTGACGAGTCTGACGGTGGTGCTTCCGCTGACTCGATGATGGACGTAGACGCAGGTGGGTCAGACTTCGAATCTGACGAACCTCCACCCAAAAAAAAGGTGGCGGCCCAAAAGAAAATGGCCACTGCCAAAGCTCCTGCCAAGAAGGCCCCAGCGAAAGGAAGAGGGAAAAAGAAGGCTATCGCAAGTGAATCGGAGGAAGTCATAGAATTTGATGACGATGAAGAAGACGAAGACGAAGAGGCAGCTCCGCCGCCGACCAAGAGGACGAACCGAGCGGCGGTACTGAGGTAATCCTCGAGGCTTCGTTTGTTGTAAGCCAAATTCACGATCCTTTGTTAGCCAATCGACCACTGCCAAGAAAGCACCAGCGAAGAAGGCAACAACATCGCGGGCGAAAACTTCTGCGCAGCAGGCAACGTTGACTTTTGCTCCATCTGGGCGGGCGTCGACCAGAGCAGCTGCGTCGCGGGCCAAGGGAAAACTGTCTAATACTGTAAGTAACACATTCTGGAGCTTCAACACGGCTCTTACCATGACGACCGGAACAGGTTGAGCTGGACAGCGATTAACTACTCACATTCCGAACGTATTCCTTCTAAGCTACCACCTGCCCCATATCGAATGCAGTGATGCGAAGTTCGTTACGCCTTATTGACTAGAAAGGGACATTGCTTCACGAATCATCTGATGTGCAGGATGCGTACTCTTACAAGTCGGGATCCAACCTAAGACATCACTTCGAACAGTGCAAGATGTGATGTCTTTCCCCCGTGATTATTTTAGTATGTTGTCCGCTATGGACTTTTGCATCGTCTGAACTAGAACCTGCTCAGCTAGATGTGTGATTATATCTCGTTTACCAAATTTTACAGTTGAAACCCTCCGCTTGTGGAGTGCACAGAACATTGAGTCAAGAACTGAAATCATGGTTCCTACCTTGAACCTGGATCGAGTGTTCATCACTAGTCTCCAGTGGCTGGCCCAACTAAACAGGTACGTTCAGTCTTGCGACGGTCCTCGATTTAACTTCTTTGATATTCCCTAAAATCCCATTTGAGCACGCACTATCCTCCGAAAGACTCCCATCTCGATGTGTGTCCTTCCCGCTCACTGCCTGGTTTGTGTCACCCAATCAAGTGTAAACGGATTCGGAATCCGAATGAGTGACCAAAATGGATGCTCGCGGATGACGGAGCATGGTAACCGGAGGGTCCTGTTACATCCGACGAGGAACAAAGAAGCGAAAAACTCTCCGATATGTCTACGGGCTTGGAGACAAAGTTGTTGCAACTCCTTGGTCGAGGTAGGTCTTGATGAAGGGTGCCCAGTTGCTCGGAAGTTCACACCATCGATTGTCAGCAATGCCTATTACAGTGGATACTGATACCTACATACCTCGTGCACCGCGCCCCACACAAACGCTGATATTCACGATCATGAACGTACCGTTTGCAACAACCGAACTCGGCTTACTTGCACTCTCAAGGTACGGGTACTTAGGTCATGGCCTCACAACCCGTTCATCTGATAAAAGCAACCAAACTGGAGTTGCGCACCTGATCCAGACAACAAGGCCTGCGTCAAATCATGCCAGACCTCACTCGTGACCAGTAACTATGGCGTACCTATGCCACAGTGCCTGTAAGCGACGCTTGCTCGACACGCCGACGCAAGGATTGGGGGTGTTGCTGTATTAGCGCAGTGAGAGTTCGTAATATTGACAACGGATAGACCCGTATATACAAGACGGTCTGCTCTCGACGAGGCTCGGGTGGCCATAATTGAACGGTATGCTGCCACTTTGAGAGATACACGAGCTTGGCGCCGTCCTGGGGTTGGTACTGTGTACCGAGTTCGCATCCCTTCACGAGCTTGGCATTTCCACTCTTCACGTCCCATAGCATGCGTTGGAGGTGCGACTACCACCTGAGTGTATTCTGCGCATGTTTTCATGCGCTCTTCGTGCTCCATTAGCTTTGGGGGTTCTTCCTCGTGTTCCGCGACCACTTCCGTACTCCAGAAGACAGGGAATGGGAATAGAACCGCAGGTGGAATTTCGTCCTACGAATCGCGGGGGCCCGAAAGCGCCTCCCGGAGGTAACCTCGCACCAAATTCGGGAGGCGCTGGGTGTGAGGCACATGCGAGTCGAACACCCTGGCAGATGACATCATGATGTAACCCTCAAGATCGGGAGGCCGCTGGATGTTGCATCTGCCAGGTGAGTTGACAATATGATCGTCGCCGTAGTATTGGACGCAAGCAGAGAACGTGGCTTGGAGGAACGGCGGGCTCCCGCTGATACTTTGCCAGTCATAATCGAGCCCTAGATTTCGGGGTTAGCCTCCGAGGCAATGAAGAGATATTGGTCATGAAGCTCGAAGATCGTTGCTCGGATCGGTGGTGCAAAAGCAGTGGTTAGTTTATGGCGGGAGGGCGTGAGGCAGGACAGCGAGAACTCGATACAAAAGTCGCATGAGATGTCAGGGTTTACAGAATTTTCCAAGCCGGGCGACGGAGTTTGCGATAATTTGCGAGGAATGGCAAACTTCCTTAGCTATTCTTTTTCAGTTTCAGTTTCGAGTCTTTCGACTAGTGCTTCAAGGTATGATCATACATAGGGTCGGAATTGCGAGTAGTACTGACACAACGCGTCAGAACGGGGCGGTACGTACAACACCCAAATTGCTTCTTCCCAGCCCACACGCACTTATGAAGCGATGCTTAAGTTACTAGAAAAATCCTAGTGACTGGAATAACCGTTAGCCTGGCAGTGTGATCAGCTTCCGCTGCGACTCGTTTCAATATTTGCCTCCGCATCTGAAGACCTGAATCGATGCAAGGAAACGTGCGGACGAGGGGCGGCGTGTTGTCCACTCAATTTTAGAGATCCAGAAGTTCCCCTCTTTTTGAATACCTCAAGGGACAGAAATGTTCAGCTTGTCAGCGCTGTTAGCTGTCAGGGACGCAGTAAATCAGTCAGAGTTCAAATCGGGACTGCTAGGCCAAACTTTTCGCTTACTGTTTAAACCAGGTCAACTGTTATACTGAGTCCCTGTCTCACTTCCGTTGCCAACCAGCCTGAATTACCACGTCCATCATGTCGTTCGTTGACTTGCCCAGCGAAATATTAATATTGGGCCTTATCGTCCAGACAGCCCTCGACGGTGCAGTTTCTCCGAGTAATATCCTCAGAGTTTGCCAGTCGTTTCATGGCGTAGGGACAGAGTGTCTCTACATCCACCTTGGGTTCACAGCGCCAAAATAACTGTCTCTCTTCGCGATATCGAAAGTGCCTGAAACCCCCCTCATTGTACCACATTTTGTAACAGTGGATTTCAAAGGGAAACAAGATTTCGACGTCTTGCGATACCTCCATGACACCTTGATCAAATGCCAATGACTCGCTAATGAAGCAATGACACGCAGAGCAGATGGTGACGGGGGATGCACGACTGACCGAAGCGCATAAGTCTACGAATGCACTCGTATTCGAGGGACTCCTTGCGCAACGATTACGCGCAGGCGAGATGCAAAATATCAGATCAAGAGACGACCCCGAACCCGGGCCAGCATTGACACATGCTTGTGAAAGGCCAGAAAATGGACAGGGCCAGATCCTGTCCACCCCTTCTCTACAGCTGTGAGTAGAGTACCCCATCACGTAGATATCTGATCCAAAGCATAAGCTCAAACTGGTTTCGATCCGGAACACGGGAGATCATCGCCCCGGTTGCCTCTTGCCTCTTTATGCATTTCACATCCTGGAGCAACATCAGAGAAATAAAAGTGACCGACATCAGCTTTGCGACCAGGTCCGACCATGAGGGTCCATCGACCCCTTTGACAGCAGATCTTCCCAGCCTGCGCACGCTGTATATCGATCAGGCGACCTTTTTGCACCCGCAGGCCATTGCAGGGATGTTTTGTTCAGGGAAGAATGGCGAGAATGGGGCAAGTTCAGCTCGTGGATGCGTGTTTGGAGAACATCTGGGGCCCAAGGCTGCGGAGGTCGGATGTGGAGAAAGGTCATTGTGTCACACAGACGAGTAAGATGCTGTTCTCGCACGTATTAAAAGGGGTATTACGTGCGAGAAGAAACTGAGGATCATGGGTGGCGATCGTGTTGAAGGGACCTACTTCTTAGACCAGGTCTGGATTCGCTGAGGAATATTAATTAAGTGCATCATGAATCGAGTTGGGTTGATGGAATACATTGTCGATAGAAACAATTTTAGAGCTCAACCTCCCGAATGCCATCTTTGTCGACTACTTTGATCTTGAACCTTTCTGGACTGACTACTAGCCGCTTTGCGACCTCCTCGATACACCGTTTGAGAGCAGCCAAGCCTTCTTCGAGCGACGCTTCAGGGTTGTGGTACCTGGAGAGGATGATTTATGAGCACACCAATCCTTCAACCCTTCAATCGAGGAACTCGTCAAACGCAGGGTGATTGTGGGGTGGTGGTTTCGATGATTGTACATACCTATCCAACAGACTCAAAGCAAAGTAGCTCCCATAGCCGTGGGCAGCAAATGGGACCTCCACTACTGTTCCCAAGTAATCTATCCAGTACAAATTCGGTTTGTGGTCTGCAAGATCATATCCACCGACTAGCAAATTGACGGAGTATGGATGGCGCGATCTGAGAGACTCCGCGAGCGAGCGACGTATCCATGAAGCGGCAGCAGCAGGACGGAGGGGATAAAGATTGCGGATTTGGTACAGGCGGATATTACGTTCGACGTATTCCGCGAATTGGATAGTATCGCCTGATACAATGGTGGTCAGCTATTCGATCAGAGACGAGTGTCAAATCTGACAGACCTGGTTCTCCAGAGTAAGACATGAGCAAGTGAGAGCTTAGTTCCTTGATTTTGTCCTCGTCGACCTTCATTTTGACGATGGATCGTGCAGCGGTAGTGTCTGCTGCGACAATCACGTATCCTTTCCCAGTCAATGCAAAAGATGTCTCCATGTTGTAGTGGTTGCTCGTAAAGTAACGATGAAGATGTCTCTTGGCGGATGCAAGTGTACGCGTCGACGTCAGGGGACGCGCGTCGAGGTCGAGAATGGTTGTATTAATTATATAATTAATTACTTTAAGTTATGACTAGGCATATGATAACCCGTTAGCAAATGGCACCAGGTCACGGGTATAATAAGGTGATGGAAGGACGGGGCGTTACTTCGTGTAAATTCCCGTCTATTTAAACCTGACTTTTGGGGACTGCCTTCCATCTTCTAGGCGGTAGGACGGCGTCCTAGGCTATTCATTGAACAATTTTGGGACCTGGACTCTTTCAAGCATACTCCTCGGAGGCGCCCACGGTCTATCGAATCCTGTCGACTATAACCTGAGAGTCGCAACTAAACTTACGATATTGATATTTACTGTTACTCACAGGTGCGTTGTGCTCGCAAAATGGACCGGATTAACTTGCTATTTGAACCATTGATTGTACACAGAAGGGTGGGCTCATGGAAGTGAGATGTACTGCTGTCGACTAAACCATACTTCTCTGTGTGGTGCAGGCTCCAGCTTCCGCGTCGATCCCGCGTGAGTTTGCCGTGACTGGGGTTACGTTGCTTCCATGGCGTCAAGCGGTATCAAGTCAGTGCACGGCGGACATGTCGTGGCTTCTCTTGACTTCCCAGCAAGGGCACTGTTGCTAGTTCGCGGAGAACGTCTCTTCGCTAGTTCTCTTGATTAGTTTACTCTGATACGTTCTCAAGGCCATGCACATATTTAGCAGAAGCCGACATGTGAGTGTGATCTAATTGCTGGTTGCCTCGACACGACATCGCCGCTTCGACTTCTGCTCGTCTGGAAATAGCACTTTCAGGATATCGTGCCTTGCGATATCGCTCACCTCGATTACCGAAGATAAGATGTGCAGCAGAAATTGGTATGTATGCATCTCGCTTCAAGTCAGTCAGGGTCAACCAAGCGAGGCTCAGGCTGACTTGATCAACGGACGACTGAGGTCATGGACATTGAATTATAAGGGTAGTCGGTCGTGTGGTCGCAACGTGTCCATGCGAAGCTTGTTTTCCTTCAAGCGGATTAGTGACAGCGGCAAACGTGAGAGAACAGGTTTGTCGTGAAGCGCGACCGTGGAAAATTACTTCGGAAGTGACTGCAATGGCAGAATCAGGAGTTGGAGTAGTTGGCAGGAACATGTGGCTTCAGCGGAGTCGTTGGGTGGGATTTCGATTTTGTTGACACAGAGAAATCACCATAGATTCTCACATCTGTTATCGGGGACGACGACTGAGCACTGAGCGCTGAGCGCTGAGCTGGCGGACGGATAACGTAGCAAAAACTTCTCGGCGGGCCGTGCTCTGGTGTGGATCCGCAGGTTTGCTATGTCGATGCTGGCAATTAGTACATGGTAAGGAATTGTCCTGTGGCGATTGATTGGCCCTTTGATTTCACCATATGCACAATCTCAACTTCTTCTTTCTGCACATGGAATCTATGCAGGGTAAGGGAAGCTGACAGTACCTCCCCATCAAGAATCTCGGCGGGAGCTGCCAACTGAGTACTACTCACGATAATTCACCTTAATTTTACCCAAGCGGTTCATTTCATTTCAGGTCATTTCACTTCATGCCCTTTGGTTTTCGGATAAATATCAGGGTGTTTCAGCTTGGGTGTCTGTACACTCATCCATCATCCCTCACCGGTCACCCGCACCCAACACCAGCCTGACATCCT
This sequence comes from Gyrodon lividus, assembly GCA_014904945.1. Taxonomy (NCBI): domain Eukaryota; kingdom Fungi; phylum Basidiomycota; class Agaricomycetes; order Boletales; family Gyrodontaceae; genus Gyrodon; species Gyrodon lividus. The sequence continues at coordinate 243,691 of MU127425.1, forward strand.
CATGTCTTCAAGGATCCTTCCTGTTTACGCGAGCGCTGCCTCTTCCATTTATGAATCTTATATTACTCGCGCTCCATCTTCACAGAAGTTGATTTACGATGGCAGTTCCAAACCATTCCCTTCACCACGAAAACCTTGGGTTGACCCAGCATCATTATCCAACTGTGGAGACGCATCACAAATACAGGGCAACGTATCGCTCCGCGTCAAACAGCTCATCTTGAATACCTTCATTGCATATGGTGCTGGTGACGAACAGTGCTTTGGTCACTCCGTCGCCAAAGCTGTCAAGTTCGTTGACATTAGCGCCTATGACAGCAAAGAAAAACAAGGCCGAATGGAGGCCGTTACGACAGCCGAGGTGGTCGTAAACAAAAGTAGGCATGCATGTGTAACTGATCTAGAGCGTCGTCTGACAACCATGTCCCTAGGCATGCTCAATGGAGCAGGAATGCTCCATGGCGGATGCCTCGCATTCTTGATTGACAACTGCTGCAGTACACCGCTTGTTGCCCTGGGCTTGATTCAGAATGTCAACGGGGTTGGTGTTACTCAAGCCATGAACATCCTATTTCACTCGCCTGCCCCTGCGTGAGTTGTACTTATGTACAGCAGAATCAATCGAACTAACATTCGCTGACACAGAGGCGCATGTCTTCGAATTATTAGTACTTCGATCGCAATGGGTGGCCGTATCATGAGTGCTCGATGTGAAGTAAGTGACCCTAGAAATTGTAAATGTTCCGAGTACTTAAGATTGCAACTTCAGGTCATCAACAAGCAGACCGGCAGCGTTGTCGCATCAGCTTATCTCAATAAAATGCAACCAGCAATCTCTAAGCTGTAAAACACATGCTGCACATCTCGTTTTCCCATCGCACACTTCGACAAAACTCCATAGACACACGGGCTGTATCAAAAGCACTCTCATGTAATTTGCACGTATACCCTACACCACGCTGTATTATGCCTACTGATCCCTTAGACGCATGAATGATAAGTACCGCTTCTCTTCTCGGAATTCCCTGCGATCTGCATAAGAAGGGAAAGGGACAGCTATAGCGATAGAGAAAGCGGAGCATATGACAATTGACAAGTGGGTGACAAGCTTGGGAGCTGATTGATCTCAATTCGCCCGCTGCTGATGTTCAATTGAGCATCATCATTGTCATGAATCGCGGAACTTCTGAGGTGACGTTCAGGAATGCACGGACTAACGACTTAACTCCACCAGCTAGACACAGACCCTGCCACTGCCTAGACCACATAGAGGGGTAGAGACATTACGACATGCATTCACATAGACTTTAGCCTATTACTTTTGGCAGCCATGTTACCATGCCACTCGGCCCGGAGAGCTCCTGAACACGAAAGCCAACTGGGAACATGTACGGAGCAAGTACTGCGTTACACACCAGTTCGTACCATCTGGTGGATTAGATGATAATTCAAGGGGTGCGAACGTTAGCGAGGAGTCGTGTTGATGACATGGCTATCTGGCCAGTGCATCTGGGTGAGAGTACTCGATCCGATGTCACTAAAAAAGATCTGTGCCTGCGATGTTGCGCAGCGCAGCGCTGGCACGGTCCGAGGCCCTAGTAGGGGACAAGAGTTTCATGACGGACCTATTTCCGTATCTGTATGGTTTAAGACAAATGTTCTTTCCGTCTGATCGGCGGGCAGAACAGCAATACACTGTTACAAACCACCTGAAACTTGGCCATGTCTAAAAGGAGGTCATGACACACATGTCTTGTCGAATACAGCGTCCCAGTGCCGTTGTAGCACCTCAGCAGCCGCATTTTACAACGTACCTATTGACGACGACGAATGGTGACGAATCAATCAATCGCGGTGACTTGAGAACTTCGCTCGCAATGGAGTCGAGGGAAGCCCGTTTCATGCCGATGCAAGAGCATCTCAGCACAGACTTCGTGGGGATCTTCGGTATCCTCTCACCTATATGACCCTCTTCCGCCGATTTTGGTGTCGGGTTCTAGCTATAGGGTGTCAGGATCGTTGGATATCTCCGTTCTGGTAAGTACACAAGTGGCACGAGGAGGTGTGGCGTGGTGAGTGCTCATCTGCATCATGTTCGAGAAAACTGCAAGCGCTACAGCTCGTTGTCTATTGTGAATGTAAAAAATATTATTTTTGCAGATGGCCTGTTATGTAACGTTGCTGGCACTAATTGCTCCAGACGCTCTACAAATATTTTCGCCCCATCAATTCCAAGGTCTTTTCCTACAGCTCGCTCGACTCAGGAACTCTTGTTCGAATGCTACCAGTAGTGTGTGCGATTTCAGCATTCATTCTGCGATTGTGAACTCGTTTAGCATGACGTTTCAAAGTCACAGGGAAAATCCCGTAATGAAGCACAGGGGAATCTCCTCATCATGCATGAGTTGTAGATATGATAGGAGGAGCGCCAGTACCTGTTAGCATCATTCGCTTGCTGGCCCCCCTTCATCCCATCGGTGACCTCGGAAACGTGAGATTCACGCCCACTGACACTAAGGCGCACTCTCACTTTCGGTCTACTCAATGATTTGCCATTGGTCCGCACTTGTTTGAAATGCACAATCTGAACGTGGAGGTCATGATACCCTCTTGTACTATAGCTTCATGCCATTGTCGCATCAAAATACCGGGCATGGTATGATGATCTGACGTCGGTAAATGTTCTACATGAATGTTCCATTGGGGTAACTAAAGTGAGTTCGTGACGAGTCAATGTCATCATAAGTGATGATTAAGTGTCGTACGTCTTGTGATCTATCGCCATGTTAGTGGGCATGCTCTTCGTCTACCCATTGGTGCTGATAGGCTTTGTCTACCGCCAAGCGGGCCATGACTTTATCCACCTCTCTCTGCCAATCCGTCGTTACACACAGATAGCTGCCAATCGATGATTGCCACAAGATGGCAATGTTTAGACCCCACCATAGACCGAAGAGGCGCAGGTCTTGCGTGAAGGCTAACCAAAGGCCGATGGGGAAGCCAAGGCAACAGTACGCGCTGTTGAGAGTCATATCAGTCGATCGTCGGCCCAGAACATTCTGGCAAGTCTAGCCCACCTGAGATTGATCATTGCGCCCAAAGTCTAGACTCGGTGAGTGGCCTGTCATGGAACATGAGGAACAATGTGATACATACTTGCTTGCCTCGTGCCCGCAGTATCCCTGAGATGACGGCGGCACTATCATCGCACACCTGCACAAGCGCTACCAATGGCAGAACGGCAGCTACAAGCGCCACAATCTCTACATGAGTAAAATTTGCATTAGCCACCTAGTTGGGACCGGCAAGATCCAGAGACCGCATACCTGGGTCGCTGTTAAACATATATCCCCACGTTTGGCGGAAAGTTAGGAGTATACCACTTTGAAACAGAAGTCAGAGGCAGATATTGTATTCAACAGGCTCCGGACCTCAAGAACAGTGCGAGAGTTACGGCAAGCAAGATGGCAGCATTTGCAGCCACTCCTGCACGTTTCGCATTTTTCTCCCCAAGAAGATTGCCGATGCTTCAAAAGAAAAAAGACTGTAAGACTGGACCTGGATCGCGGAAAAACCTAAATCACCAACCGGACGGAAGTTGCAACTCCCAGAGCGTACGGTGCTTGGAAAGTACAAGAAGTCGTGGAAAGCAGAACGGATTGTGTTGCCAGAGACACGGGCCCCAGGCTGGAGACATGATTCAATAACGGGCATTCTCTTTATCCGAGGACTCACAAGCTAGCGGCGACTGTGGGTGCTTCCTGTGAGTCCGTTTGACACAATACAGAATGTTACGTACGACCAACAAGTTCCCAGGACCACCACTCTGATGCGAGTTGGCCTGCGTCCTAGGGCTCAGCGCATCGAGCATGACAAAAGATGATATTGTAGGTACACACCAACACTACCCACGCTCAGCTTCGCTAACAAGCCCAAGGAAGTGAAACAGCGTGCTGAGATAGGATGCCAAGCAGTCTTTTCCGTGTAACAAAGACCATAGATCACCGATGCGATGGATATGAGATTGTAAGAGATCGAAGTCGCAATTGGAGCTCCAATGAAGCCAAGACGAATGGAATCGGGTCCCCAAACTGAGAACCCACATGAAGGCTTCATTGCACAAAAAGAGCTGGTAGGTCACTTACCAAGGAGATAGTTCAAGAGCATGTTTATAGGAGCAACGAAGACTATGATACGTGCAGGCACAGCGAACAAGCCTTTCAACAGGGGTTAGCGCACTCATACTGGCCAGCGAAGTTCCACTGCTACCCTGGGACTGGAAGTACCGTCTAGATACCGTCGTTAACATGATCCTAGGCAGAAAGACGTTGACATTACCTGGAAACGCAATTGAAGGAATAGGCTGGCAGACTGAATGACGCCCATTTCAGATAAATGCCAGCAAATCTTGCAACCCCTGGGTCTTGCCTTAGCAGTAAGAGTAGGCTCTCGCCATTGAGCCAGATGGCGTAGATTGGCTAAAAGCGATCCAGTCACTGAGAGATGTCTGGTCGGAAAGACGAGTACTCACAATCAACACAATGATTTGAAGAACAGCTGTGTGGGGTAAGCAATTATGTCTGGTTCAATTATGACTAGCCACACGCACTCATGCGCTGGGTCCACAGGCCAACAAGATTAGGTTGACTCGAAGTCCATGCACTCGGTAAAACAGTGTCCAAGGCACTAGCCATACCTTGAATGACACTTAGACCGGTGACATTAGCCGTCATGAAGCCGATCGTAGCAGCAGCGAGAGCGATGGTGGAGATATGCCCAATAGAAATTACTGAAGTCATGATGATACTGTGTTCAAAAACATGCGTACTGCAGCACTCGACTTGAGCAGGATTTGATGCCAAGAAACAGAGGAATACCAACCCAAAGACAGGAAGAGAGTACTTGGACAATATTTTGATTTCTTCCCAAAGCATCGACATGGAGTTGTTGCTGCCGCAAGAGGTGGGGCCAACACTTTCCCCGATGCGAGGAATGGGAGGACCTAGTAAAGGCGTGCTTTCGGAAGGCAACGCTTGCAACCCGCAAGCTGCGGAAGTCAACTTCGGAGAGTCCGGAATAGAAGAAGTGAGGAAGTCTTTTGTCATGGACGAAACAGATTCACTGGGGGATAGCTGTTCATCGTCTGCATGGGGGATCATGTCATCACCCTGCTCAATGTGACGACGACCGTCGTGATCGCCAGCAAAGTGCGCCACGATGGCATAGTCTTGAGGAAGGGATGAAGGTATACCAGAGAAATGCGCCATGGAAAAGAGAGAATTTCACGAGTAGTGGGGGCCAGACACAACTGGAAGGTTTTAAAGAGAACCTGGGCTTACTGGATCCAGCAACAAATAGCAAGATAAACGTTTTCAAAACGTAACATCGGATAGGACTCCCATCTTCCAGCGCCAGTCAGAAGCTCCATCAGGTAACCGAAAATACAGTTGACACACGGTGGGTCGTCCCCGTGTGGCCTTGGGGAGTTGGATTGAGAATGGCTCTTAGCTTTGAGCGCCATGGTGCCGGATGTCAAGGTAGTGGTCTCGCCCAACAGCGTTTTGACCTTGAGCGCGCTCTTTCCGCTATCTTATCAGTGATCAAGGAACTCCACCATTGGCGTTGTCAGATCAGGGTTGAGAAATGATGAGAATGATGCCCAGGCAGCAGCAGGAAGCTCACATATTGCTAGGTGCGTGACGTTACGAATCTCAATCTCACTCATATGGTGGGGTTGGGCAAAGTGCTGCATTACGATTGCACAATGGAGTTTCCTATTCAAATAACTCTTATCTATAGGAGCGAATAATCTTCATGTCCGCACAACAGATGGCTGATTATTCGGTAAGTTACTCTCGTACAATATGTCTTCTTCATCTGCCCCATGTCCGAGATTTGCCTTATCGATGGCCAACCGAGCTATCACGCTCTCTACCTTCCAGTTACTTTGAACACAGACATAGGCACCTACAGAGGAGGTGTATAGGGTACCAGCGTTGATACACTACCATAGACCAGGAAGAAGCCTACTGGGTGACCAATCGCATAGTATCCGCTACGATGGGAATGATGCATCATTTACGATGAACTAGAAGAGACGGTCATTGAGGAAGGCACATACCTGACGTTAACGAGAGCGCCAAGCATCTGGAACGAAATTAGCGCGAGTTGGTACACTTCTGGGGCCACTCCAAGTCTCGTACCTGCTTTCCCCAGGCTCTCGTTGGCACAGTCAAAGAACTCTACACGTGCAACAAGAGGCAACACAGACGATACAAGGGCAACAATCACTGTACACAGAATTGAGTAAAGAAAATTTCCAGACGTCAGGATGAAGTACCAGGGTCGTTGTTAAAAAAAATAGCCCCATGACTGACGAAATGCGAGCACAACACCGCTGAGAGTTAGAACAAGATAAGAACGATGCCTATACACAATATGAAGCCATCGTTCTTTACCTAAAGAGCACAGCAGAAGCAATCACAAGCACCATTGAAGCACTTACGGCTACCCTGCACGTTTATGGTTCCTCTCACCTAATAAATTTCCAATGCTATGGGAGGGTGATCCAATATCTACATGCACGCATCAAGACGTAACACTAACCGTACGGAAGTTGCGATGCCCAGAGAGTAAGGGGCTTGAAAGAATGTGGCAACGGTGGACAGGAGGAACCAAGGATAGAGGGATCTTGACATGTCTTTCGACATCATCAAATCAAAATCTCCAAGGCTTACAAACTAGAGGATTCGCGATGAGTATCAGCTCGGTCGTCGCATGGCGAATCACACGTACGACCAACGAACTCCCATGACCACCACTTCTGACCTGAATATCATCTCAGAATGCGGGGAACAGCTAGCCGCGTATGTTCATAAAACAAATTGTATTACCAATGCTCCCTAAACCTAGCACTCCAAGATAGCCGAGAGATGTGAAAGCCTGGAACGATAACAGATGCCAAGCAGTCCTTTCCACAAAACACACCACAGCTAAGATCGCTATAAGGTTGTACGAGATCGCCGTTGCGATCGGCGCGCCTATGAAACCGAGGCGTATGAGAGCAGGTCCCCAAACTGGAAGAAAGTGAAGGTTCAGCCCACGGAACGCGTTACGCATGCAATGCACGACCGGGTTGCCTTACCAAGGAGATAGTTTGGGATCACACTGATGGGTGCAATGGCAATTATGATTTGAGTAGGTACGGCGAATAATAATCCTGTTGCGATGTAGATCAGCTTGCAGTGAGGTCATCTCCGCAGCCCCCATACCTTGTGACTGGAATTGTCTTCTGCGGGACGGATTGCAGCCGTCAACAAACAGGATAGATGTCGCGCGGAGTCCCCACCGAGTTATGCACTCAAAAGTATATGCTGGTAACGCTAGCGACATCCACCTCGAGTAGATAGCAGCAAGTCTTACCACTTCAGGGTCCTGCCTGAGAAGCAGTAGCAGCGATTCGCAATTAAACCACACGATGAGAATAAGCTGAATGCAGTAGATGAAGGTTAGTGTGAGAGCAAAGCACCAAAGGAGGGGCTTACAACTAAACTTGCAGGAGTGATAACCACTAAATGAATCACATCTCGTCAGCCAATTTCAAACGATTCTAATCGGGATGCCTTACACATGCGCTGTGTCCACGACCCTACGAGTTGTGGCTTGTCGGAGGTCCATGCGCTAGGTAGGACAGTATCTAACGTGCTGGCCAGACCTTGAATGACGCTGAAGCCGGTCACATTGACAGTCATGAAACCGATCGTAGCTGCCGCCCAGGCGATGGTGAAAGATGTCCAATGGAGATAACAGATATAAGTATCATGCTATACTCAAAAAGATGTGTACTAGATGATCTCAACGATGAGCATTTTTTCCACGAAGTCGAAATGAATTCGGACAGACCCAAATACAGGCAAGGTGTATTTTGTGATGCTTTCCTCCCAGAACATCTTCGACGCATCCGGTATGCTCTTCCAGTGAAACAGACTGGTCATATTCTCCAACACAGGTGCTTGATCGATCGTAAAAGCTATGTTCAGAAATCTGAACACCAAACCGGAGATCTGGGGGATTGGGTCCACTTGTGGGGTGTCCAGTCACGTCGCAATCTTCATCTGATGCCATTGCAATGGTGATATAAGGATATAAGTGGCCCGAGCAAGATGTCTTGGGACGTTCGGATATTGTTATCAAACTCGGGTAGGCGATAGATTTACGACGGTTATGATAGCTCCTACTTATACAACTGGTCAAATGGATGTGACAACTTAGTGGATATCAGCCTTGACAGCAGACACGTGACAGACGCGTCGCGTTCGCCTGCATGGTTCGCGTTTCACACTCCTCTGGTTTTCACGTCTTGTCAAATATTTACAAAAGTGCTTGGTATTGAAAAATGAAGTTGGTCACGGACGACGAGGGCTCTGACTGGTCCATAGAAATCATGGACGGCAATTGCGTGTCCCAGAGAGTCCCAAAGCCAGTCAAACAAACGGTGCCAACGGGTAACGCGACAGACTCCAAAACGTAGGTATCACGATGAGCATCTTTCGCCAACGTCTCCTCAACCAGATATTGCACCCGTACAGAATCCACCCTTTCTTCTTGGAGGACTCTTCGACGAAAGTTGTTGTGTCCGAAATCAAACCGGCTGGTCAAAGAACGAGACACAAGAGCTCGAAATGCGGCCAAACTGCCACGACTGTTGGAAAAGAATCAATGCGAAAGGCTACCTCGATGCCCGCCGAACTTATGCATCCACCCCCATTGCAATTCTTTCAGACGAATGATCATGTTTCTATAGAAACGCAAACAATCGAGGTTGCGACTGCCAGCTCACGTGCTGTGTCTCTCAAGGCGAAGACGCAACTGCATCATTCGAAAGCCCCGGAAATAGATGCTCTGTATAAGGGGTCGTGAGTGTTAATGCTCGGGGAAATCGAAATGAGTTTGAATTGTTTCTTAGTGCAGCCCGCAGGTTTCCACAAGGCATTGATCATTCCGAACATGATCGACGCCCAAACTTGCCCCATTTTCCTGAGAGAAGATGGTCAACTAGTACTAACTCGAGGGGACCATCCCAGATCGAGTGGAAAGGATCTTCGAGGTCGATTTCAAAAGCTAATGCACCTACCAATGAAGGAGATTTGTCTCTTCCTGTCTATTCCTTCATGGATTACAGAGATCCAGCTGCTGCAGTAGTGTACACCAAATGCGAAAATGAGGCGAACAATCTTGTGCAGACCTTGAAAGGGTGAGTGCCGATCACCACAGGCTACCAGTCCTCGTGTTAAATTCCATAGCCCTCTGGGTTTTGACCTCGAATGGCGTGTCATGTGGCAACCCGGTGCTCAAGAGAGGCGGACAGCACTTGTGCAATTATGTGATCACTGCACAATCTTGTTGATCCAGGTTAGCAGCATGAAAAGTATGCATTTCGCGTCGTGCTAGTGTTGATAGGCAACCAACTCATGTCTTACTACAGGGTTCCCGCAAAAAGTTATGGTGAGACTTCAACCTTTTTCCACGTGTCCTATCCTTTCTGATGCACTTTCCAGGAAATTATAGAGTCTGCAAGCTTGATAAAAACAGGGGCTAATATTCTAAGTGGGTGCTCGGCGGACAACCAAATATGTTCCTCACTCTCTTTCCCTTCAGATGACGGGGAGAAACTCTACCGAGATTTTGGGATTCGAGCACGAGGTCTGGTGGAACTCGGTGCCCTCGCCAGCAGGGCCGACGACAAGTTCGCGTCTATGTACAACCGAGAAATCGTCAGCCTTTCAAAAATGGTAGCTATGTACCTTGGAAAGACCCTTCTCAAGGGTAAAGTACGCACTTCTAACTGGGAGGCCGATCTCAACACCAAGATGGTTGAATGTATGCCGTTGTCTGACATTTCCGTATTCGTAGCTCATTGCTTCTGTCTCGATACACCTTAGACGCTGCCAATGATGCTCACTGTGCGCTCATGGTGCACAACAAGCTTCTAGAAATCGCAGCGAAAGACGGCAAGAAATTGGCCCTGACTTCTTATTCGCGCCAAGTCAACCCACGCTTGTCGAAACCGCAAGAAAAAGACCACCCTCTTCTGCAGGGCGATGCCAATACCAGGTCTTATCAAAACTCCCAAGCGTTACCCGATTACTGTATACAAAAGCCCCCTCGGCCACAATACCTCCGGGCATACAAATTGTGGCACAACGACAACATGACTCTCGACAAGATGTGCATGACGCTCAGAACTGGCGGGAGAGTCGAGCCTCTCAAAGACAGCACTGTAATGTGAGTTGGCGTCTTCTCCTCTACAGGACGGAAACACCTGACTGCTGTGTGCCCCTAGATCATACGTGGTGGGCGCATTGCAGGCGGACGCCCGATTGCCCTTTGACATGGAGAAACTGAAGGAGCTCGTCCGAGCAGAAGCGAGTAGCTGGCAGCGGCATAGACAATGGATTTCCTCGAGAGAATAGACTGTGATTATCTGGGTAGTTTATATGTTATGCTTCGTTTATGTATCTTTGCTCCGCAGTGGCGGCCAGTTGACACTAGATGCCATTCATGCAAGGTTGGTTTCGGGTATGGCGCAACACAGCATGTAAGTTTTTCGACATACATAAGTTGATGACTGACTGGTGCGTCTCTTATTAATAGTGCGAGCCCTCCATCCATCCAACCCGAATTATGTTACATGAAAACAGACTCATCACGACTTCAAATGGAACCGACCTGTATGGTGTCGGGTGCCTTGCAAGTAGGTATTGTTCATCTACTAGGCCCGAGTGAACCGTCTCTTGATGAATTCCAACGGGCTGCCAGTGCGTATGCGGAACAGATACGTCAGCGCGAAGATAGCGAAAACCTATGCAAAACGCGTCGCGTCAGCTCAGCGGTTCCAGCCCAATCTTTCCACCGTCCGCGAGGTCTCTTGCTTACATTGAACAAAACAATGCCAAGCAGGATACCCAAGTCTCGCCAGTGGTGGCTGTATTCAATGTTAAGGCTCAGCATCATGTATTGGTCCGTTGTCTCAAAGGGGCAGAACGCGCATGCGGAGGTCGCCTGAGGATTCATCACGTAGCCGCCCGCGTACGAAAAGTAGGGCCCCATGTAGGCGCCGCACGTTACACCTGATGGCGGCTGGAGGATAACCAGCTCCGTGGAAGAGCAGATAATGGGCTGGTGGCTGATGACTGGCGAAACGCATCAGCTCTCTGGAATCCAATGCATCATCGACATGCGTTAATTCACCTTGGCTCAGAAACCCAGAAACCATGTAGGTGAAGGGAGAAATTCTGTACATCCAGCGCCACCATCCCAGCTGGGAGAAGGGCTGGAGAACACCGTTGCTGCAAGGGCACAAGTATATGACTCAAAGACCACACACCCTGATAAATCAGGAAACTTACAACAGAATCACGAACGAGAACAGGGTGGTGAACAGCACCGATGCGATGATTGCGGTCGGAGCCATCGCCGCAGCGGCCTGCCCTGTTGTGGTATAGTATAACGGGAACACGACGGCGTACATTAGATAGCTGAAGCCCGCGCGGGAGGTCTCATATCCGACCGTCCAGTACCAACAGAAGAAGAAGAGAGACGATGTTAGAATGTTCCATGGAATTTCGATGAGAATCTGGGAGGTGGTAAGCGCTGTCCAGGAGTACATCCTGGAAGGGCGCTCGCGGACTTCGTAGACCGTGCGAACGTTGATGAACACAGACTGGAGTTGTTGAGCGAGGGGCACACCGAGGACCATCCCCACAAAGAGCGCCTGCGCATCTCGGACTTATCAGTACATCACCCTATCTCCAATATTTCAAGTCACGCACAAAGACCTTGTTTTGAGTCCCCTGTAGAGTATTCTTCGCTTGGAAGCACGTAAATCCAACCAGCAGCCCGACAGATATCCCAAGGATGAGTTTCGCCAAGATGTACATCGGGTTTCTCCAGTAACTCACGAAACCGCGTTGCGTGAGAACCACGAGCTGGTGTGCCCAAGATGTCGCAAATTCGGTATGTTTCTCCAAGCCACTTGCAAGAGGGGAAAGAGCGCGTCCCTCCATATGAATATTCTCAATCTCAAGGTCTAGCTTGGATGCCTCGCGGGATACTTTCCAAATCTGGTGCCAATCGTTGGAGGAAGTGGCGGTTGCACCTGCTCCAATGACATCCAGCATGTACTCTGCCCTGAGTAGCACAGAGCACCGTATTAGATGGCTAAATGATGTGGCGGAGGGGAATGCTCACGGGTTTGTGTCAGGGTCACAGTGAGGGGCACCGTTCCTTTCAAAATATTCCAGCAAAATTGAAGACTTCTCTCCGATATCGCCAAAGTAGACTGTCTGTCCGCCTTTACGGAGTAGGAGCAGTCGATCGAAGGCCTGGAAGAGTTCGGCTGAAGGCTGATGGATTCTATAACAACTTGGATATCAGTAGCTGCGCTTATATGTTGAAGGGCCGTAGTCAACCCACGTGCAAAGGATAGCTTGTCCATTATTAGCGAGCTGACGAAGGCAAGTCACGATGGCCCAGGCGGACTGCGAATCAAGACCAGAGGTTGGTTCGTCAAGGAAAAGGAGCAATTTCGGCTAAGTCAGGGAAGTATAAGACTGGAACATATTACCGGTGCTGTATCTTACCTTAGCAGCGAGCTCCACTCCGATGGTGGTACGTTTTTTGAACTCGACACCTAGAGAACCAACGATAGCATCTGCATGAGCTTCCAGCCCACACATTTTCAGGCACCTGTCAACGCTATGCAAGGATAGCACACATCAAGATAGTCAAACGACATAAATGGCTATGAAGAACATACTAAGCCTCTTTCTCGGCGATTGGAACGGATTCTGGCTGTCGAAGTTTCGCAGAGAATAGCAGTGCCTCCCGAACAGTCGACTCTGGAATGTGGGTATCCATTTGCTGACAGTAGCCACTTCAAAAGACGTCAGTTCCAATTCTATCCCGAAGCACCGGCGCTTACGTCTGAGCCTGGAAGTCCGCAGGAAGAGCCTGGCCGTTAACCAAGCGGTCGCCGAGTACAACACCCGTGGAAACACGCTGAGCAAGTACGTTAAGTAACATGGTCTGCGGAACATAAACATGCGCATTCAAAGCATCAATATCCCCCAATCTGCTTCCTCAAAGAACGACGCTGCGCTCACCTTTCCTGCGCCCGATTCTCCCATCAGCGCAGTCAATTTCCCGGGCGCGACATAACCGGAAACATCATCGAGCAGCTTGCGTGTCCCACTTCCAGCGAGGGGCACAACGTACTGTACATGTTTCCACGAAAAAATGTTCGCTGTCGTTGACCCCTCGAGTAGTGGCTTCTCTGACGCGCCATTGGTAGCAGTCGTCGCGTTCCGACTGCCAGCCGCCTCTCCGCCTGTGACTTTCTCTTCATCGACAGGACCGAGATTACGGTCAGCAATCACTTCCGCACGACTGCCCTGCTTGAAGAGCGTCACGGTCCTGTCAAATGCAGAGGCCGTATTGAACTCCGTCATAGTCAGCAAGAATGCCAGGAAGCCGGCACCAAAGGCGCAGACAATCCCAAAATTCTACACCATACCCGCCATCAGTAATTGTAATCCGAAACGCTAAGTGAGAAGTCCTTCACAAACCATCCAGAGGTTGCCATACTCATGACCGTAAGACACATATATAAACGAGTTCCCGTCCACCGTGGTCACACCCGGCCGTGATCCAACCGTCGTGCATACTTGATTGGCGGCCGTAATATTCTCGTATCCAGGACCTTGTGGGACAAGGGTCGTGCAGGTCCCGTTGAGAGTATGGAACTCGTTAAGCTGCAAGGATTCGAATGCATAACGAAGAGGCTAAAGAGAAAAGAGAGTCAGGATATAGTCAGAGCCAAGCGCAGCACATCGCATGTACGTTGAGGTATGATATCCAGCGCAAGCCACCGACAATACTGAGACGGGGGATGGCATAGCCGGTGTAGAGAGTCAATACGAGGACTGAGAATCCAGCTAATGAGACAGCAGCAGAGTCAGTTTTGAAACTTGCTGCGACGCCTCTGAAGAAAGCTTTCATGGTGAGCGTTATGACGAAGATAAACAGCAGGAAAGTGCTGTCATCCACTCCTGAGTAAAATCTCTTGTTGATGAAAACAAGAGAAAAGAACACACAAGAATTGGGCAGTAGATTTTTGGAGGCCGACCAGGAAGTAGGTGAGAATGGTGGAGGAAGTGGAGGTGATTAACGTGATCGGAATGTCGACAATTGTGTGGGCCAGACTGTCTATGAATGGGTAATACATCGCCCTTTTTTGGTGGCGCAGGATGATAGGGCGTTGATAGAAAAGAGCGCTGAGTTCTGCCATAGCTAACACGGAACTGTAGAACAGAGAACTGTAAGGGGTGAATCAGAGTCTCGTGTCGTTACCCAACTGTTCATGAAAGGGAATACGCACAAAAAGAGCACGCCACCCCTTGAAAAGTACACGCCAGTGGTGTCCGGGATTTGCAAGAATACCGTCCCTATCATGATAGCCTGGAAGATATTCACCCTATGGTTGTTCGTGGATCGGGTTCTCTGTCCAAAATTAATAAAAACTCACCCAAACTGAACAGCTTGCGTCACCCGATCACCATTTAAAATCTGCCACCTACGGCGCATAACTGCGCGGACCTGCATCGACACAGAGGTCGTGTATGCGCGGTTCTTCGACGCATGGCGAGAGTATTCGCTCACCGCGCTTGCGTCATAAACGTTCTTGAGCCTGGCTTTGTTGACGTAGCGGCTGAAGTAGGAGTCCATGGATGAGCGATTGAGCTGACCGAGACGGGATTTCTTGAAGTAAACAGCCATCTCGTCTGCTGTATGCGGTACGGTGCCTTCGTAGCCAGGGCGGATCTTTCTGGCATTGGGATCGGTGACTATGAAATAGTGATTTAGTATTTGAAAATCCAAACGATTGGTCTCGATACGCACCAGCCACCAAGAAATCAGCAGTTGTTTGCCTATTCTGAGGCTCGTAACCGATGTTGATGAAATACTGCCTGGCATCTTTTGCAGGACCAAAGTACGCCATCTTTCCCTCGTTGATGACGCATACTTTGTCGAAGAGGTTATAGAGTTGTTCGCCAGCTTGATAAAGTGAGACAACGGTGGTCATTCGAGCGATATCTGTCCCGATGCGAAGCGCACGGACGAACTCGAGGGCGGTGGAGGCATCCAAACCACATGTTGAGCTGAGCAAAGATAGTGTCAGATACTTATCGATCCAGTCAATTGCTAGCGAAAAGACTTGCTTATCCCAAGCATTGATCCTGCTTCTGCAGGAAAGTGCCTCAGCAATCGAGACACGCTTCTTCTCGCCACCAGAAATGCCCCTGATGGCTGCATTACCCACTACGGTGTTCCTCGCATGGTGCAGCCCAAAGACACGCATCAGCACTTCTGCCATAAGTTTCGTATATTCCTCTCTGGATTGATTCGTGAGCCGTTTCTGCGGGGCCCTCATCGTCGCAGCAAAAGTTAACGTTTGTTCAACAGTGAGCGTTGGGAAGTGAACATCGTCTTCGGGGCAGTATATCACATCGCCGCGATACCTCTTTGCGATGTCCTCGGGCGTAAACGAATCGTAGTGAACGTCCCCATGAACGCCGTGGTATTCGCTGCGCTGATTGGCTATAATTTTGAGGAGTGTGCTACATCCGGAGCCGGGGCGGCCCAAAACCACTGCGGGAACAAAAAAAAACCAGTCAATCGAGAATTGTGAAAGAGAAAGGGAAGGGTTGTGTGCGTACAAAGCATCTCTCCTGGGATGACTACACCCTCGAAGCCTGATAAAATGTCTCGAAGGGGAGGATAACGCATAGAATGCATACTCCTCGCGATTCCCTTTGGGCTGACAGAGGAGCCTACGGTGGGTTGGAACGATGCGCGCGCGCCAATTCCGATAACGCGTAGATCCTTGAACATGACGCCCAACTGACGCGCCTGTATTCCATCTTCGCTTGACCTGAAAAAGAAAAAGAATGGAAACATATGAGCTACGAGCAGAGACAGGGGGAAATAAAATCTGGCTCTTACGATCTGACAAGATCTTTGAGCAGAGTCTCGAAATCGAAATCGTCATCGCCGATGGGAGTGGAGGCAGTACTGGGAAGGAGGATTCCTGAACATTTGATCGGATCGTCTGCCTTAGCTTCGATATCAAAGGTACTCTCATCGCGATGTAAAGTGAAGGTAAGCTGAAACTTCTTGACATCGACAGGATCAAAGAGGTCGAGAGGGACACGGCTTTGCCAGGGTATCGGTGACTGCTGAGGAGAGTCTGACCTGGGCAACTGTTCTTGAGAAGCTAATTGCCCTTCGGCATACGGTTTCAGGCCGGGAGGGTGCATGCTGGAGGAAGGGGGGATTCAAAAGGAAAAGGGACAAGGAAGAGTAGAAATACTCTGCGGCCCAGTGTCACCTAGGGCAACGAATATAGCGACCATAATGCACGCAACCGGGGTATTTAGGTGAGTTGTCTGACTGGCGTACATCTCACGGGCCGCTGGCCATCAAGATAAGCTGATGCGTTTGGAGGAACCCAATGAACAAGTGCACTCACGGAACTGGGGCTCTCATGTAGTCTCGAGCCGTTACAGGAAATGCGGGTAACGCGGAGAATCCCGACATTAGAGAGCGCCTTCCAGAACGTCTCAAGACCAGCTGGCATGTCGAGGAGGACCATCGGAAGGCTATTTGCAATGGCTACCCGTCCGGTCCGCTACGTAAACACGATGACGCACAAGGTTGCACCACGTGGGCTGCGACACGCCAACCTGGAGTGTCCGCACGTTGAGCACTCGTAAAAACCAACAAATATTTTACTACCACACCACTAAGCAAGCGATGGATGAAGGGAACACCCACCAGACCATCTTTTCAAATTGTCTCTTTGAGCTTCCCATGATATCATATCAGAAGATCAAGATCGCTCTTGATGAGGTCTGATGATGACTCAAGTCGCCAGTCTTGTGTTCAAGACTCTTGAGCCGTCACGGTCAAGATCCCTACTAATCAACGACTTGCACCCCCCGAATCTTACTCACCATGTCTTCCATCACCTCCTCGATAATCTTCCAAAACATCTTCTCCGCCCCGGACATCTCTACCATTTGGTCTGACCGTGCGCGTATTGAGAACTACCTCCGCTTCGAGGACTTGCTTGCCCGTGCGCAAGCAGATCTGGGTATCATACCTCACGATGCGGCATCAGAAATAAATGCTTTCTGCAGAGACATCAACAAGGTCAATTTTGAACAGCTGAGAGAGGAGACAGAGAAAATCGGTTATCCAGTGTTGGGTCTCGTCAAGCAGATCGTGCGTCATGTGAATGCGAAAAAGCAAGGGTGCGGAGAGTGGACCCATTATGGGGCAACGACGCAGGTGAGTCCAGAGGCAACGAGTTGGCCTCAATATATACAAGGTTCGCAAGCGAACTTCAACACAATTGACATTCATTTCGTGCGATGATTGCAAATAGGATGTCACTGATACTGCGACTGTCCTCCAACTCCGCTCTACCCTGGAGCTAGTTTCAGCGTCGCTCGAGGAGATCACAAAGGACCTTCGCAGCCTCGCAAGGGCCCACGCGTCCACGCCAATAGCGGCGCGGAGCAACCTTCAACAAGCCGTGCCCATCACATTTGGTTTCAAACTCGCCCGCCTTCTAGCTACGTTCGAAAGACACAAACAACGTCTCAAGGAGCTCAAGTCACGGCTCCTCGTGCTTGAATTTGGGGGAGCAGCTGGAACTCTAGCGTCCCTCCCAGCTGACAAAGCCTTGCAATGCCAAGCAGCACTAGCAGAGCTCCTCGGGCTCTCCGTTCCCGAAATTGCATGGCACACGGAACGGGATCGCTTCGCCGAACTCGGTGGTTTCTTTGCGCTCTTGACAGGTACCTGCGCCAAGTTCGCAATGGATGTGAAGCTCCTTATGCAAACTGAAGTTAGCGAAGTCTCGGAGCCATTTTATGAGCAACGTGGCTCTTCATCGACGATGCCACAAAAACGCAACCCCATTTCGTGTGCGTACATATCAGCGATATCGACGAGTGTACGGTCGCATGCCTACGCGCTGTACGAGGCAATGGTTGCAGACCACGAGCGCTCGACGGGGCCTTGGGAGGTAGAATGGATTGCGTTGCCTGAGATATGCATGTTGACGTGTGCGGCACTGAAACACACGGCAGGGCTTGTAGCTGGTTTGGAGGTGCACCCAGAGGCGATGGAGAGGAACTTGAGGACTACTAAAGGCGGGATTGTTTCAGAAGCGGTAATGATGGGGCTTGCACCGAAGATGGGACGCCAAGTCGCGCACGACCTGGTGTATGATCTTTGCCGCAGGAGCGTGGATGAGGATGTACCATTATTTGAGCTGCTCTGTGACGATGAAAAGGTGGTTTCAGCTGAACTTGGGAGGGACGAACTTGGACAGCTGTGCGATCCTGCGAATTATTTGGGATTGTCAGTTGAGATGGTGGAGCGTGTAGTCGGTGGAGAGTAGACTTGGAGATAACGCATGATGTATGAACAGACGAACGCGCCAGCTGTGAACGAACGTCTGATCAAAGTTCAAGGATGCATCACGTGATGTTTGTCCACGTGCGCGAGTGGACCTTGGACCTTGGTGGTTTTCTGTTTTCACCTCGAGACCTTAGTTCGAACATTCGCGTTTCATCGTCTGTGCTACGTGCTGAACATTCCCATAAGACACCGTATTTCGAAGTGCACAGAGAGTTATGTCCGAGTCTAACTTGCTCAAAGACTGAGGACGATTCTTGATCGCCGTGCATGCACTCAGTACCAGAACTGCTATATATGGGACCGAATTCAACCAAGTGTAAGTGTTTATTATTCAACAGGGAAACCGATCGACGACCCTACAAGAAGTACTGGAGCTCAACGCATAGGGTCAATCCTCCTCAGTCGCGTCAAGGTATCAGATTGAGCCCTTCATTTGATCGATGTCGTGTATAACATTGTTTTTCAAGCGAGGGCGTCACGTGCACTCAAGCCCCGGAAGGTTTTCATTGGCCCTATGTATTTTCGACACTCTCACTTTAACCCCAGGCGTGCGACGCCAGATGCGTCCAAATTGGCACTCACGTGGTTGAATTTCTTTTTTCTTTTAATCTTCGATCATCGTCCTCGAAGCGATTCCGTAGAACACGGCACGTAGCGCCCCTTACAATATCCATATTATATTATCAACCGTCCCCGTCCCCGACTGCTTATGTCCCTCTTTTCTTCCCCTTTCATTCACTCCTTAGTTCGCTTGTCTCAACCCATCCGCGTCCTCCGTTTCGTCCCCTTTCCTCCCTCTTGATGTCAGATACCGTCCCTGTAATCGCATCTCATTTTCTAGGTGAGGTGGTTGTGTCTTACAGTGAACTAGACTGACGTTCTTGTAGGCGTCATTCTCTGCAGTTGGTACATCTTCGATTCCGATATTCTCTACACCAGCCCCCGACGCATCCTGACGCGTATCTAGGTTGTATGGCCTCACCCTAGCCCAAACATGGTACTACTTTCATTCGTACCCCAAAGATAGCTGTCACACGAAGCTGCTCGTCCGTACACTTTTGTTTCCCTCTCTTGCACTGAATGATATCCGGTGACAGGTCGCATTCTTGAGGTACGGTACCTCTTAACTCGAGCGGACAGGGAAAGTGACTCACTGCAAAGATAGCGTTCTTGGCACAGCTCAAGTCATGCTCGTCACCGCATCAATATATCAGTACACGATAGTTTGGGCAGGTGATCCTCTCATGTCGTCTCATGTCACAACGTAAGAATATTCCTTTTCTGTGTGCCTGTGGCGCTCCTGTGACTGACGTTGACATAGGACTTTCGAGGTTTGTCCATGCGCACATCTTTCCCATCTTGATGTTTGTTCATCGAACGTGACTTATGTACTAGGCATCAATGGGTGTTTCAGCAAGTACTTTCGTGTCGTTAGCATAAGATACAAGCACTGACACTACTTCTGGGCCAGTCTGTTATCGCCTTCCTGGTGCAATTGTTAGTACAGCCCCCTCTCCTCCCTCTAGTTTTTCGATCTCACAATGGGGGTGCCTCAGAACATATGCACATCGCATCTGGAGATGTAAGTGCCGTTTCAATCTCTTGTACGCTGCATGTACCCCTAACTGGGAAACTCAGTAAGCTTTGGCAACATGCTTTTGGCGTGTCCGATTGTAAGCCTTTACACGGCTCAGTGTCTTGACGAGCTAAGGTCTCCATGCCTGCAGGTCGTGCTCGCGTTTGTTGCACTAGGTAAGCTTTCCATCAGTTGACCTTGTGTAGTGCACGTAAACTGGCGTCCGCTAGGTTGCGGCGGAGGTACGCCTTCTGCTATCTTCAAAAATCTTGCAATCGTACTCATCAATCACGAAAGCTATGTTAGCAAAAACGTGAGTCCACTATATATACTCCTCCCGCATCAAAGTCTTCTGCTCACCATATCTCCCAAATTCCCTGCAGTGTCAGATCCCCACTATGGAAAAGCACACACGTCAGCAATGTTAGTCTTCTTTAGAGCCTCTTGCTCCTGCCCTGCTGACGTTGTCGAACCTATCGAACTGTGTGTAATGCATTGGTATACGACGAAACACACGCACATATGTATATGTATATATATTGCTTTACATCCATCCAGCTCTCAGCATCCATATTCTACCTTGCTTCTATAACCTGTGATGTTGTCATTGCCGGTTCGCAAGTTTACCTCTTTCATAAATCAAGGACTGGGATTGGACGGTATGTCTTTCCCTCTTGGAACGCATGGACCTCACGGCGACCTCTCTCGTCAGACTGGGTGGTCTCATCACGAGGTTAACCGTTCTAGTCGTGAACGTTGGCCTACTCACTAGGTAACATATCTCTGGTGTATCGAGGCAGACGCTGAAGTGTTCGTCATTAGCATCGACGTTACTGTATTTCTCGTGCTGGTGCATATTCCCTTTTTTTTTTTCAAGACGCACCGAACTCTCCATATTGATGCATGTCGTCACTAACCTTAGTTTCTCGTTTGTCCATCCAACGGCGCCTTTCTCGTACCCTACATCCTCATGAGCCATTGTAAGTCTGTTCGTCATCTAAAACATCATCTGACCTTTACCGTTTTCCCTTCAGGTTACCTCAACTCCTTCCTGAGTGTGTGAGTCCATCCAGCCATCCCCTCGATGACAACTACTGAGGATGGACAATAACCCAGCCTCAATTCCCGCCTCCTCCTGCGCGAATTGGTAGATAACGATGACGTTTGTCCCAATTCTCGCATTCCCGTGGGCTTGAGCACTGACCATTTTTTAAACTTGAAACCCCCGACAGTACGCCTGTCCCAACATCGCAGCGAGTTCCGTCTCTGGTGGAGCTGCTTCTCCATCGTCGCATTCGCGGTCGGTCGTGGTCGTAGCGCGGGTGTAGGATGTGAGGCTGAGTTGCTGACTCAGAGCATAAGTAAATGTCTGGTGCGGGGCTGATCTGAAGGTGGTGGGGTATGAGGACATAGCTACTCCGTGATACGATAGCGACAAGTAAATCATTGTAAGTAGGCAGTGGGGCTCGGCTGGCAGGACGAAAGTTGCATTAATCCATTGCACATTCGGTTCGAATCTCAACACTGCTGGAGTCAGGGTCACGTTAGGTACACTTGGCATTACTACATTATCATGAAAGAAATGTTATCTCTCTGGTTTCGAGACGCTGTTTGGTAGATCCAAGTTTCGTGACAAATGCACACAACTGCGATGACACAGACAAACAAACAGCACGCGTCGCGTGGCTCAAGGATCACAGAAAGCACGGCGACAGAGATCGCAAGGTTGTGCTTGTCATAGACGAACGATTTAACTTGCTCTTACTCCTCCACTACTACGCTAGCTTGATAATGTCCGATATTGCATCGTTACTCAAGGCATCGCTCCAGCCCGCATCGAGAAAACAAGCAGAGCAGCAGCTCAACCAACTCACAGCCCAGCAGGGTTTCCTGCCTCATCTACTTCGTCTCATCCTTGACAACACACAGGAACGTTCAGTACGTCTTTCTGGTGGTATATACCTCAAAAACATTGCAAAGCTTAGATGGGAAGAAGTACGTGTTCCAGTCCTTTGAACCCTGGTCATGGACCCAGCCCGTCGGATTTGCAGGATCTTGCACCCCTACCTGAACAAGACAAGGTGACCCTTCGGTCACAGCTTGTTCCTGCAATGATTTCTCTCTCGGATCCAGCAGATAAGAGCATCCGTGCTCAGATCGCAGAGTCTGTGGCCCTCATCGCCGAACTCGACTTCCCCGTAAAATGGGGTGATCTCATTGATGTGCGTCTCTTGTACACTCGCAGTTCGGGACCCGGTGTTTTATTCAATTATGATGCAGCAACTCGTGGTCTCTCTCTCCCCCACAGAGTACAATGTAAACATTGGTGTTCTCCAGGCTGCACACTCCATATTCCGCCAATGGCGTTCTCAAGTACGCTCGGACGAGCTCTACACAGAGATCAATCTCGTCATATCTCGTTTCATGACCCCATTCCTGAATTTGTTCCGACAATCTGCCAGTCTGCTCTTGTCTTCCCCAGTGCCGGCCGATCTCGACGTCGTGGCACAGGCACAGATATTATTGTCTGAGATCTTTTATGACTTCACTTGTCAGGATCTACCACCTGCTATTGAAGACTCACATGAGGAGTTCTTTGCGCCTTCGACTGGGTGGTTCCAACGATTCCTGACGTGGGATCCTTCCGAGTTACGCAAAGACGTGCGTTAGCTATCTTCATTGTCAATTGGACACTCATAACTTGCTCTTCAGCCTGACGATCCGACTCCATCTCTTCCGGCACGTCTGAAGACCGTAATTTTTGAGATAACAGAAGTCAGTGAGGTCTCTTTGTCCTGCTTGGTGAAGCTAACTTTGCCCGACGGCCGGTGATAGTTATACATCAAACTTTACCCCGATCAGCTTTCCAAGTCCCCAGCCATCGAGAACTTCGTCCAGAGCGTCTGGCAGCTCGTAGGATCCAATAAGCTTCCCAACGTCTCGGACGACAACGTGAGCTCTTCCATTTATACCGGCAGTCCCAAGCTTGGTCGCTGAGTTGTGATCTTTCGTGTCTCTACTGACTAACTCTAGCTCGTCTCCCAATCCCTGCGCTTCATCTCCACCGCCATCCGCTCTGGTTACTACAAAACTCTCTTCTCTTCCCGTGACATCATTTCATCTCTTGTCCAAGGTGTCGTTGTTCCCAATGTCGGCCTCCGCGATCATGAAATGGAGCAATTTGAAGACGACCCTCTCGAATTCATCCGTCTTGATCTTGCGCTTCCATCCGGCTCAGGGGGTGCAGGCTCTGCGGAAGCATCCACCAGGAGACAAGCAGCTGCAGACGTCCTTCAGGCGCTTGTTGGGAGCGGGTACCAGACTGAAACGACGGAAATCGTTGGTGCTTGGATTAACACGGGGTTGTCGGAGTATAATGCGAACCCGGCGGAGAACTGGAAGGCCAAGGATAGTGCGGTCTATCTGTTGACGGCTATTGCGACGGAGGCGTCTACGACGCAGGTGAGTAATCGTGGGTGCCTTCGTGATGGTTACGAGGTCGTGTGACTGATGGGTATTGTTTTATTTGATGGGAATGTAGCATGGGGTAACATCAATTAATGCCCAAGTAGACGTCGTCAAGTTTTTTTCGGAACATGTCTTCCAGGATTTACAGGCTGCTCAGGGGAGCGTGCACCCCATCCTGCAAGTTGACGCTATCCGTTTCCTGTTGACGTTCCGCAATCAGGTGCGCGTAACGCTACCTGCCTTAAAACAGGAGGACACTGATGTCTGCCGTGGTTGGACACAGTTGACGAAGGAACAGTTGCTCGCTGTTTTACCCCTTCTCATCAAGCATCTGACTTCGAACAACTACGTCGCCTACACATATGCTGCTATCACCATCGACCGTATCTTGTTTATCAAAAAAGGGACACAGTTGTTGTGGGTACCGTCATCAAACTTGGGCTCTATCTGCGCACGGACGAGGATTCTGACTATTATATATATTTTATTTATCGCTATCAGATTCTCTCAAGCCGATGTTCACGACTTCGCGGCCGACTTGTTGAGTGCAGTTCTCACCAAAATAGAGGGAGCGGACACGCCTGAAAAAGTTGCTGAGAATGATCATCTCATGAAATGTGCGACCAGTTCTCAGTTCCCGCTTGCATCTGATTGCATCCTCACCCATCGTGCTCATGTGCGGCATTATCGTATGGATTCACAGGCGCCATGAGGGTAATTGTTAGCGCTCGTCAGACGTTGACACCGGTCTACCAACAAGTCCTTCAACGACTCGTCAACATCCTTGGTATCATTTCCAAGAACCCGAGTAACCCCAACTTTGATCAGTACATTTTTGAGAGTATCTCTGCGCTGACGAGGTGAGTTTCACGTACAAGCCTTTTGTGGGTGTCTGGTTACGGAAGGCACGGATAGATTCGTCGTTCATGGCACGCCTTCGACGCTGCCGACTTTCGAACAGGCGTTGTTCGGACCATTTACATTCATCCTCCAGCAGGATATTGATCGTAAGCCCTTGTCGTATTGCCCGTTTCTTCAACTCCTGTTCATGTAACCAATGTCCCAGAATACATCCCCTACGTCTTCCAAATTCTCGCACAGATGCTCTCCCTCCACTCCACTGACGTTCCCACCGAATACCGTTCCCTCCTCCCCTTCCTCCTAACCCCCGCCTGCTGGCAACAAAAAGGAAGCGTCCCAGGACTTGTGAAGCTCCTGAAAGCTTTCCTTGCACGAGACACTGCCGAGATGGTTAACACGGGACGGATCGCAACTGTGTTGGCCATTATTCAGCAGCGGTTGATCCCATCAAAAATGAATGATGTGTGGGGATTTGAGTTGTTGCAGGCCGTCGTGCAGTATATCCCCCCGTGAGTTGTCGCTGGCGAGTAATGGGTGTACGACATGCTGATGTTGGCGTAATGTAGGGCACAACTCAAACAGTACATGCGGCCTCTTGTTATGACCCTTTTGACGAGGATGCAGACCAGCAAGACTGATAAATACGTGTATCATTTCACTCACTTTCTTCTCTTTACGGTGGCAATCGACGTACCAGCACTCGCACCCGACTACGTCATCTCCACTGTCGAGGACATCCAACCTCAGTGAGTAAATCAAGCACACCCATCTGTCCAGTTCCTTCAATTTGCCATTCCATGTTGAGTACGGCAATACTGATCAGTTGACGGAAACAGATTATGGTCACAGATACTCGCAGGTTTTGTCATCCCCCAAGTCCCGAAGATGCCACACAAGGACCGGAAAGTGGCAGCCATAGGATTGACGCGGATGGTCACCGAGAGTTCATTCATGCTTTCAGGGCCTGCGTCACAGAGCTGGTAAGAATCCACTTCTATCCCCACTTTCCTTCACTCCTCGCCCGTGGCTCTTCAGCTGTATGGACTGACACTCACTCTTCCGTCCATGTTTTCCCCTCTACCAAACAGGCCGGCGGTATTCACGTCCCTAATAAAACTCTTCAACGAGCCGCAGTACCTGAAAGCTACCACCTCCGCAGACGAGACCTCGACAGGGCTCACCGCGATCGACTACGAGGAGGAAACCGCGGGATACCAAGCCGCGTACTCGCGTCTCGCAGCATCGGAGAGTGCGCCTGTGGACCCCGTGGCGTACGTGAAAGACCCGAGGGAGTTTTTAGGGCGGTCGTTGGGTAAGGTGAATAAGGTGACGTTGGGGACTTTGGTGGGGAGGTGCGAGCAAAGCGTTGTGGGGCCGTTTTTGCAGGGATTGGTGTCGGAGGGGTACCTTGCTATCTAGAGAAGTTGGTGATCGGAGTCGGGGGTCTTGTTAGATGGCAAGAATGGGTAAAAGTCAATAACCAACATGAATCAAATGTAACTTTTCATGACACGAGTCTTATGATATACTACTGTGAAATGTAGAGTTCCTTGAATACGTCGTTGTCTGGCATTGGAACCTGCCTTCGAGTCGTCCCCACTCGGCTGCAAAGGAATTGATTAACTCTGATGTACGGCTGTAAGGTATGCATTTTCTAGTCTAGTCTAACTTACACAAGCTCGTTAGTCTGGTACTACCAGACCGTTCGATGAGGCGGGTTCGTCAGTTCAGGATAATTTACGATCGAAAGGACAAGTCCAAGGACAGCAGCGCTCGACTTCGCCAGCTACTCAGATATGTTCGGCTTCATGAACACTTACGACGACTTATCTCAATGAGCTCTCATTCGATGGACCACAGCCAAGAGCACAGCCAGAAGAAACGACAATCCAAGGTCGAGCGTATCCGAAACGCATTGGCGATTGTTCGCGACGGCAGTATCTCCTTTATCGACTTCCTGAGCCAGATTTTGATTTTGGACCCCTCCGAGAAAGAATTCAAAGCATACCGCACGGCTATCTACTCCGTTGACGACAATAGCCCTCCTAAGCTGTATCGGCTCTTCGATCTCATCCTCGATGACCCGGACCGCTTTTTCATCGCTGGATAGAAGATCAAGCTGTCGACATGTTATCAAGCAAGGTATACGATGAGATGGGCGACGTAAAAGATGCGTTGCGAGGGACCATCAGCTCGATCACACCCGAATTCTTAATGACTCGGGATATTAATTCGACTATGGACCGTATCGTCGACGAGAGCGCTCCGACCCTCCATCGGCTTCTTGAGAGTGCATCTCAGACGGATCGTGCAAGGAGGGAGAATCCAAAGAAGACATATACTACCGTATGCTTATCCCTACTTAGATTGTTGTGCTCTCACTGCAGTGTAATTATCTTGCTCGTATCCAGGTGTGTAATGTGATAGTTGCACAACTCGCAAACCAGGGATCACATCATAGCCTCTACTTAGCGGCGCCATTCACGATCACACTCTGGACCAATGCTGCATCACGGCAGACCATCGAAACGCTCGCAAAGTGTGGGCTTTGCATATCTTTCAGCTCACTCACCACGCTATTGAAGACACTGGCATCACGGTCCTTGGGTCGGGCGATTCAAGTTGCTCAATGGCCTCATATCTTCCGCTATGACAATATCAATATCAGTACATCAATATTTGTCAAGCAACAATCCTCAGCACCAGCCAAAGTTCAGTCGGGGACATTCCCCATCATGCACGAAGTGCGGAACGGGCGACCCCGAGCATCTGCGTCTTGCGCCAATGCTTGGGTGGGCCTAACAAGCCTTTGATCTCACCTTCAATTCCGGCATTCGCCCGACCGTCGATCAAATCAAGTCCTCACGAGACCAGTCTAAAATTTATATGACGGATATACTCTAGAGTACTGTGCTGCCTTTAAAAACTACACGCACCACTCGGGACCGGCTTTACAGCACCAGGAACATCGAAAAATACCCGGAGGATATAGAATAAACGCGCGGGGGACGATCTTCGACGAAGTGAGGATGTAGGTGATTCCACAGGCTTGCGTTGCGTCTGGCCTTGGGCCGAGAGCGTTGTCAAATATTCTAACGGAAGTCGGTCGTTTATGACAGTTCGGGCAGCCTGGTCAAGGACATCCATGGAAATATTAATAATCACGATGGAGACACTTATTGGAGGATGTCAATGGATGATCGTGACACGTCAGCGACGCCGATCATCTACTACACATTTAATTTCTACTTTGATTTCTCATTCGTTTCAGAGTCGGTTTTCACTAAGAAAATTGCAGTTTCTTTATTGGCTGCAAATCACGTCAACCGACGAACCCCGTTCCATCCACCAAAGGCTCGACGTACCGTCTATCGACGGCTTGCCTCATAGAATGGTCTGGTCATCAGACTAGGTAGTAGTATTGACAGCAGGTTCATCCCGCGCTGGGCGATCGCATGGATCTGACAGGCTCAGTATTGCTAGTTCTCGGAGTCGATCTGGAAGAACTCCAATTACATGGCAGACATCGAAGGGTTCTTCACTATCAGTGCGTCCCTAACGAGACCCTCGACCGCCAACTTCTTCATTCCAAAGTTCAGGTGCGTTGACTCACTCTTGCATGTCCGTGTCCCTACACCTTCATCTGGAGAATTCACTAGAACATGATGCCCCGTTTGATGGAGAATCTCAGCAATTGCTGATCGCGCACTCACCTCTACGGTATTTGAAGCTGAATATCAAGCATTGAGGCATCTGACACCTATTTCAAGTAGCAGCGTTCTCCAGTGGCCCTCAGGCGCCGACCTCTATCACATCTATCAAGATTCCAGAGATCATCCTTGACCGTTTCGTTCTATGAATCACGATCTCAATACACGAGGTATGTACAATCATTGCATGCCGTGTCTCCTGAAAACCATGAAACAACCTGCGAAACACAAGCCGAGTTGACTCTCAGCCTCACCACCCGATCTCCCTTAACACACTCTCCGAATCTCTGAGCGCGTATCTCGCCCTTCGCCGTTGACCGGCGGCATCCGAGAAAAAAGATTCTGCATCTTCATTTTCATCGCCTTCGATTTCGCTGTCCTCCCCGCTATGACTTGGAGGAGATGCTGGTACGTCTTGGAGTCGTGCGTAGACATGCGACCGGGAGTGGACTTGCGAACGGACCCAGACCCCAGGAGCGCTCTTCGTACGACCATGTGTCGAGAGCGGACGGTCATATCCGCTTCCACGTCCATGTCCACGTCCCAGTCCACGGAGCCCATGTTCATGTGCGGCTTGTGGCGCGGACGGTGACGTATCGACATCCTTTGCTATCATACCAAATGAAGACGGCGAAGGCGACGTTGGATGCGAAGCGGTGGTAGACACACCACGGTGATGAAGGTCGTTCTCCTGCCCAATATCAACGTTACGGTGGACCACCGTCACCCTCGACACTGTTGCAGCTCGCTGCCTGAAGATTACCCTCACCGGAGAATCGGTACTGGAGTCGGTGGGGGAGCGGTATATGGAGAGTTTGGGAGACATTTGTGCGCGTGCTCGTGTTTGGGCTGGGTCCTTGGAGCGGGAGTGGGGGATCGGTCTAGACAGCATCGAGGGAGATATCGGTTTCTGCCGCGAAGGAGAGACGCAAGGACTCGAGCTAGGACTTGGGCTTGCAGAAGGAGGTGGAGATGGACTAGATGACGGAGATGGTGACAGACTGGGAGAAACAGTCCTTGACAACGACCTCATACTGATCGAAGAAGAAGAAGGAGAACCGGGAGGCTTCCACCCCCTCTCTCTGGACTTCAAGTTATCATTCTCCCTCTCTTTTCCGTTGTCTCCCTCCCTCCCTAACCGCTCCCTTGCGCGCCGGCGCCGTCTTTCCCTCTCTCTCTCGCGTTCTCTATACAACTCGTGCTCGCTCGCATCCGATACACGGACCTTGAGGCCCAGGGGTGTTCCCATCGGCGTTCCAACACCTTTATTGGGACCGGTGACGGATGACACGGATGCGGAAGGTGTGACAGGGACTATCAGGGAAGCGGCGACAGACGGAGAGGGCGAGACACGCGTTACCATCGATGGGGAGGGGGATATCGTCATTGAAGCGGTCGTGCTTGGTGCGTGGACGTGGGATTGACCGTGGAGGGACGCGTACACCCCAGCCCTCGAAAGGTAAGGCATGGTAGACGTCGTGTCCTGTGTCGTAATCGTTGTCATCGTGTCCCTATCTCTGTCCCTCCCGCTCCCTCCTTTTTCCATCCCCCGCCCCACGTTTCTTCCTCCCTCTACCCCGTCCCGCTCACACAACGGGATATACCCACTTCCCCTCGCTGATGTTCCAAACGCAAACGCAAGACCGGACCGCACAGACGACAGCCCTTCAGCGCCGTATAGGCTCGACCTCGAAGGTGCTCCACTGAAACGGAGGCTCGACTGCATAGATCCAGTTGCACGCGCATACAAGGAGTTGGTGGTGTTCTCTGGATTTCGCTGGGTGTATGAGCGTGCGGTGCGCATGAGGTGGGCTACGGTGGGGCGGGTTGGCGGGCGAACATTCGTAGTGGCGTGGTTGGTGATACTGGTGGCAGTGGAGTTGGCGGTTTGGTTGGCATGGATTGCATTCATGGATGTGTGAGAGAGCGACGAGTGTGTACGGAGGGAGGTTCTGTGGGTGTCTCGGAAGGATGAAGCAAGGAGACGAGAGAGACGTGTGCCGCTCGGTCCGAGGTTCATGATCATGTCTGCATTCGCACTCGTTGGAGAGATGTGAACTAGGACCTCCGTGGAAGGTGCGGGTGAGAGCGTGGGCGAGTGCGTGAACGAGGGCGATGGGGGTGTAGATGACGATGAGGAAAATGGAGAGGCATATGCTGGCGATGGGACGCGTACGGAGAGGACATATATCTCTCCGGGGCTTACGAAGCGTGGCTGCTCTCCCTGTGCATGTCCCTTCTTTCCTTCCTCACCCGCAAGCTCTGCCCCCGAGTCAAAGACGGTCACGTCGCTGGGCATGCACACTGGCGTCGTGATGGGCAACAGTCTCTTCTCCCTCGGAAATGCATACTTACGGAGCTCGAGGTCGTGTCGGACTGGGATCTGTGGGACTGGAGGTGGTGGGGTGCATGTTGAACGTGTGAGTGTGGAGGGCGGGGGAGTTTCACGGGTCACCCATGATTCGTCTGAGAGTCGGTTGGGCTTGGGTTTCTTATTCGAGAGGGATGGCTTGAATATGCACTGGAACTTGGACTCGGACTTGCTTGGGTCTTGGAAGGGATTGACGAGTTTCTCGGTGGGGTGGGATGTGCCGAGGGTGAATGGAGACCCAGGGCGGCGGCGGCGGACAATGCACCGAGCTGTTGCGGTGAACGCTAACAGCGCAAGCAGAACGCCGAGCACGGTGCCTATGATGACGGGCGTCTTTCTGTGAGAACCATGCTCGGTCGGCACAGGCATCGAGGCATGAGAGATCCTCGGTGCGCTCGGGCGAGGGGGCGGGGCGGCTGGTATAGTTGGTTTTGGCTGGTAGGGCGCGAGGACATCGACCCCGGGCGAATTGTGTATCTCGACCATTTTAGTGCTGGCCGACGCACCGTTCCCATACTCGTCGTCGATGATGAGTTGTATAGCTTCTTGGACTGGCCGTAGACCGAATTTCTCAAAGGGTGTGGACTGCCATGGCCAGAACGCGACGACGTGGGCTGCCATCTGGGGTCGATGAGAGAGAGGAAGTCCCTGAGCAGATATAGCGAGGAAGAGAACGAGCGTGATAAATGAGCGTAATTCTGATATAATCATCGTGTGTGCGTATTCGAATCATAAACGAGCGACGAGGAATAACATGATTAAGCGTAACCATCGACCTGACTTTTGAATGTCCAAGCAGGAGGAGGCTGACATGGACGCGTCCATCGTGTTCGTGCACACGTGACCGTTGACCATTGACCACGTGACCGACACGTTGAATTCGCGTTGTCGAATCGTCGATGCCATCAAGTGCAACCTTCGTTTTGGTGACTCTCAACGATCTCCTGCGATGGCGAGCAACAACCCAAAAACCCCTTCTCGATTCCGCTCACGCAGCGATGCCAAAACACCACTAACCCCTTCTCTTATCTCCTCATTCAACGCCGTCTCCTTCGGCTCCCCCCAAAAGCGTGGTGCTACTCTCCCTTCTCACCCTGCTGACCTCTCAAATCCCTTCCTTGCCCGCTCACGGCCCGCATCTCCTGTAAAACGGACAACATCAGGTGCAGCAGGTAGCAGCGCTACGTGCTCCAATGTAGGAGTCATCAGAAAAGGTGGCATCGAATCCCGCCTCGACGTCATCGCACACGACTACCACCCTCCCTCGCGTCCAGAACTCAAACGCTCCCGTTCAACTCCCTCAACCCGTGAACGTACTCTCTCTCACTCCTCCACCACCCACCCCGATCGATTCATCACCTCCCGCGACGACCCCACTCTCCCCTCTTCCCTCTCATCAGGCGCTACATCCGCCACTGTCACATCCGCCACGTCCTCACCCGGCCACACAGCCCGCTTAGCAAGCGCTACAGGGGTCCCGCTTAACAAACGCGTGTTGGCATACCACGAGCCTCCACCCGCTTCTTCCTCGTCGACTTTTTTGACCGCCCAACGCACACTCGCACGCCCTCTCTACGCTCGTGACGCACTCCCCTCTTCAAACGGCACCACGTCCTCTAAAACGAGGCGCGTGCCCACCACTCCGGAACGCGTATTAGATGCCCCTGGGATGGTCGATGATTTCTATCTCAACCTCATCACCTGGAGCGTTCTCAACGTCGTCGGTGTTGCTTTGGGGGACAGCACCTACCTCTGGTCCGCCGACACCGGAGTCGTGTCCCATCTCGGGGATGCTCCTGGAGACACCTACGTCGCGAGCGTCGATTTCAGCGGGGACGGTGCTTACCTTGGAGTGGGTCTAGGCACTGGTGCGATCGAACTCTGGGACGTGACGGCAGCCCAGAAACTGAGGACGATGGCGCCCAGCTCGGATGCGACGAGTGCGGGCCAGGTAGCAAGTTTGAGCTGGTTCAATCATGTCTTGACTTCTGGGCATTCGAACGGGACGATTATGCATCATGACGTGAGGGTTCCTAGACACCTGGTTGCGACATTGCATGGACATATGGGAGAGGTGTGTGGGTTGAAATGGAGTGCTGGTGGTGAGGTGCTCGCAAGTGGGGGCAACGATAACGTCGTCAATCTTTGGGACGGACGTGGTGGGGACGTTGGAGGTGGCAACGCTCGGGGCGCGCCAAAATGGACAAAACGAAACCACACTGCGGCAGTGAAAGCTCTCGCATTTTCGCCTTGGTCCCCGTTATTGGCTTCAGGAGGAGGGACGTCGGATACATGTATACATGTTTGGAATATAAATACGGGTGCGAGGCTGCATACGTACCATACGGGGGCACAGGTGACGGGGGTTCATTGGAGTTTGGATAGGAAGGAGTTGGTGAGCACGCATGGGTTCCCCGGGAATGGGGTTGTTGGGTGGGGGTATCCTCCTGCTTCATCACCCTCGTCTTCTTCCTTGGGATCGTCTGGGTCTGGGGCTTCGGCGACGCTGTTAGCAACCGGAGCGCCTAGAGCTACCGGCGCGACAGGCACCACACCCTCGCCATCCCCGAAGCTCTTCGAGATTCGAGACGCACACGACTCTCGTGTGCTCTTTTCTGCGCTGTCGCCTAATGGAGAAGTGTTGGTGACGGGTGCAGGCGATGAGAACCTCAAGTTTTGGAGGATTTGGGATGCGAAGGATGCCAAGAGTGGGAAGAAGGTGAGCGGGGGAAAGAAGCAGGAGGGGAGCAGTGGGAGGGGGATTCTGGGGATTCGATGAAATGGAGGGGATGCGAGCGAAGACGGGAAGGGGGACTGAAACACATCGCTATGTTGTTTATGTTGACAGTCTTGTATATGCCCCTGTCTACTAGTGAGTCCTGAGGAATGGAATTGACCCAGACATGATTGTTCTAGGCAATTATATCGAACCGGGGTTCAAGGGTGCTTGTAGACCGTGACGATAATAAGCTGTATTCGCTGAGATCGAGAAAGCGTCCTCCGCTGTAGTAGTACACTTACAGTGAGTACTGTCCAGCTGCAAGTACTATCCGTTGAGATACTGATTTCGTCACTCTAACTAGCAGGATTGATGTCGTTGGCAGGTTGTGGGGCGAAACATCTTTAGGCTACTTATCAGCTAGTTGGTGAGCCGAAACCATCGAAGGAACATCAGGCACCTGCAGGGCCAGCCTCGATGTCATAACCATGACATCTTACCCATCCTCGCTGCCTTAAATCTAGTTCATATCTCTGCCCGTGGCCAGACGGGCGTTGTGAAATGTGGAAGTAGGATATTTTTCCGCGCATTGGACATGTCGGTTGGCCTAGGTGGTGGACTTGAGGCATTGAGAGGGTTTTCTATGACCATAGAACCTGCTCATAGACAGTTGACAGTCAACGTCAATGTTTGCACCATGGCGTTCTACGTCCCCGGAAACCTGGCGGTCGCGATGATGGAGTTCAGCGGTTCATCCTTTGGCGCGCGGATGTACGCGTTCTGTAGGGGTATCAGGGTCCACACCACACACACTGATCGTCGAGAGACCGTGAGGAATGCCGGTCGCCATACGGCAAGTACGTTCGAAGTTGATAGCCCTGATTATGGGCGCGTTACTGTCCAAGATTACTTCAGCCGCAGTAAGTCTACTTGCCACCCCTGCCGCTCAGCATACTCACTCCCGTCATTTACCAAAGAATACAACATTGTCTTGCAGTACCCTGACCTGCAACTGGTCAATGTTGGTCGAGGTCAAGTGGCTTGCCTACCTTCCTGCCGAAGTTTGCGAAATACTCCCCGACCAGCCCGTCCGTGGCAAGCTTACATGTGAACAGAGCGCAGCCATGGACAGGGTGGCATGTCAACCTCCGAGCGTCAATGGGGATGCTGTCGTTCACCTTGGGCAGCAACCACTAGGGCCAATCCTCCGGTCCCTCGGCATGACTATTGGCCCTAATATGGTTGTGGTTCCTGGGCGTATTTTACCCAAACCTAACATCCTATACTTTTCCAATGTTACTGCTGTGAACGATCGCGCCTCGTGGGACCTCATAAACGTCAAGTTCGCCGTCGGTGCTGGACTCGATCACTGGGCTGTTCTTGTCATAAAGGATAGTTCCACCAGGGACGAATTTGCTGGTGCTCGAGACCCGGAACTCTCTAGCGTCGTGAATTGCTTCCGCGATGTGTGCAACACCACTGGAATGCACGTCACCGGCGACCCGACATACCATGAAGTTCAACTCTCAGGCGAGAACAATTCCGATCCCATGAGAAAGTCTTCTGTCGAAGCCATAAGGGTTGCGCTCATGAAAGTCAAACCAAAGCCTGATCTAATCCTGGTCATGCTGGCCAGTGGTAACAAGGCAGTATACGAGGGCTTGAAGCATCTTTGCGACGTCTTCTTGGATGTCGCTACTGTATGTGTTCATTCTTCCAAGATCCGTAGGCGCAATCCACAGTATCTTGCGAGCGTGGCACTGAAGGTCAACATGAAAATGGGCGGGATCAGCCACAAACTAGATCCGATTGGCGAACCGTGGCTGGCTACTTCCCCTACTATGGTTGTCGGCATGGACGTCACACATCCTAGTCCCGGCAGTGCTAGAGGCACTCGTAAGTGCATGCTTTCTGTTCCTCGTGAGGTTTTTCACATTTGTGTCACAGCATCCATTGCAGCCGTTATGGCGAGCGTCGACAGTCACTTTGCATAGTATCCGGCTAGCTTGGAAATTCAAGAGTTGATGAAAGAGGTTATACGATTCCTCATAGAACCACACCATGTTACTGACTTGCGAAATTTTCTTGAACAGACGATTACAAATCTCAAGAACATGATGGTGGATCGCCTCGAACTCTTCCAGAGCAGGAACAACGGAAAACTACCTACACGCATCCTTGTATATCGCGGCGGCATCTCGCAGGTGTGTCATAATCTCTTCCACGTTTATTGGTAGTCTCATCTTTGACAGACACAGTTCGACGTCCTCCGACAGACCGATGTTCCTAACATCCTGGAGGCCTTCCGCACATTTAGTACACCTGAGGCACAATACAGGCCGAGGTTAACTATCGTCACATGCCGCAGAAGTTACCGCACATGGTTCTGTGCCGGGGAGGGGGACAGTGTTGCAGGTGATGGCAATCCTCGTCCGGGTACCATGGTCGATTGTGGTGTGACGTCTAGCTACGAGTTCGATTTCTACTTACAAGGTTTGTTGGTTGACTTTAAGTCCGTACCTTCAAGTTTCATCTAACTCCCACAAAGCACACGGCGGGGTACGGGGTACCACCCGACCTACTCTTTATACCGTCATTTACGACGAGAATGGGTTCAATGCAGACAAGATTCAAGGAGTTACCAATTCCTTGAGCTACATGTTTGCTCCGGCGACACAGGCTGTGAGCCTGGTTTCTCCAGCATATTATGCGAACATCGCCTGCAAGCGTGGAGTGTGTTATTTGCGGGAACTGCGGTATCGTGGCTATACCGACGATGAGACGACGAGTGACACTGAAGAGGAAGTCATGAACGAAGCTCGGAGGCTCTGCAATCATAACGCTGGTGGCGTTCCCGGGTGGAAACTCAGTGATACTATGTTCTACGTTTGACCCTAGGAGCATTGCGCTGGCACCGGGTTTGCACAGGCGTCATGACCCGATGCGTCCTATGATTCAGGTGTACGATAGGTGGTTCCGGTCGTGGTCATGGCCCATGGCCCCTCCGTTCCTTCTCAATTCTGTTTCCGCTCCATGTAAGCCTGTAGTGTACAAATATATCTGCCTCAGTCTCTTTTTCATCCCTCGCTACCAAACAGCTTCAGTTATTTAACGTGTGCAGTGGTTTTGTACGGGGTTCCGGAGCTCCGGAGTATATTCTATATCTACGAATGAGTACCACAACTCGGATGCCAGCATTTGCTATCTTTTAAAACTCGGAATACTTAATGTCCATGCACGTAAGTTTCTTCAGTCCATTACACTTGTTCGTTCAGAATCATTCCAGCAATATTCGGTCGAAACAAAGCAGCCTTGATCTCGGTCGCTGTGATCAAACGAGAAGTCCTATCCCACCTTCCAGTCCTCTATGGTAGAAATGGTACACTTCCTCACGTCCTCGTACATCTTTCCATCCAGTCTTCAAGCGCGGAAACCATAGCATCGTCCATCAGATACAAGCACGTACACCCTGTGCTCCTACATCGACTGTACAATCGGAGTGCTGCCTTTTTCAAGTGCAGTTCGGAGGCTGGATAAGAGGATAAGAATGAGTGAGTGAGTAGATGGGTGCTCAGGAAGAATGAAATATGTGTTTCCAAAGACATGCTGTGTAAAAATGAAAGAACCAACATGGAAGGCAAGGCAAAGACAAGCATCGACGGAAGTGAAGAGAGCGAACAAGCACCTATAGTCGTCTCCGTTCTGCGTAATATACCTCACCCAGGGTAATGCCTGGTACCCACTCTTCTCTACGATCTTGAGGTAGCGTACTTGAATACCTGATACTGTAAAGTAGGGGATTTCGAATTTGACAGTGAGAGGTGGGCGAGTGGGGGGTTCGTTGTCTGTACAGAGGAGCACGTAAGAATAAAATGTCACTAGATAAAACGGGAACGGGGACGGAAATGTATTTGATTTGATTGTACGACAGTCGAGGGAAAGGTGAACAAAAGAGGAAAACACACCACTCTTGACGCTTGGTAATCCGAAATGAGCTCTCATGAGGTACTCCCGTCCACCGCCCAACTGCTTGATCTTCCACACGAACGCGGATTTGTCGGGCACATAATGCACGCTGCCCGTAGATGCCTGGAAAGAACATGGGCCTCATCAGCACATCGCCCCAGGACCAGCCACGCAGTCATCCTTTCTCGAAAGTCACAATCCCCTCCCCCCCAACCTCACCAAATTAAAGGCGACCAATTTCCCGCAACACAACAATACCAAAGCTCGAACACGCTCACCCTAAATTTGGGACTATCCGCATCATCTGGCACGGGCACCCAAATCTCCACATTATTCGCACTACTCCGTCTTTTGAACTGTGCTTTGCACTTCACGATATACTCCACTCTCGAACCCTTGTGGCTCTCCACAGCGGCTTCAACCCAAATGAGCGGCTTCACGGGAGTAGATAGTCGGTATGACATGAGTTCGAATTCACCGTCGGGTGGGATGAAGGAGATGGTACGGTCATTTTCAAAGCGGGAGAGACGGACGCATTGGTGGAACTTGACGTCTTCCATCTCAATAGATTTGCCGCGGGAGGCTGGGTGTGGGTGTGAGGGTTAGTTGGGAGGGAGCGGCAGTTGGGGAATAGGTGCGGAAGGATCATTTGGTGCGGTACGTGAGGACTGGGCAAGAGGACGTACTGCGACCTGTGCTTTCAAACATGACTTTATCGTTGAGACCTAGTCTTAATTCTGGCATGCCAGACAAGTAGCATTTCATCTTCACAGCTCCCAGTATCTCCGATCGGACGACGTTTCCATTTGAGTTGACCTGTGTGACCAGGTGCGGTCCCAAAAAGTGACCAGATATGCAGGACAGGTGAGTGAACAATATCAACAGTGTCGAAAGAAAAGGAAAGCAGTGAATGCGTGAGGACAGGTACAAGGTACGTGGATTGGATATGAGTGAGACGCACCAAAAGGTTGACGCTCTCGACGACGTCGAGGAAGACTTCGTTCTTCCGGTATCGGATACCTTCTGTTCGCCAGGAGACGGCGTTGGTAACTGCCATTGGAGGTCGAACTTGTATCTCGAGCTTGTGAGACTCTTGTGTAATGTATCTGCCATCGGGAATATCATCGGGAAGTCGAACAATCCCCGGGATACAGGATGTGTAAGTGATCCGATTCAATATGTACGGGCCGTGGCCCATGGGAAGAACACAATAGATCATAGAAAAATAAGGTTGGATTTCACTCACTCCTGCAGGATCTTGCTCTCCGTCGTCTGCGGATAACCAAAATCCATCATCTCGTCCATAAGCTCATAAATGATTACGAAATTATCCCGTATCGACTCCTCCTCGAGCTCCTTAAAGTACTCCACGAGGACCTGGGTCAACCTGTGCAAGAATATTATAATCTCCGCTGCGTTGGAGTTTCGTTTCGACAGTGCAAGGACTTGTCGCGTCGATCGTTACCGTCGTGCAACGTTGTAAGAGGACAGAAAGAATGCTCACGATACAAATTTGAATGCCTGATATGCATGTAATTCACACCCTGACTTGAGAAACAAGGCGTCACTTGCTGTCCCTCCTCCTCGATCTCGAGTACGAGGGGGAGGAAGCGTTCGATGTATGAGGGCGGGACGTCGTCTTTGTAGGAGCGCTGGATCAAGGGCTTGCCTTTGAGGTCAAGGATGGCGATGAGTGAGGCCATAACACGCTAACTCGGTAAGAGAGGAAAGGACTGAAATGTAGAGTTAAAGCTCAGTGGTTGTCGAATGGCGTAAAGGCGAACCTGTGCAAGTTTCCTTTCTGGGATATGTTGGTAGTGTTGCAGAACGGGAGCGTCGAACAGACTTATCAGACATCCGTTACATGATCTAATCTCTCTCCAAGGTACTCAACTCGAACCAGAACAACATACCGAATCGACATTTCGAGCTTGGATCTCACATCAAACAGCTTCAGAGGCCTGATCACTTACAAGGGATGACTACTACAACCCTTCCACCAGGTACCGCACCTGTAAAACCCGAGTACGCAGCCTAGAGTACTTACATTCACACCGTCTAACGAACACACGTTCCAGGTTTCTCCTTAGCAGCGTCTACCGTCCAGCAGCAGATGACGACGCAGCCGGGGGATCCACGTCCCATGTTGGCCACCCTTCCGGTCCAAGCGCAACTAGACCAGACGGCGAACCCAATCCAGGCGGCCGCAAGAAATTCAGCAAGGAGCAAAAGAAAGCACATCGGGGTGCAAACAAGGGTCGAAGGTTCGGGAAGGTGCGAGATCAGCTGGAGCTCTGTTGGCGTGTGGCAAACGGGGCGATATGTGAGTATGGTGCCGAGTGAGTGCTGTTAATCCCATCTCGCCGCCTCGTGGTCATCTTTTTTTCTGCTTTTTCGATGACGATCGCACAGATGTCGGTTCACACACGATATATCTGCCTATCTCGTTGCTAAACCGAGGGATATAAGGCTTCCACCAGCTAGCAGCCTTACGAATACTCCGCCTTTCGTCGTCTCAGAAATCACCGACTCATCTGTTGCTGAAGGAGAAAGGTCGTGTCTCGACTTCAGCACTACCTGCCCGTGTTTCGAGGAAGCAGGCGAATGTCGCCTTGGACTCAAATGCCGATTCCTGGGTGCCCATGCTCACATGGACGAGAACGGCGTCGTTGTCCTCATCACAGACGAAGAAAGGAAGTCGAGGGTCGCTCTTACAAACACAGAACTCAATCAAGTGAGCGCAGAGACTCTCAAGCTGCTTCGCCAAAAGAAGGTTGGTTTTTGGCGGTTTTTCATTGCGGATCCAAGTGAACTTGTAACCGATCCAGTACCCGAGACCTATCACAGACGCATATCTAAAAGAGCTGGAGGCTACCAATCAGGCACGTGGTGCAGAAGAGGATGCACCAGTGCCAGAGGAAGAGCCCAAAGATGACGCCATTCAACTTAATGGTCATACGACCGACAACATTACAATGAAGTGCACCAGCGACAATGCAGACAACAATGACACCCCTGATGTGCCGATGCGCTTTTCCGAAAAGAAAAGATTACACTGGAAAGGAAAATCTTGTGAGCTTATGCTACCCATTTGTCAACGAGGGAGTTCGTGCTCAGCTGTATCAAGATCTGGCGCCTCTCACAACCGTTGGTAACTTGGTACGTCCGGTCCCTCATTTTTTTCGATTTGTCATTGTCAATCATTCTGCCAGCCATTCCGACGACTGTGCGTCTCCCTGGGAGCCGACATAACCTGCGGAGAAAGTAAGTGTTACCCGCACTTCCCCGGTCTGGATCCCTTGTTCAGTGCACTCTCTTACCCCAGTGGGTCTCGCAACGTCTTTCCTCACCGCCTCCCGTGAAGAATGGTCCCTCGTCCGTCGGCACCCCTCCGAAACTATCTTCGGCGTACAAATCGCAGGCAACAAACCCTCCACGATGGTGCCCACCGCTGAGATTCTGGGAAAAGAGTTCGCAGGCGGTATCGATTTCGTGGACATTAATTGTGGGTGTCCGATCGATCTGGTGTTCAAGACTGGGAGTGGATCTGCCCGTAAGTCCTTTTCCGGATTATTTCTAGGCGTGCATTACTGGTTCGTTATGGGGACTGAAGGGAACTTGGGTCGCAGTCCTTGACGCCGCCGCAAAACTGGGAAAGATCATCGTCGGGATGAACAAAGCCCTTGGGGAGATCCCGGTCACCGTCAAGCTACGCACAGGAGTCAAAGATGGGCGCAACACTTCCCACAAGCTCATGCCTCGATTGACCTCGGAATGGGGAACCGGGTGCATCACGGTCAGTTTCTCTGTCTTCCTTTCATTCGCTTCGGGCTGACGAGAGGCCAACTTGAAACCCTACATAGTTGCACGGACGGACGAGGCAGCAGCGCTACTCAAAACTCGCAGATTGGGGGTACATCAAACAATGCGTAGATGCTGTTCGGGCACGAGAAGCAGACGAAGGGTGTACGTGTATCACTCTTTCTGTATCTCCGCTTTCTCACTTCCGCAAACGCTCACTCTTTTCGTTCTTCGCCTGCACATTCCAGTAAGCCCCATCCCCATTTTCGGCGGAGGCGACTGTTTCTCTTCCGAGGACTACTGGGAAAAGGTTGATAGTACGGGTGTAGACGGAATCATGATTGGACGTGGGGCTCTGATCAAACCTTGGATATTCACAGAAGTGAAAGAGCATAGGGAGTGGGACATTAGGTCTAGGGAACGGTTAGAGCTCATTCGCAAGGTACGCCAGTCTGCCTCTTTTCCACCACTTTCATGTCGTAGCTGATTCTCGAGCGGTGGTTGTGGCGGCGTCGTGCAGTACGCCGAATACGGGTTGACGTGGGTAGCTTTTGCTTTCTTTTGTCTTCCCTTTTTCTGAAAGTCTTTGGACAATCTGATCATATTCACTCACTTGCCTTCCGGCATCCAACACCCACCAGCCATTTCGGAACAGACACGGCGGGCGTGAACACAACCCGCCGATACCTCTGCGAAGCACTTTCATTCCAGTATCGCTACGTTCCCATTGGACTCCTCGAGCGGCTTCCTGCGCGTATCAACGAGCGTGCGCCAGCGTTCAAGGGCCGTGATGAACTTGGTACGTCACGCTGTTCTATAGGGAGTGGAGTGCAAATTCCCGGGATGATGTGGCTGAGACGGTTGCCGTAGAAACATTGCTTGCGAGCTCAAACAGCCAGGACTGGGTCAAGGTCTCGGAGATGTTCCTTGGGCCTGCACCTGAGGCGTGGACTTTTACGCCCAAGCATAAGAGCAATGCGTATGGGGAGGAAAGCCAAGGGTAGTTAGGGACTGGTGCTACCGAAAACAAAAAGAACCATAGCGTTCGATCAAGTCGCTCGAGATGTACATAGCATATGCATATAGACATACCTGTCAAACGATCCTTTTGCGCACACCAAATCTCATTTCCTCCACCTCTTCACCACGCGCCATCTGTCTCCTCCTCGCATTCTCAGCCCTAACTTCGGCCTCCATCCCATCAAGCCTCCCCTCATCTTCCTCCCTCCCATCCTCCAACGTCCACAACTTGGGATTCTTAAGCCTAACCCCTGTCCTCCTCTTCACAGCCGCGGTATACCCCGCCTCCCCAGGTCCTCTAATGATCCTGTCTACCTTCCTCTGTTCTGGGGTCATTCTCTCTAATACATGCGCAGGGGGGCCCTGGCGCATCCGTTTGAGTGTTGAGGAAAAGATCTCCCCACGGCGCTCGCGGGCGCGCTGGAGGGTCTTGCGTTGGATTTTGAGGCGTCTCGCCTGCGTGCCGGCGGCGAGGAGGGCGGGGGGATATGGGGAGTAGAGACGGGCATAGTCATTGTTGATGGCGGTGTGGATTATTTGTTGTTTTTGAAGGAGGGGCTGGACTGGGGGTGTTGGCGTTAGTGTCAGTGCATTTGCGGGTGAGTGTTTCGTTGAGAAAAGCAGGGGAGGTAGGGATAAGAAGAAAGAGTGAAGGAAAAGAGTGAGGTTGGTACGTACGCCATGCGTCCAGGTCACCACTAAACACCATCCTCGCGTCCCCTCCATTCCCGCTCCTGCCCCGTTCCCCAAGCAGCGCCCACTCGAACGCACTCTCCATCTTCAAATCCTCCACCCACATCGCTACTTCCTCTTTCCGGAGGAATCGCCTATCCCTGCCAATGCGTCGCTTGTGTATCATCCCTGATATGCTTGCTGGTTGCGGGACGAGGCGGGGGAGGAGCTTGTTGTAGAATGTGGGGCGAATGAAGGAGCCTTTGAAGATGGGGCGTTGGCGTAGGCGGGCTTGCGCCTCCTGATTTGTTGAATTCAGTTAGCACTGAGTGTTATAAGGAAGGAAGAATACGAACCAATGCCTCCCGAACGAGCCGTCTGAATTCTGCCTTGTCGCGCTTCGCCGCTATCATACGGTCGTATCTATCAAGGAGAGCGCGAAGAGACGCATCGCCTTGCTTTGCACGTACAAAAATGCCGAGCCACTGGTGAAAGACGAGAAGCATGAGTATGTCGACACGAGGCGGGACGCAGGGCTTGCCTTGTGTCCTTGGACGAGCTGCTCTCTCGCGACGTGCGCCTGGATCGTGTGTCGGTTCTGTCTGAAGAGGGAAGATATCCGCCATTTGACCTGTTATACACGTATGTCCTTATACCAGGCCTGGGAACAGGTGATGCAAAACGCACGTTCTCCCGCTCGGCGTGTCTTAAGAGGCCGCGGTATAGAGCCCATAGTGTTGGGACGCGGTGTGCGGCGAGGTCGTAGAATGGGACTTTAGGGCGGACTCGGCGGAGAGGTGAGATGAGACGTGCGATTTCTGCGCGGTGGGCGAGTGATGAGGAAGTTGGGGGCGGGACTGACATGGTTCAAGTTGGGCTCTTGCAGGGCATGTCCAAACACAGCCTGATGAGGGAGAGCTCGGGATGCTCACGGGAAAGATATATGCAAGCATGCCAGCAGCTCTGCAAATGATAAATTACTACGTAGATGCAACTGTTTGGCAACGTGCATGGCGGGATAT
Source organism: Gyrodon lividus (assembly GCA_014904945.1). Taxonomy (NCBI): domain Eukaryota; kingdom Fungi; phylum Basidiomycota; class Agaricomycetes; order Boletales; family Gyrodontaceae; genus Gyrodon; species Gyrodon lividus. The sequence continues at coordinate 287,426 of MU127425.1, forward strand.
CTAGCAGAGTGGCATACAAACGAATCCCAAGAAGTGATCAAACAATCGACATGTACAAGGTATCAGAGCATGCATCCGGGTCCAGTTTTCAAGCATTGGGGTACTTCTTCGAAAATTCCTGGTGGAACTTGACCAGCTTGCCCACATACTCCTCTACACCAGGGCACAAGCAAGTCAATCGGTAATGGTACTCTCCCTCTTTCTGTCCGAACCCAGACCCAGGGACGACACAAATGCCAGTGGCATCAAGCAGCGCAAGGGCATAAAACGCATCGGGCGCTTTGCCCGCCGCTTTCGCAGCCTCAACTGCTTTTGGAGACAACTCGATCTTCGGGTAGAGATAGAGCGCGCCGGGCGAGTCGACGCAGCTAACGCCCTCCACAGCATTCAGTGCCTCTACCATTTGGCTAGTGCGCTGCGCGAGGACCCTGTGGATCGTGTCGGTCTCCTTCTTCCAAAGTGGATAACTCTCGTCTCCTTGCTTCGGAGGGCGCACCAGACAATCCACACCGATCTGTCCCTGGAGTGGTGGACAGAGCCCGACGCTAACCATCTTGTACATCATGGCGATGACATCTTCCCTGATGTTCGTGCATTCAAAGTATCCGCCTCGTCTCCCGCACTCCCCAAACACGCCCTTGGAAATGGAGTGGAAGGAGACGAGTGGGACATCTTTACCAGACTCGACTACGACCTTTTTGAACGAGGTGAATGGGTGGGTATCCGGGTGGTGCAAGTTTGATTGGTAGACCTCGTCAGCAAGGAGAACAAGATTGTAGTCTTCGCATAGCTCTACAATCGCATCTTGGGTCTGTCTGTCGAGGAGGGCACCCGTGGGGTTTCCGGGGTTGATGATCACGAGGGCTCTAGGAAGGGTTTCCCCCTCCTGACGTGTATTTTCGAGTAGGGCCCTGATTTCGTTTGAAGATGTGCTCCATCCCTTTGTCTCGTCGAGGTGGTAGGGAACCGCGACACCAGAGTATTGTGCGAGGGTTGCTGTGTAGAGGGGGTATTGTGGGATGGGGATGAGGATACCGGTTTTTCCGGGATCGGAGATGAGTAGTGATATGAGGAGTGATACACCGGCTGATGCACCCCCTGTGAGGAAGATATGTTCCGGGTATGCGGGGTATCCATCCCGCTCTGTGGACGACGCACGCACGCACGCCCATACAGCAAGTCAGTCGCATTGGCATGGAACGAGTGATCGTCAAAGACTGACGCTTTATGAATTCTGCGACGTTCTTTCGGATGAGGGGAACGCCCTGAGAGTGGGAATATGCGCCGATAGAGCCGATTTCTTCCCAGAGCTCGTCCGCGCGGGCGATGACATCCTTGGGGAAAGCAAGTGGAGCGAGGTTCTTCAGTTCTCTATACTCCATCAAGGCAGCAACCTGTCAAAGGAATGTTGACACAGTTTACGTGGCCAATTACTCGAAAGAGACATACCTGCCTGACGAAAGTGAGGGGAGGCTGGTCGAGTCCCTTTTGTTGCGGGTTCCCAATATTGGATGAGATAACCTGGTTGAAGGAAAGTCCACTAGCATTGGGGTTTTTCTGTAGTTTGACGCGGTATTCCTCCGCCTTGATGGCCAGTTCACCGCGTACAGCATACTGTACATTGCGGGCGGCAGGGTTGAGAGAGTCAACGGTGAGTTTGCTCATGAATGAGACGGTACCAGGTGTTTTTCTAGGTGAGAGGGAAGGAGATCGTCTTGACGAAGGAACTGAGAAAGATAAAAGTCTGGGACTTGGTCTGATTGCCATCCGTTCCGACCCTAAAGGTCTCTCAGGCTACACCGTGACTGGCAGGTGATGACCAGGTGACAACCATACATGTACATTCCAAAAGGGGATGTGATCACGTGTCACGCTTGGTTCGGCAATATCCGTGCATACCCAGATTTTTTCGATCGACCTTGACCGTCGAGATCATTCAAGGGGGGGAAGCATGCCAGACTCGTTTTTTGCCTCCAACAAAAACAATAAACGAAAACGTTCCCTCAACTCCACCGACACAAAACCAGGAAGTGCCAAGAAAATCCTTCGCAAGGATAAGTCATTATGGGACTCAAGAGGCCCAAAGGTCAACGGCGTACAATTCAAGTCCAAGTCCAAGCCGACGAAGCTTGCAGTAGACGAAGAACTAGAATCGGATAAGGCAGACTCGGGTGAGGGTGGTATCGACGATCTCGATCTCCGTGCCGACCTCGGGCCCGAAAACAGTGGGGATGAGGACCTGGATGAAACCCCCGCTGAGAAGCGCCTTCGATTGGCAAAACTTTACTTGGAGAGCGTGAAGGAGGGTTTGGGTTAGTCCTCTTTGAGACTCTGTGAAGCTCACTATTTCACATCACCCCGTGTAGCTGAAGGGGAGTTCGACGCGGCCGAGGTCGACCAAGACCTTATATCAGCCCGACTCCGCCAAGACGTCCTAGGGCACTCAGGAAAAATCCATTTATTCATCGCAGACTCTGTAAGTCCGCACCTACCTCTCCGCAGACTTCCTGTACTGATAACGCGTCAAGTACGACTTCACTCCAACCTCCAGACTTCGCTGTCGAGGACATCGACTTTCCATAACATCAGCCCTAGCTACTGAAGACGCCAAACACCTCTTCACGGCCTCAAAAGACGGCACCATAAATAAATGGAACCTCAGAACTGGCTTAAAAACCGCTACCTTTCACAAACAACGTTTGGATCATAAGGGAAAAGGCAAAGCAAGAGCAAATCCGCTGGATATCAAGGGTCACACGGATGAGGTGCTAGCATTGGCTGTGAGCAGCAACGGAAAATACCTTGTGAGTGGTGGCAAGGACAGGAAGGTGGGCGTGTGGGACGTGGAGAAAAATCAATGGATGAAGGGCTTCTGGGGACACAAAGATTTGATATCCGTACGTGAACCTATCTCCCACATTTCCACAGATACAGTCACTAACATCGATGCCTCCACTTCCCCAGAGCCTTGCATTCCGCAAGGACACCCTCCAATTATACACCGGTTCCTTTGACCGCACAGTCAAACTATTCGACCTCTCCGTAATGGGCTACGTCGAGACTCTCTTCGGACACCAAGATACCGTTGTCTCTATAGATGCTCTCCGTGGTGAGACAGCTGTAACAGCCGGCGCTCGAGATCGAACCCTGCGATATTGGAAGATCCCAGAGGAGAGTCAGCTCGTGTTCCGTGGAGGCGGGAAGAGCGCAATTCGGGAATTGCTGGATGGAGGCGCTCTTGAGGGGCATGAAAGTGACGACGAGAAGGAGGGGAAGAAGGGGAGGGGAAACGAGGGACCGAAGAAGTTTGTGGAGGGGAGCATTGAGTGTGTTGCAATGATTGATGAGACGAATTTCGTTAGTGGGGGCGACACGGGGTGCGACTTCTTTTCTTATCCGGTTGTTGGAGAGAATGAATGTTGACCAGCAGCCTATAGCTCCCTATGTCTCTGGCACACTCAAAAAAAGAAGCCTATATTCACACAGGCACTATGTCATGGCTTCCATGAAGTCCAGTCATCCACGGAAGGTATCGTGAAGACAGCCAGATGGATAACGTCAATAGCATGTCTACGATATTCTAATGTTTTTGCATCTGGTATGTTTCTCTTCGTCTTCCTATGTCACCAAATGGTCGGCGGTCGCATTAATATCCCTTCTACGCCACCAGGTTCTTGGGATGGTGACATTCGCATATGGAAACTGGATGCGAAGCTCAAATCGTTCTCGCTCATTGGGACAATCCCAGCCCCCGGAGTCGTCAACTCGCTCCAGCTCCTACCCGTCCCCAAAGGCGCCTTGGACGGCGCATCCTGGGTTTCTCCACCTTTCTCAACTTCAAACGCGGAGATGACCTCGCATGCCAAAACCACTCTCAACGGGAAGGCATCGGCGACAGTCGACACCACCGTGAAGATAACTGGTATCCAGACGCTCCTGTTGGTCGCTGGGTTGGGCCAGGAGCATCGGTTGGGAAGGTGGTTGAACGTTCATGGAAAGGGTGTGGTTAATTCGACTGTGGTGGTGGCGTTTCATCCGCGGACTCGATCGTGATACGTAGTGCGTCATTGAGATGTACCCTGACTCTGGGCTAGCTGCTGTTGTGAGTCAGGATGTCAGTGAGTCGGAACGTTCACATGTAGCAGGCAGTACAGTTGATGCATGGAGTCGGGGCCCCCAAACCCAATACATTATCATGGCGGTTTTACCGTCAGACACAGGCTCCTTCCCACCGCTGCTGAAGGGACGGTGGACTTGGCGGAATTTGAGTGATAGTGTTATTTTTGGAACCCATGTGTAAATCACGTACACCCTACACAAATTCTGTGTTTGTAGTGTGTTACAGTTTGTTGCATAATAAAGCAACAAACACACAGCTATTGTTTGATCATATTTGTAGCTCAGAAAATACCTCAGAAATATATTGTTTTGTGACATTAATATATCACTCACAGCTAGTGGTTATGGCCCAGCTAACCACAGAGCTCCGAGAGCAAGTCATTATATGGCAATACCAACAAAACAGGCCAGTGTCTGAGATCACCTTGCTTGCAGGATGAAAGTCCGGGATGGGAATACAAAAGTCTGGGATGGGGAATATGGGATTTGGGGTTTGGGATATTGGGATATGAGGTTAAGGTGAAAACCCACCAAGGTAAAGTCCTGTCACATCCCGAAACTTTCCCAACCCATCTGACCCAATTCCGGCCCCTTATGATCAAATCCCAAACCCCAATCCCTGGACTTTACCTTAGAAGATTTCTCCTTCATCTGATATTCTGAATCCCGTATTTCCCATCCCAGACTTTCACATTCCTGTCCCAGACTTTTGTATTCCTATCTTAGCTATCTCTCGACATATGTTCCTTTCCTTTGACATTCCTTGACATTCACAGTTCCTATCAATAATTCCCTTTCCCCCTGCTTCACAATTATTGCGCCATTGCCCTCAGTTATTATTCCATCATTCTGACGCCATTCCGATTCATCCCCTTACTTTGCTCCTAAAACCCAAAACCCTGATTCGTCTGACATACTTTAACAGTTTTATATGTTCCGGACTCTTCAGTATATAAACCTGCTTGTACTCTCCGATATTTCCTTAGTTTGAATATCAACTAAATCCCGTTCTATCCTGTGAAGTCTCTACTTCACTCTGAAACCTCCTGTCAAGTCCGGGTTCAATCCCAGAACTTTGGTTTCAGCTTATGTGCTGCACCCCTGTATGAGTTCTGTTCCTTAATTTCAGGGCAGAGGGTTGGAAGACAATCCTAAGGTCAACTTAAGGACTGAAGTGGTTTTCAGAGTGAAGTGGAGTAGGAGAGAATGGAATTAATTAGAGGGTACAAGCGGGTTTATATACTGAAGAGTCCGGAAGATATAAAGGTGTTAAAGTATGTCGGATGAATTGGAGTTTTGGGTTTCCAGAAGAAAGTAAGGAATGAATTGGAATGGCGTCAGAATGGTGGAATGATGACTGAGGGCAAACGCACAATAATTGTGAAGCAGGGGGAAAGGGAATTATCAATAGGAACTGTAGATGTCAAGAAATGTCAAAGGAAAGTGACATATGTCAAGGGATAGCTGAGATAGGAATACAAAAGTCCAGGTTGGGAATGCAAAAGTCTGGGACAGGAAATATGGGGGTTTGGAATGTCTGATGAAAGAGAAATCTTCTAAGGTAAAGTCCAAGGCTCGGGATTTGATCATAGGAGGCTGGAATTGGGCCGGATGGGTTAGGAAAGTTTCGGGATGTGACACCTCCTTCAGTCCTTAAGTTGATCTTAGGATTGTCTTCCAACCCTCTGCCTTGAAATTAAGGAACAGAACTTATACAGGGGTGCAGCACATAAATTGAAGCCAAAGTTCCTTGCCCCTCCAACCCCCCCTCAGGGATTCCTGACCAACTCGCCCTTTGGCATGCTCTGTACTATCTGGGAATTCCGGGATTGAACCTGGACTTGACAGTATATTCGGACTTAAACCTCTATGAGTTCGCTAACATCACTTCTTTACCACATGTCTAGAACTATTCAGACTTGTGCTCAAACATGCAGCATGCAAAGCATCAATACAGCTCAGTTGGAGGCAGCCCAAGAAGATGCCCTGCACTCCCTGATGACATTGCGTCGGGGCCCCAGTGTTGCCAAACAATTCCAAAGCTTCTCTGTACATCAACCTCTGTGTCTCAAGCTAGAGCCCCATCTCAAAGCATCTCCACCCCTACTCCCACAGGTTGTTACCCCCCTGGGGGTGCCCTGGACCCCTCTGATGATGACCCCAACCATAACAACCACAATGACAACAATCCAGATGATGCAATTCCACCTAATCCCATCATGGCACTTGCAAATGCAGTTCATGGCCTTGCTGAGTTATCGTGCTGTGACTGCAAATCTGAAAAATCCTCATCTCCATGCATGAAGGTTTGGGAACCCAACACCTTCGATGGGACTGACCCCCACAAGCTGCGGGCCTTCCTGGTCCAATGTGAGTTGAACTTCCAGGACCGTCCCTGTGCATTCTAGACTGACTGTGCAAAGGTCATCTTCACCCAGTTCTAAAAGGTATGGCTCTCGAATGATTCAAGCCTGACCTCCTCCAGATGGACAATCCAGACTGGATGGATGACTACCGGGAATTTGTCCTCAAGCTCCAAACCAACTTCAGCCCCCATGACCCAGTCGGTGATGTGGAACACCAATTCAACCACCTGTCCATGAAAGACTCCCAGCAGATCAACAAGTACATGGTGGAATTCAATTGCCTAGCCTCCCAGGTCCGGGGTTATGGCAAAGGAGCCCTCCGACATCACTTCTACAATGGACTTCCAGATTGCATCAAAGACAAGCTTTCCCGCATTGGAAAACCGCACTCCCTAGGAGAACTCTGGACTCTCTCCCAGACTATTGATGGGAGATATTGGGAATGCAAGTCCAAAGTTGCTCACCAGATCAGACCTTCCGGAAACCAGTTCTCCACATCCAAAAGTACTCCCATCACTTCATCTCTGAAACCTGCCACTTTGTCCAACCCTGCTGTGTCCTCATTGTTGTCACATCCCAAAACTTTCCTAACCCATCTGGCCCAATTCCAGCCCCCTATGACCAAATCCCGAACCCTGAGCCTCAGACTTTACCTTAGAAGACTTTCGCATTCCCATCCTGGACTTTCACATTCCCGTCCTGGACTTTCACATTCCCGTCCTGGACTTTCACATTCCCGTCCTGGACTTTCACATTCCCATCCTGGACTTTCGCATTCCCATCCCGGACTTTTGTATTCCTATCTTGGCTATCTCTTGACATATGTCTCTTTCCTTTGACATTTCTTGACATCTGCAGTTCCTATCGATAATTCCCTTTCCCCCTGCTTCACAATTATTGTGCCATTGCCCTCAGTCATTATTCCACCATTCTGATTTATCCCTTCCTTTCTTCCAGAAACCTGAAACTCCGATTCGTCCAACATACTTTAACACCTTTATATCTTCCGGACTCTGCAGTATATAAATCTGCTTGTACTCTCTGATATTTCCTTAGTTCAAATATCAACTAAATCCTGTTCTCTCCTGCTCCACTTCACTCTGAAACCCACTTCAGTCCTTAAGTTGACCTTAGGATTGTCTTCCGACCCTCTGCCTTGAAATTAAGGAACAGAACTCATACAGGGGCACAGCACATAAGCTGAAGCCAAAGTTCCTTACCCCTCCGACCCCCCCTCAGGGATTCCCGACCGACTCTGCCGTTCCACACACTCCGGACTTATCCAGGAATTCTGGGATTGAACCTGGACTTGGCAATCATCCTCTAAGGGGAAATCCTCTGCCCCTATCCCGAAACCACCATCGGACCTCTCCAGCAAACTTGGGAAGAATGGACACCTCACCTCTGAAGAACACAAATGTTGCTTTGACCTCAAGCTGTGCATGTTCTGCGGAGCTGCAGGACATATGGCTAAGGATTGCCGGAAGTCCACTTCCCGTGTGTCCAAGGCCCATGCAGCCAAAATCTCCCCTGCTCTGGAAGCCAAACCAGAGGCCTCTACCCCTGAGGCAAAAAAATAGGGCGCAACCTTCTGGACTCCACATGGGAAGGAGGCTGCATTGAATCCCACCGTGCACCTATGGAGACCCACTCAATGGGTCCGCTCTTTATGATCCCAAGGCCCTTATGCCGCTTATTTCTTTTCCTGACTTTTCTGAATTCCTGCTTTTCCTGCTTTGTTAGATTGTGGTTCTACTGACTGTTTCATTGATACTACTTTCATTAACAAGCATCATTTTCCAACATATTGCGTTCCCCCTATTCCCTTAAAACTTTTCGATGGTACTTCTAATTTGACAATAACCCGTGCTGTTGACCTTTCCATTTGTTTCCCTTCCGGCTTTGTTACCTTTGATACATTTTATGTTACTCCGTTGGATTCCTCTTGTTCCCTTGTTCTAGGACACAACTGGCTCACCTGCTACAATCTGTTGATTGACTGGGTATTGGGCAGTATTACTTTCTGAACTCCAGCTCAAGACTTGCCAATGACCCCAATGTCACCTCCAGAGATTCCAGACTCCATTCCCCTATTGCACTCTGACATTCCTGACAAGCTGCCTTGCAAAGCTCCTCGCATCTTGTTTGTCAATGCTGCCACCTTTGTCCGCACATGCAAACTTGATGGCTTCAAGCAGTTTAGCATTCACCTGTGTCCCCAGGACTCCAAACTCTGTTCTGTATCTCTTGATTCCGAAACCCCCAAAGGAGTCGGTCTGTCCTCCATTCCTCCAGACTATCACGATTTCCCTGATGTCTTCAGTAAGTGCAAGGCTGACACCCTCGCACCCCACAGGGAATTTGATCTCAAGATTGACTTAGAGGAAGGTGCTTCCCCTCCTCTCAGAACTGTTTACCTGGTTTCCACTACCAAACTCAAGTCCATCTGGGAATTCATAGACAAACACCTCAACTATGGCTTCATCTGCCAGTCCAAATCCACTCATGGCGCCCCTGTCCTCTTTGTTCAAAAGAAGGATGGATCCCTGTGCCTCTGCGTCAATTTCTGAGGACTCAACAAAATCACAAAAAAAGATCACTGTCCCCTACCCTGTTAAATCTGGGTTCAATACTATGAGTGTTCCAAGTGTTTCAAAAATGCTCCTGGACATACCCAAGCTGAAGGTCCCAGACACCCTACTTGGGGACTGTCACATCCCGAAACTTCCCTAACCAATCCGGCCCAATTCCGAACCCCTATGACCAAATCCCGAATCCCGGCCCTCATACTTTACCTTAGACAATTTCTCTTTCATCGGACATTCCAAACCCCGTACTTCCCATCCCAGACTTTTCGCATTCCTGTCCTGGACTTCCCACATTCACATCCCTTGTCTCCACCCCTACTCCTGCAGGTTGTCACCCCTCTGGGGGCGCCCCGGACCCCTCTGACGATGGGAACAGCGGCGGCAACGACCCTGAACCCTCCGATGACAACAACCCCTTTGACGACAACCCCGATAATGCAATTCTGCCTAACCCTATCATGGCGCTTGCAAACGCAGTCCGCAGCCTTGCTGAGTTATTGTGCCGCGACCGCAAATCCGAAAACTCCTCATCTCCGCGTATGAAGGTGCGGGAACCCGACACCTTTGACGGGACTGACCCTCGCAAGCTGCAGGCCTTCTTGGTCCAATGTAAGCTGAACTTCCAGGATCGCCCCCACGCGAAAGTTACCTTCGCTCAGTCTTACCTAAAAGGTATGGCCCTCGAATGGTTCGAGCCCGACCTCCTCCAGCTGGACGATCCGGACTGGACGGACAACTATCGGGAATTTGTCCTCGAGCTCCAGACCAACTTCGGCCCCCATGACCCCGTCGGTGATGCCGAACACCAACTCGACCACCTATCCATGAAAGACTCCCAGCATATCAACAAATACGTGGTAGAATTCAATTGCCTAGCCTCCCAGGTCCAGGGTTACGGCGAGGGAGCCCTCCAACACCACTTCTACAATGGACTTCCGGACCACATCAAAGACGAGCTTTCCCGCATTGGCAAACTGCGTTCCCTAGGAGAGCTCCGGACTCTCTCCCAGACTATTGATGGAAGATATTGGGAATGCAAGTCCGACCCTCCGGAAACCAGTCCTCCACTTCCAAAAGTACTCCAATCACTCCATCTCCGAAACCTGCCACTCCATCCAACACCTCTGCATCCTCGTCAGCAAAGTCCTCCGCCCCTAAACCCGCATCTGACCTCTCCAGTAAACTCGGGAAGGATGGACGCCTCACCTCCAAGGAATGCAAACACCGCTTTGACCTCAAGCTGTGCATGTTTTGCGGAGCCGCCGGACAGGTAGCTAAGGATTGCCAGAAGTCCACTTCCCGCACGTCCAAGGCCCGCGCAGTGACAACCTCCTCTGCTCCAGAAGCCAAACCGGAGGCCTCCACCCCTGAAGCAAAAAATTAGGGTGCAGCCTTCCGGACTCCGCACGGGAAGGAGGCTGCGTTAAATCCCACCGTGCACTTACGGAGACCCGTCTCAACACGTCCGCACTTGATGATCCCAAGGCCCTTATGCCTCTTGTTTCCCTTTCCGAATTTTCCGAATTTTCCGCATTCCCCGCTTTGTTAGACTGTGGTTCTACTGACTGTTTCATTGATACTACTTTTGTTGACAAGCATCATTTTCCAACATATTGCGTTCCCCCTATTCCCTTAAAACTTTTCGATGGTACTTCTAATTTGACAATAACCCGTGCTGTTGACCTT
>MU127425.1:299689-328969 GCA_014904945.1 Gyrodon lividus
CCGCCCCGTCGCGTTCTACTCCCGCACCTTGACAGCCCCGGAACTCAACTACAACACTCATGATAAGGAGCTCCTTGCTATCCATGAAGCCTTCCGGCATTGGCGTTATTACCTCGAAGGTTCCGGCACCCCTATCGACGTCATTACCGACCACAAAAATCTGGAATATTTCTCTGCCTCCAAAGTCCTGACCTGCCGGCAAGCCCGCTGGTTGGAATTCCTATCCCAGTTCAACCTCGTCATCCGCTTCCGCCCCAGACGCTTAGAAGCTAAACCCGACTCCCTCACTAGACGCTGGGACGTCTACCCCAAAGAGGGGGGTAAGGACTATGCTCGCATCAATCCCCATAACCTCCGACCGGTGTTCACTCAAGAACAGCTCACCTCGTCCCTACGAGCCACTATCCTACTCGCCCCAGTCCTCTGGGCCTCGTCCCTACTTGACATCAAAGACATTCACAAGGACATCCTAGATTCCCTGTCCTCTGACCCCATAGCTTCCCTCCATCTTCCGGACTCGTTGGACTCCCGGTGGGCTGTCAACCCTGAAGGTTTCCTGACCCTCGACGATTGCGTCTTTGTCCTGGAAGCTAAGGACCTCCGTCTTCGCATTCTCCGGTACAAGCACGACCACCGCCTATCTGCACATTTCGGGCAAAACAGGACATTAGAGCTCGTCCGCCAGGAATACACCTGGCCAGGCCTCCACACCTTTGTCAAGGACTATGTCAGTTCCTGCACTTCCTGTGCCCACGCTAAAACTCCGAGACACCGCCCCTATGGAATGCTCAAGCAACTCCCAATCCCCGAAAAGCCCTGGAACTCCATTTCCATGGACTTCATCGAACAACTCCCGTCCTCCGGTGGATACACCGCAATCCTCATAGTCATCGACCGCCTTTCCAAACAATCCATATTCATTCCCACTCACGACACTATTGACTCTCCGAGCCTCGCCAAATTATTCCTGCTCCACGTGTTTTCCAAGCATGGAGTTCCCTCCCATATCACCTCGGACAGGGGTTCCCAGTTCGTCTCTCACTTCTTCCGTTCCCTCGGGAAAGCCCTTGACATCCGACTTCACTTCACTTTGGGATACCATCCCGAAGGTGACGGGCAAACGGAACAGGTGAACCAGCCCCTCAAGCAGTATATCCGAATCTACTGCAACTACCAACAGGACAATTGGTTGGAACTCCTACCCCTTGCAGAATTTGCCTACAATAATGCCCTAGCGCTACCACAGGAGTATCCCCGTTCTTTGCTAATAAAGGCTACCACCCTAACGTCTCGGTCTATCCCGAAAGGGACCTGACCTCATCCCACGCCCGTGAATATGCAGTCAACCTACAGGAACTCCACGAATTCCTACACACGGAGATGGCTTGCGCCCAGCAACGCTACCAAGGACCTGCGGATTCCCGACAACTTCCAGATTGGAGACCAAGCGTTCGTCAAGGCGAAGTATTTCCATTCCACTCGCCCTTCCAAGAAACTCTCGGAAAAGAACCTCGGCCCCTATCCCATCATCGCCCAAGCCAGACCCCTGTCCTTCACCCTCCGACTCCCGGACTCCATGCGTGCTGTCCATCCCGTTTTCCACGTCTCCCAATTAGAATCCGCAACTCCAAACACCATCCCAAATTGGATCCAACCACCACCTCCCCCAGTCGAAGTTGACGGAGAACCAGAATATGAAATCTCCGAAATCCTAGACTCCAAAATCGACCGCCAATGCAGGAATTGCCAACTCCTGTACCTGGTAAGGTGGGTGAGTTACGAAGGGACTGATGAAGAAACATCTTGGATCCTCGCGACCGAGCTCGCTCATGCATTGGAACTCGTCTCGGACTTTCACTCCGCATATCCTGGAAAGTCCGGACCCCTTAGTTCACTTGGATGAGGCCGGAAATACGGTTTTTGATATACAAAAAACAAACCATACTACTTGTACAGGAGGAAGGCGATGGGACACTACACTACTTCCCCATCCCTATTCTCCTCACCCTCACCCTCCTCCTCATCCCCATCCTCCCCATCTGTCTCCTGACCTTCCTCTCCATCATCCCTCTCCTTCCCCTTCCACTCCGACGCCCCCCAGCTTCCTCCGGAATCTCCAAATTGGGACCCCTGAGCCACCAGGAAGGCCGCCAGGCCGTCTGACAGCACCTGCCGGATCCCCGACAGTTGGGCCACAACGGCCCCCTGGTACGCCTCATTGGCCCACCTCTGGGCCTCGTAGGACTCCGTCAGGGCCCCGAGCACGTCCGCCAGGGCCTCGAGCGCGTCCTGGTGCTCCTCATCTTCCTCATCCTCCCCGCACTCACCTGCAAAGGCCCCGCCTCGGACCCCCTCAAGGACCCACTCGCCTCACGCCTCTGTGACTCTTGCAACCCCTGCCGCAATCTTTCAGCCGCAACCCTCGCGACCTCCGCCTCCGCTTTCCTCCTCCTCTCGTCCTCCTCCGCCTTTTTCCGCGCCTCCTCCTCGAGCCTCTGCCTTGCCTCCTTGCGCTTCTCCGCCTCTCACCGGGCCTTTTTCTCCCTGGCCTCCTGGATTCTCTGGGCGGACTCCCGCGCGCTCTTCCTCCTCTTGCTGAAGGCAGGCGATTTCGTCATTGGATTGCAAGTGAGTAGACATGTTAGGTGGTGGAACTAAACAACAAGCAGTCAATGGTCACAAGGCACCTCAGATCGATCCCCGCTTTTTGAACTCCGCTATACTTCTATTCCCTATCACAGACTCCTATCCAGGCACTCAAGGGTTCATGCCTAAGAGGGGGATACTGTCACATCCCGAAACTTCCCTAACCAATCCGGCCTGATTCTGAACCCCTATGACCAAATCCCGAATCCCGGCCCTCATACTTTACCTTAGACAATTTCTCTTTCATCGGACATTCCGAACCCTGTACTTCCCGTCCTGGACTTTCCGCATTCCCATCCTGGACTTCCCGCATTCCCATCCCGGACTTTCGTATCCCTATCTCGGTTATCACTTGACATATGTCACTCTCCTTTGACACTTCTTGACATTTACAGTTCCTATCAATAATTCCCTTCCCCCTTGCTTCGCAATTATTGCGCCATTGCCTTCAGTCATCATTCTACCATTCTGACGCCATTCTGATTCATTCCTTCCTTTCCTCCAGAAACCCGAAACTCCAATTTGCCCGATAGTACTTTAACATCTTTATATCTTCCGGACCCTCCAGTATATAAACCCACGTGTACTCTCTGATATTTCCTCAGTTCGAATATCAACTAAATCCTGATCCTTCCTGATCCCCTCCCTTCCGATTCTCTAAGTCCTTAAGTTGACCTTAGGACCAGCCTCCGACCCTCCGCTCTTAAATTAAGGAACTGAACTCGTACAGGGGCGCAGCACATAAGCTGAAGCCACAGTTCCTTACCCCTCCAACCCCCTTCAGGAATTCCCGCAAAACCCCGCCTTCTCCACACCTCTGGACGTTCCGGGAATTCCGGGAAAGAACCTGGACTTGACAGGGACCAAGAGTTTGGGATGAAGATCATAGAGATGATGTCTTTGACAATTCCACCATTGCCAATATGACTGGTTCACCTGGTGCGGGATACAGAGATTGGTGTTCTTTTAATCTAAACAGAGGGTAATGTTACAGTAGAACCATTCTAGCCCCTTTTTTTTTTCTTTTCACGAGACGCCTTGTACTATCATATGATCCATTTCCTCTTATGGACTGTTGTACAACCAGTGACTCCAGGCAAAGCCACTGGCCTTATCTTTCTTCTTCCACATTCTATGACCTTCCGCCCAATGACATTTATCCCTCTTATCTCTAGTTACCTTTCTTGGACAATACCCACTTTGGATACCTTGGTCCATGCGCCATTTCCTGTAGTATAATGACCTGTACTCTACTTGGTTACAACCCAAGTTAGATCTACACAATACATAGCTTAACAAGCTATCTCTTGGTCTGAGAACCTGCTTCACCAATTGGCCTATAGTCTGCCAGTAAAGACTTCTGATAGATCTTGCCCTACTTGACAATAGGGCTTGTTGGTTGTTATCTGATCAAGCTCTCACAACCTCATCAATGTAACATACTGATGGTCAGCAAGGGCCCAGCCATTTGGGCCATAGGAAGTTATGGGGTGAGTACATCTCATGACTGTCATATCCAAATATAATTCCTGATACAACAAGACATAGTTAATGAACTGAAAAATTGGGTCATCAGTAGAGGAGGGACCGAGAATAATGAAGCCAAGGGTGAAGGCATCATGGGGCCAAAGCTGACCCCTGCACCAAAGGCCAAAGCCCAGAAAGCTACCAGACAACAACCCAATGCCACACAAGGTGAAACAAGGGAAGTGGCAAGGAAGCCAAGTGAGCAACCTTGGAAATCAAGGCCAAAGCCAACTCTCAGAGGCCAAAGCCAGCCAGGCCACATTCTGAAAATCATGACAGCTTGGAAGATGGTAAGTGAGTATTATCATGGGGTTAGCTGTGAGATCAAGCTATATTCTTCAGATCAAGAACAGCAACAGTCAAGGCCGAAGTGAAGCCGAAAGGCACCAACCCAATTCCATGAGGGAAGCCCGGAGGGTAGAGCTGTTCACAAAAGGCAGAAATAAGTTTCTGATTGAAATCCTAAGTACCCACTCGTTGTTGATACAATAAAATACACTCAATCTATGTATATACAGTTACTTTACTCCATCTTTCCAGCACATTGTCCAGGTGGCTGAGAGCATCATCAAGCCTTTGAATCTTGGTCGAGATCTCCACATGTCGGTCGGTCAGATACATGAACCTATCCACATAGTGGACATAGGCCGTAATCAGAAATCTGTCATGGTGCTGGCTCAATGGGTGATTCTGTGCCAGATGTTGTTGTTGCCAGCAATACCCATCAAACATCAGCCAATCTGGATATATGGTTGAATGGTGAAATGGAAATCAAATCAAATGGGACTTACAGTATTCCAACCAAGCTAAGTCTTTGGGCTGAAGATCACTGCCCAGGATTGGCAGCTGTACTAATGTCCTCAATATGTATTCCAGGTGTTCCTGGGATAAGCAACTGGCAGGCAATTCCGAACCCTGTATTTCCCATCCTAGACTTTTGCATTCCTGTCCCGGACTTTTGTATTCCTATCTCAGCTATCTCTTGACATATGTCTCTTTCCTTTGACATTCCTTGATATCTGCAGTTCCTATCAATAATTCCCTTTCCCCCTGCTTCACAATTATTGTGCCATTGCCCTTAGTTATTATTCCATCATTCTAATGCCATTCCGATTCATCCTCTTACTTTGCTCCAGAAACCCAAAACCCTGATTCATCTGAGATACTTTAACAGTTTTATATCTTCCAGACTCTTCAGTATATAAACCTGACTTTACTCTGTAATATTTCCTTAGTTTGAATATTGACTAAATCCTGTTCTACCCTCCAAAGTCTTTGCTTCACTCTGAAAACCTCTCTCAGTCCTTGAGTTGATCTTAGGATTATCTTCTGAACTTCTGCCTTGAATTAAGGGACAGAACTCATACAGGGGTGCAGCACATAAGCTGAAGCCAAAGTCCCTTGCCCCTCCGACCCCCCTCAGGGATTCCTGACCCACTTTGCCTTTTCCATGCCTCCGGACTCTCCAGGAATTCCAGCATTGAATCTGGACTTGACAGTCAAATTGATCTTGATTTAGTTGAAGTACAACAATGGGTAAGGTTATCCTGAAGGTACTGATGGTGGTGACTGCAGCCAGCCCAATGCTGAAAGTCTTCACATGGCTATGAATGAAGCCAAACCCATTGACTTAATGGGCCCACCCATTAAAATGAAGGATAGATTGAAGAAATATGACTTGGCCCACCGACAACCTACAAACCACCCAGTCCTCAGCCTACTTGGCACCTATGGGTCACCCATCCCTCAGCCCATCCTTGACTCATGTGTTGCCCCTCCCCTGGCTGTTATGGTAGAACCGTTTTAGCCCCTTTTCCTGCTCATGTGACTCTCTATCATCACATGATCCATTTCCTCTTTTGATCCTTTGTACTACCAGGGACTCCAGGCAAAGTCCCTGGCCTTATCTTTCTTCTTTCATATTCTATGACCTTCCGCCCAATGGTGTTTATCCCTCTTATCTTTGGTTATCTTTCTTGGACAATCCAAGTTAGATCTACACAATACATAGCTTAACAAGCTATCTCTTGGTCTGAGAACTTGCTTCACCAATTGGCCTATAGTCTGCCAGTAAAGACTTCTGATAGATCTTGTCCTACTCGACAATAGGACTTGTTGGTGTTATCTGATTGAGCTCTCATGACCTCATCAGTGTAACACTGACCTGCCCAAGACCTATGGGTCACCCATTCCTTGGCCCACCCAAGACCTGCTTGCCCATCCCTCAGCCCACCTGAGACCTATGGGTCACCCCTACAGTATTTCATCTTTGCTGGTGCAGCCAATTCTGAGCCTGATTCATCCCTTCCGGGGACAATTCAAGAAGCCTACACATTGCCTGATGCAGAATGCTGGAAGTCCACAGTTGAGGAAGAACTCCTAAACTGTCCTGATTCCAAAAGGTATCACTCCAATAACCTCCAAACCCGTCTTCTGCATCAAGCGCAACCACACCAGAAATGTTGAGCACTACAAAGTCTGCATTGTTGCATGGGGTTTCACTCAGAAGGAAGGAATTGACTACCAGGAAGTATTTGCCCCTGTAGCAAACCTGGACTCTGTCCAAACCCTTATTGCCCTTGCTGCAAAACATGACTTGGAGCTCAACCAAATGGATGTTTCCACCACTTACCTCAACAGAGAATCGGAGGAGGATCTCTACCTACTTCCTCCAGATGGTGTCCCTATCCAACCCAGGTATTTCTGTAAACTCTGGCACTCACTTTATGGACTTAAGCAAGCCAGGCAGACTTGGAACAAGACACTAGACAAGAAACTCAGAGAACTCAGAGTTGCTTGCCTCAATGTGAAGATGTGCCTTTATGTCTTCCAGAAGGACAGGCAAGTTTGTTTCCTAGTTGTTTATGTGGACAACCTACTTCTAGCAGCTTCTTCCAGACAGTTTATGAACTCTGTCAAAGCCAAACTCTTAGTGGCCTTCAAAATGCATGATCTCGGAGAAGTGAAATACATCCTTGGAATTGAAATCAACTGGGACCGGAAACTCTGGACCATCTCCTTGTCACAATGCCAATACTCCCACACCATCCTAGACCATGTCAGAATGACCACATGCAAACCTATCTGGACCCCGATGGCACACAACTCTCCACTGCAGATCTGGAAAATGATCAAATCCTTCCGGAGATGGTCATTGAAGGCTGGAAAGTGTTATGCTGATGAGGTCGTGAGAGCTCAATCAGATAACATCAACAAGTCCTGTTGTCAAGCAGGACAAGATCTATCAGAAGTCTTTACTGGCAGACTATAGGCCAATCAATGAAGCGAGTTCTCAGACCAAGAGATAGCTTGTTAGGCTATGTATTGCGTAGATCTAACTTGGGTTGTAACCAAGTAAAGTACAGGTCTTTATACTACAGGGAATGGCGCACAGACCAAGGTATCCAAAGTAGGAACTGTCCAAGAACAGTGACTAAAGATAAGAGGGATAAACACCATTGGGCAGAAGGTCATAGAATATGACAGAAGAAAGATAGGCCAGTGATTTTGCCTGGAGTCACTGGTCGTACAAAGAGTCAAAAGAGGAAGGGGATCATGTGATGGTACAGAGTCACATGAGAGGAAAGAAAAAGGGGCTAAAATGGTTCTACCGTAACAGAAAGTCTCCTATCTCACAGTCATTGGCTCTTTGATGTATCTCATGCTCAGAACACATCCGGACATTGCATATGCAGTCGGAACACTCAGCTGGTTCAGTGCTGCACCAAGGAAGATGCACTGGAAAGCAGTGAAACATGTATTCCAGTACATCCAAGCCACCAAGGACATGGAACTCTGCTTTGACAGTTCTGAGGTATCTATGGACATGGACTTTCAGGGGTACTCTGATGCAGGTTGGTCTCAGGACCTGGACAATTCCCACTCCACCTCCAGATTCCTTTTCCTCAGTAATTGCTGAGTTATCTCCTGGTTGAGCAAACAGCAGAGCATGGTCGCACTCTCCACCACAGAGTCAGAGTACATTGGACTTAGTCTTTCCAGACAACATCTTGCATGGCTTTGGAGCTTCTTTGAAGAGATTGAACATCCAAAAAAGGGGCCAACTGTCCTCCACTGCAACAACCAGGCTGCTATCATCCTAAGCCACAATCCTTAATTCTGGGTGTGGACTAAACATATCCAGCAGAAGTACCACTTCATCTGAGATGACCTTGTTGGAAAAGGAGAAGCCATCATCCACTACATTCCCACAGATGACATGGTAGCAGACATCCTTACAAAACCTCTCATTCATGAACAACACTGGAAATTTGTTTGGGGTATAGGACTATGAATGTGCTCAAGTGGGAGTAACAAAATACAGTGAACTCTGGAACTGGAACACTAACTCCGCATTTCCGGAACATTGGAGTCTGTACCTCCGCATGTCCAAAATGCCAAAATTCCTACCTCCACTCCACTGCCAGGCAAAACTGCTTGGAGTCTTGGTATCTGCTCGGAATTGATCTGGAACTTGTGCAGATGTGTGGACCCTTATCGCATTCCATCATCCTTTGCTTGTCATCATTCCCAAGCCTCCAGGGACACTCCATCACTTTCTTACATCACTTAATCTCAACTCCTCTTGTTTCTGTTCCTATTCCCTGATTATCATTAGTGAGCACTTCTCTGCCCACTCTGCTACATATATATATATTGAGTTTTCACTTTGGATTCCTCAGCTGTTCTTTGCCCCTCTTTGGCAGTGGCTGAGGTGAATTTACTTATACTTATTTACTACTCCTAGCTAATCCCTAGTAGTCCAGGCAATCACTGCCCTCTTATAGTTTTTGTCAGCCATGTGGAAAGAAATGGTAAGTGTCCAAGGAGAGGAACAAGATAAAACAAACATAAGTGAGATTGCAGCTCTGTTATGTAATAAGGCACAAGTGAGGAATAGAGCCTAGTCTTTGAGTGAACAGTAGAATATGGCATGTCTCTTTTTCTTCTGTGCCTCCATCTCCTCATGGCCGCTTGCCACAGCCTGCTCATGTCTCTCTCTCTTTTTCATTTCACAGCCCCTTTTCATTCCCATTCACCCTCATTTCACTCCATCTCTACCCTGCACCAAAGAGACATGGCTGATCCTTCACTCGAAGCTTGCCCTGACTTCAACACTGAAGCCTACAGGCCCATTAATGAACAGGCATGTGAATGTGGGAGGAAGACTCCTTATACTCACCTGAGCTTGTAGAGCTTGGGTTCTTACAGAAGATATAGTAAGAGAGTAAGAGAGGATCTATTGAGTGCTAATACAGTGCTGGGTTTATATACTATAATAAATGTGACTGTCTGAATGCTTACATACATTACATACATTATATGTAAGATGTGACACACTGCAGCTATACAGCGCTGTGTTCAACACTCCCCCTCGCTAAGCATCACATAGGTGCGCGAGTGAGATATATGGCGCTTTTGAGCTGCCAGTGTTTGTTAATAAAATTCAAGGCCTAACTGGGTCCTGAACTGCTCAAACTTGACATGTCCAAGGTTCTTTGTGAACATATCTGCAGGGTTAGCTGCTCCATCAATAAAGTAAATCTCAACCTTTTTCTGGGAGATAACTTTGTGTACATAGTGGTAGCAAATATCAATGTGCTTGGAGCGCTTCTCTGTGATAGGGTTTGTTGCCATAAAGATGGAACCCTGATTATCACCACAGATAGGGATGGGTTTGAGGTGGTAGTTTAGTTCACCTAACAGAGAGCGTATCCAAACTACCTGGCGGCTACAATCACTGAGTGCCATGTATTCAGCCTCAGTAGAGAAAAGAGAAACAGTCTTCCAGGCATGGGAGGCCCAACTGAATATGCCATCAGCAAATTTCAGGAAGTATCCTATTTGCGATCAGCGAGAGGTGGGATCAGATGCCCAATCTGAGTCCATGCAAGCTGTTAAACCTAGACCAGATTCACCTTTGAACACAAGAGAGTAATTCTTGGTTCAAAGAAGGTAGTGACAGATATACAGTGCTTTATTGAGATGGTCTTCTGAGGGGTTTGCTGCATGCCTAGATAGCACGGTAACAGCATAAGCAATGTCAGGATGAGTGCCCAACATTATATAGAGTAAAGACCCTATGACCATTTGGAACTGACTGCACAAGTTAAAGTCTGCAGGCTGGTTGTTTGGCAAGCATTAAGCACACAACTGGTGATTGGTCGAAGTCTAAGCCTTCAACTTGGGAGAAGCCTTTGGCTACTAGTCTGGCTTTCTTGCAACCATCAGTTTTGACGTCAAAAACCCATCGGTTTTTGATGACCTTCCTATGGTGGGGGCGGTCGACAAGGTCATATACTTGGTGCTTTTTGAGTATGTCAAGTTTATCTTGACAAGCTGCCTTCCATTGGGACTGATCTGCCTCTGGTAGGCAATTAATGTCACAGAATGACCATTCTCTAGGCTGCTTTTCAGTTCCAGGAGAGTTTGGGAGAGCTTTCATAAGTAGAAAGTTTGTTAGATTCACTCCCCCTTCATGACATATCCACTCAATGTCTTCTTCACTGGTAGGTGAGGATGGAGCAGGTGGGTTGGGATGTTGATCACGAGCTTCTTGGTGCTGAGAGCTGCCACTGGGCTCGCCAACAATCTGTTGCCATGTACAAGTATTTTCTATTTCCTTGAATTGTGTCACATCCCGAAACTGTCCCAACCCAATTCCGGCCTCCTACGCTCAAATCCCGAATCCCAAGCCTCGGACTTTACCTTAGAAGATTTCTCTTTCATTGGACATTCCAAACCCCATATTTCCTGTCCCAGACTTTCACATTCCCATCCTGGACTTTCACATTCCTGACCCAGACTTTTGTATTCCTATCTCGGCTATCTCTTGACATATGTCACTTTCCTTTGACATCTCTTGACATCTACAGTTTCTATTGATAATTTTCTTCCCCCTTGCTTCACAATTATTGTGCCATTGCCCTCAGTCATTATTCCACCATTCTGACGCCATTCCAATTCATTCCTTACTTTCTTCCAGAAACCCAAAACTCTGATTCGTCCAACATACTTGAACATCTTTATATCTTCCGGACTCTTCAGTATATAAACTTGCTTGTACTCTCTGATACTTCCTTAGTTTGAATATTCACTAAATCCCGTTCTCTCCTGCTCTGTTTCACTCTGAAACCCCTTCAGTCCTTAAGTTGACCTTAGGATTATCTTCCGACCCTCTGCTCTGAAATTAAGGAACAGAACTTGTACAGGGGCACAGCACATAAGCTGAAGCCAAAGTTCCTTGCCCTCCGACCCCCCTCAGGGATTCCTGACCAACCCCGCCATTCCGCACACTCTGGACTATCCGGGAATTCCAGGATTGAACCCGGACTTGACAAATTGTTCAACCAGGTGCCGTTTCTCTCCATAGATGTTGCCAAAACGCGTAGGAGCACAGCAATCGCACATAGAGTGGCAAGGAGGTAAAGGAGGGACAGGCAGACGGTTGTCCCTAACAGGGGTCAATGGTTGTTCAGGAATAGGGGAAGGGGCATGTGGAGGTGTCCTTGGAGGTGCTGGAACATAGTGGTCCTTTCCTTTACCCTTGTTGCGGTGATAAGATTTTATGATCTCATTGATGTCGTCATCATTATCATCTGTAGCCAAAGGTGGCGCTTGATCTGGTTGTTCAGCTGCAGGTCTGTTCTTATGGGTAGAACACCATGGGAACTTGTGCTCATCAAAGAGAGCATGTGTGGAAGTAAATAGCACATTGTTTAGAGAGCACATGAATAAGAAGTTGCGCTCATTTCCTAGAGCAATTCCTAGGTAAATCATTGGCTCTGATTTGGCAGCCATTTTATTGGCACGCATGTCCGGAGAAAGGTGGATGTAAGCTTCACATCCAAAGATGTGAAGGTGGCTGATATCAGGTTGTTTCCCATTCAGGAGCTCAAAGGGTGTGCGCCAGTTAAGGTGGCACATGGGTGACCTGTTGTATACATGGGTCGCATGTTGGGTGGTGAATTCCCACCAGGATGGAGGTATGCAGGCCTCATGGCACATTGCCTCTGCTTTGTCCATGTGAGTGTGCACTCAGCACTCAGCACGGCCGTTTTGCATTGGAGTATGCAGGGTGCTCTGGTAAATACAGATTCCTTCATTTTTGAGCATGGAATCAAAAGCATCAGACTTATACTTATATTCTCCCCCTGCATCCGACATCCATCCTTTGACTTGGGCTTCATATTGTGTGCTCACAAGTTTTAAGAATTGTTTTGTGGCTGTCAATGCTGCATTCTTGGTGTGCAAAGCAGTAATCCATGCAAAAGATGTAAAATCATCGAAGAAAACAATGAGATATTGGTATTTGTGGTATGAATCCACAGGGAAAGATTTGAGATCTGAGTGAATCAGCTTGAAGGGGTGCATAGCATGCTGCTCATTGTGAGGGAAGGCTCAATTGGGCATTTTGCCAA
The DNA here is from genome assembly GCA_014904945.1 of Gyrodon lividus. Classification (NCBI taxonomy): domain Eukaryota; kingdom Fungi; phylum Basidiomycota; class Agaricomycetes; order Boletales; family Gyrodontaceae; genus Gyrodon; species Gyrodon lividus. The sequence goes on from MU127425.1 coordinate 312,283, forward strand.
GAGCACAACCTGGACATATTGGTATTTCCTTAAGGAAGTTGATAGTTGGGAAATTCCCAGTGTGTTTCCACGCATGCTGCAGTACATCCTTGGATGGGTGCGCAAAGCGGTGGTGCATGATGTCATAATCAATATCATATGCGTCTTTCTTTTTTGCGTCACTGATAGGGAGCAACTGTATTTGAACGATTGTATCACCAGGAAACCTGGGATAGAACATCAGGTAGGGCTTCCCTGATGTATGGAAGATTGTAATGTGCTGCGAGTCACCACACACAGTGTAGTTTTCTCTTAGGAAGACGCCCATAGAGAGTAAGCGTGTATTGAGATCTGGCATGTAATAAACTGGGTGCAGCTTCACCGTAGTGGTGCATCCACGTTCATCTGCACATTGTAATACCATGGTGCCCTTTCCATCTACTGTGCTGATCCCATTTGCTGTTTGAACTGTAATTTTCTCTTTTAGTGGTTCATATTGGGCAAAGTCCTTTTTATTCATAGTGAAGTGGATTGAAGCTCCTGAGTCAAGCATCCATGTAGGTGCTTTGTTCTCAGGTATTTTTCCCTTACATTTTGTGCACACAGAAATTGTGACCAAGTGAACACAAATGTCATTCAGGCATGGTTTTACAAAAGTGCTACTCATTGCTATGTAATTATGTGCATCTAAGCAAGCATTAGCAAGTGAGTTAGTCGTTTGTTGCAGCAATGAGAAGGAAGGGACTTGCCAGGAAAAATTGTTCTCTGTGTCATCCCCCAGCTCTCCTTTGCAGGCACAGCAGTCAATGTACATGTTATAAATGTCATTGGATTCATATCCACTTGCCATGGAGATGGCATTGTCCTCAGCGGTGAACAAGGTGCTGGAGATGTGCTCCTCAAGATGAGGGTGCTTGGCAGAGGGGTGTGCTTCAGGAGTGGGGTCCAGAGGGAAACACGTCTCAATGGTGCGAACACCTTTGTAAGATGGGATAACACCAATTTGGTGGAGAAGGTCAATGGCCTTGAGAGTGGTCTCAAAGGTGGGGGGTCCAAAGTCTTGCACACCGGGGATGTGGGCGAGGCAGTGAGGATTGATGATTGACAGCATATTTACCTCCATTGGAGGTGTAGAGAGGGCAGTGGAGGCGAGGTGGTTGTGTTCATGTTGATTACTTACCACGCTTGGTCTTCCCCTTGTTTTGGCCAGGTGCACTGCCATTGCTTCCTCCCTGTTGGGAAGATGGCTGGGGCTGCTGCTGTCGGTTGAACTTAGGGTCAGGTTGCTTGTGCTGTACAGCGCTAAGCTTCTGAGCCTCCTGGGGCTTGCTGTGGCAGGTGCCACACTGCTCCCAAGTCAGAGTTGCCAATTTTTTGATGAGGGTGAAGGTGTCAAGTCTGGGTTCAATCCCGGAATTCCTGGATAGTCTGGAGCACGCAGAGTGGTGGAGTTGGTCGGGAATCCCTGAGGGGGGTCGGAGGTGTAAGGAACTTCAGCTTCAGCTTATGTGCTGCGCCCCTGTACAAGTTCTGTTCCTTGATTTCAGAGCAGAGGGTCGGAGGTCAATCCTAAGGTCAACTTAAGGACTGAGGGGGTTCAGAGTGAAGCAGATCAGGAGAGAATGGGATTTAGTTGATATTCAAACTAAGGAAATATCAGAGAGTACAAGTGGGTTTATATACTGAAGAGTCCAGAAGATATGAAGATATTAAAGTATGTCGGACGAATTGGAGTTTCGGGTTTCTGAAAGAAAGTAAGGAATGAATTGGAATGGCATCAGAATGGTGGAATAATGACTGAGGGCAATGGCGCAATAATTGTGAAGCAAGGGGAAAGGGAATTATTGATAGGAACTATAGGTGTCAAGAAATGTCAAAGGAAAGTGACATATGTCAAGAGATAGCCGAGATAGGAATACGAAAGTCCGGGATGGGAATGTGGAAGTCTGGGATGGGAAATACAGGGTTTGGAATGTCTGATGAAAGAGAAATCTTCTAAGGTAAAGTCCAAGGCTCAGGATTTGGGATTTGATCATAGGGGTCAGAATTGGGCCGGATGGGTTAGGAAAGTTTCAGGATGTGACAGTATCCCCCTCTTAGGCACGAACCCTTGAGTGCCTGGATAGGAGTCCATGATAGGAAATAGAAGTATGGCGGAGTTTGAAAATTGGGGATCAATCTGAGGTACCTTACAGCCGTTGACTGCCTGTTGTTTAGTTCCATCATCCATCATGTCAACTCACTTGCAATCTGATGACGAAATCACCTGTCTTCAGCAAGAGGAGGAGGAAAGCAGAGGCAGAGGTCGCGAGGGTGGCGGCCGAGAGATTGTGGCAGGGGTCGCAGGAGTCGCAGAGGCACAGGGCAAGCAGCTTGCTGAAGGGGTCCAAGGCAGGGCTGTCGCAAGTGAATGCGGGAAGGCCCAGGGGTTGGCTCCCTGGGGCCAATACTCCCTGTGCAGCCTGCATGAGGGCAGGAGTCCCGTGCCTGGGCCCAAAGACTGGGCGGTTGAGGATGTGCACAAGGTGCATGCAGGCACACTCGTCATGCCAGGAGGCTGGAGCAGCGGGGTAGAGGGCAGCTGTGGAAGCGGTGTTGCCGCGCGGGGGGAAGGACTGGAAAAGGCAGAGGCAGAAGAGTCCAGAGGCCCGGGAGGAGAGCAAAGGGGACAGCAAGGAGGATGAAGAGCATTGGGATGCACTCAGGGCCCTGGCAGAATTGTATGAGGCCCAGAGGCGGGCCGACAAAGCTTACCAGGGGGCCATTGTGGCCCAGCTGTCAGGAATCCAACAGGTACTGTTGGATGGCCTGGCAGCCTTCCTGGTGGCTCAGCGGTCCCAGTTTGGGGAGTCCGGAGAAGGCTGGGGGGCATCGGAGTGGAAGGGAAAGGAGAGGGAGAATGATCAGGGAGGTCAGGGAACAGATGGGGAGGATGGGGATGAGGAGGAGGATGAGGGTGAGGAGGGGGGTGAGGAGGATGGGGATGGGGATGTAGTATAGTATGTCCCATCGGTCTCCTCATGTACAATTAGCATAGTTTTGTTTTGGTGAATCAAAAAATCACGTTTCCACCCTCATCCGAGCGAATTAAGGGGTCTGGACTTTCTGGGATATGCAGAGTGAAAGTGCGAGACAAGTTCTGATGCATGAGCAAGCTCGGTCGCAAGGATCCAGGAAGTTTCTTCATCAGTCCCTTCGTAGCCCACCCACTTTACCAGGTACAGGAGTTGGCAATTCCTGTGTCAATGGTCAATTTTGGAGTCTAGGATTTCAGAGATTTTGTATTCGGGTTCTCTGTCGACTTTGACTGGGGGAGGTGGGGGTTGGATCCGATTCGGGATGGTTTTCGGAGTTGTGGGTTCCAACTGGGAGACGGGATGGACAGCACGCATGGAGTCTGGGAGTCAGAGGGTGAAGGACAGGGGTCCGGCTTGGGAAATGATGTGATAGGGGCTGAGGTTCTTTTCTGAGAGTTTCTTGGAAGGGTGAGTGGAACGGAAGTACTTCACCTTGACAAACACTTGATCTCCGATCCAGAAGTCCGGTGCAGGGAGTCGTCGGGAATCCACAGGTCCTTGGTAGCGTTGTTGAGCGTGGGTGTCAAGTCCGGGTTCATTCCCAGAATTCCCGGATAGTCTGGAGTGCAGAGAAGGCGGAGTTTGGTGGGAATTCCTGAGGGGGGGCGGAGTTGTAAGGAACTTCGGCTTCAGCTTATGTGCTGCGCCCCTGTACAAGTTCTGTTCCTTGATTTCGGAGCAGAGGGTCAGAGATCAATCCCAAGGTCAACTTAAGGACTGAGGAGGTTCAGAGTGAAGGGGATCAGGAAGGATCAGGATTTAGTTGATATTCAAACTAAGGAAATATCAGAGAGTACACGCGGGTTTATATACTGAAGAGTCCAGAAGATATAAAGATGTTAAAGTATGTCGGATGAATCGGAGTTTTGGGTTTCTGGAAGAAAGGAAGGAATGAATCAGAATGGCATCAGAATGGGAGAATAATGACTGAAGGCAATGGCGCAATAATTGCGAAGCAAGGGGGAAGGGAATTATTGATAGGAACTGTAAATGTCAAGAAGTGTCAAAGGAGACTGACATATGTCAAGAGATAACCGAGATAGGAATACGAAAGTCCGGGACAGGAAGTACAGGGTTCGGAATGTCCAATGAAAGAGAAATTGTCTGAGGTAAAGTCCGAGGGCCGGGATTTGGGATTTGGTCATAGGGGTTTGGAATTGGGCCGGATGGCTTAGGGAAGTTTCGGGATGTGACAGAAGGGAAATGAACGGAAAGGTCAACAGCACAGGTAATTGTAGAATTGGAAGTACCATCAAAAAGTTTCAATGAAATAGGAGGAATGGAATATGTCGGAAAATGATGCTTGTCAACGAAAGTAGTATCAATGAAACAATCAGTAGAACCACAATCTAACAAAGCAGGAACAGCGGAAATTTCGGAAAAGTGGGGAAGAGAAACAAGAGGCATAAGGGCCTTGGGATCATAAAGAGCGGATGCATTGAGATGGGTCTCCATAGGTTCACGGTGGGATTCAACGCAGCCTCCTTCCTGTGCGGAGTCCAGAAGGCTGCACCCTAATTTTTTGCCTCAGGGGTAGAGGCCTCCAGTTTGGCTTCCGGAGCAGGGGAGGTTTTCGCTGCGCAGGCTTTGGATGTGCAGGAAGTGGACTTCTGGCAATCCTTAGCTACATGTCTGGCGGCTCCGCAGAACATGCACAGCTTGTGATCAAAGCAGCATTTGCGTGCCTCAGAGGTGAGGCATCCGTCCTTCCCGAGTTTGCTGGATGTGTCACATCCCGAAACTTCCTTAACCCATCCGGCCCAATTCCGAACCCCTATGACCAGATCCCAAATCCCAGGCCTTGGACTTTACCTTAGACAATTTCTCTTTCATCGGACATTCCGAACCCCGTACTTCCCATCCCGGACTTCTGCATTCCCGTCCCAGACTTTTGCATTCCTGTCCTGGACTTCTGCATTCCCGTCCTGGACTTTCGTATTCCTATCTCGGTTATCTCTTGACATATGTCACTTTCCTTTGACATTTACAGTTCCTATCGATAATTCCCTTCCCCCTTGCTTCGCAACTATTGCGCCATTGCCTTCAGTCATTATTCTCCCATTCTGATGCCATTCCGACTCATTCCTTATTTTCTTCCAGAAACCCAAAACTCCGAGTCGTCCGACATACTTTAACATCTTTATATCTTCCGGACTCTTCATTATATAAACCCGCGTGTACTCTCTGATATTTCCTTAGTTTGAATATCAACTAAATCCCGTTCTTTCCTGATCCCCTCTGAACCTCCTTAGTCCTTAAGTTGATCTTAGGATTGATCTCTGACCCTCCGCTCCGAAATCAAGGAACAGAACTTGTACAGGGGCACAGCACATAAGCTCAAGCCAAAGTTCCTTACAACTCCAACCCCCCTCAGGAATTCCCACCAATCTCCGCCTTCTCCGCACTCCGGACTATCCGGGAATTCTGGGAACGAACCCGGACTTAACAGGATGCGGGTTTCGGGGTAGAGGCAGAGGACTTCGCCAACGAGGACGTGGAAGTGTTGGATGAAGTGGTGGGTTTTGGAGATGAGGTGGTGGGAGTACTTTTGGATGTGGAGGACTGGTTTCCAGAGGGTCTGATCTGGCAAGCTGTGGTAATTGGTAGTAGTATCTAGTCAGAGGTATCATAGGTGAAAAAAGGCCCTGCTAAACAGTAGACAGGGGGCTTTCGGCGTTTGATGCCTCTTCAGTTTTCAGCTAATGGGTTTATATATGTTTGGACAGTAGATGGGAATATCTACTGGCTATTAGTTTATCCTATCTCTAGTTATAATCATAGAGTAGTTTACAAATGTTCACATGAGGATGTCAATAGTATTTTGTTCCCACTTTCTGTCAAGTGTGGGAATTCTCATGATTAATAATAGACTTACCTCTGAGGAGAGTAGATCACTTCTATTATGTAAATAGTTTATCCGAAATTAAATGGATCACCATAGAAGTTTCTAGTGGGGTATGGTATTGTTAGGAATGCCGCATCCTCAGGCACAATTGCCTTTTTCAATTGAGGGTGGCGTACTAGACTAATGTCATAGATTTCCATAGACATCATAGGTCCATTGTAAATATTGTAATCATTGAAGACTTCAGAGAATTCTGAGTGGTCAATTGGTTGAGTAAGAGGGGGTTCATTCTCTACATCCGCATCCAATGCGATAGTTTCATTGATGAGATCCGGCCCGGATTCATCTTGTAAGACACTGTGTGTAAGGGCATGTTTCCACTTACGTGCCAAGTCACCAATGTTCATTGTACGTTTATGTGAGACTAACCATTGGTTATTTCCAATGATGAAGTGCCTGTAATCAATCAGACAAAGGTTCTCGAGAATGGCTCCTTCAGGGGTCTCGACCCATGCTTCCCTTTCAAGAATAGGTTTCATTTCCGGTGTGCCTTGTGGCTGCCAACCGACTTCATTCCTAAACTCGTCTAGGTATGGAGATCTAGCCGCCTGTGCAGGAAGGTGTTCGTCCATTTCCGAGATAGAAAGGGGCTGGCTTCGTGAGCCAATGGTGCCCCTTACCCATCCATTAATGTATTCTTGGATAGGTTTCATCATAGAATTTCGCAGTTCTTCTATCGCGAAATCATCCCATGCGGTGTTAAAGAATGACTTGAGTACCAAAACGGGTCTGTCTTCTTGTACATTGACTTCCAAACATTTTTCCCAACATTTTGACATGTGTACTTTTAGCCAATTCTTAACCACACTATGCGGATATCCGTGGTTCACATAAAGATTAGATAGCTGTGTAACCGCATCAGAGTAGTGTTCAAATTTACTCAATAATACCGCTAAGCGGGACAGTTCACCGATGAAAGTGCCTTTTTTGACATCAGCTGGGTGTGAACTATCCCATGGGATTCTTTCTAAATGGTTCAATGGTTTGGAATAGGGTTTCCATTGTAGCGAGTTGTCTACGTCCACATAAAGGAACAAGTCCAAAACAGTGTAGATAAACTCCCCTCATTCCAGTCAATTTCACAACCTGTGAATCCGACAATAGCTTCCGCGTATTCCTTAGCTGTATATGGGCCGGGTTAATCTGATTGATAGCTATCATTGTACAGGATCATTAGTAGGTCATTGATAAAGTGTCCGTAATAGACGATATCATCCGAGACCCGCAGAATATAGATTCTTTCAAAATGGAACCCATACAGCTTCGCAATATCAGGGGAACATGCCACTCCCATGGCTAATCTGTTCTTCTGTAGAAAGAAACTTCTGTTGAATTCGACTATAAGGTATGTAATCGCAAACATAAGCATTTCACGGAACAAGTCTGGAGCTACTCCACTGTCGACTTCTCTGTACAAGTTACATATGACCTCAATACAGTGTTTAGTAGGTATATTCAGGTAGTAGGCTACTACATCACCCAAGACAATGCGAATTTTACGGCTTCTATCAAACTTAAGATTGTGGAGTTTCGCCGTCAAATCTTTAGTGCCTTGTATCACGTAAGTGGCTTCCTTTACAAGGGGCTTGAGAAGCTTGGAGACTATTTTGGAAACAGGGTTTTGTAGTGTCGAGTGACATGGCGCTATTGGTCTCATTTTTGTGGGTACCTTATGTATTTTTGGTATCCTATAAAACTTCGGAACTTTTATCCAATCAAGAAACTTATAGTCCTCGCCTTCTTCAAGTGATGGGAGAAACTGAGTGGTGAATTTTGCCATCTGTTTACCATGTAATTGTGCTGCAATTGCACGAAGTTGGATGACTTGATACTCCTTTATCATCCTTACTCTTTCTAACATAAGACACTCATAGTTGTCTTTGTTGTCTAAGAGTTTCCTGGTATGAGTTTGATACCAATCCCTGGTGATTACAGCGCAACCCAGGTTTTTATCGGTTGGAACAACCATGTAGTCATTTAAAACCAACCAATTTTGAAGCCATCCAACCAGACTCAGAGAGGGATTCCAAGTCAGTTTTGTGACAAGTTCAGATGCAAGTAACGAGTTCTTGACATACTGCTCTCCTTGATTGATGGCAGCTTCAATTAAGAAGTCGCTTCATTCGGCTTTCTTCCATAATTGTTGTCGCCGCTGTTCCCATCATCAGAGGGGTTCGGGGCACCCCTGGAGGGGTGACAACCTGTGGGAGTAGGGGTGGAGAGAATTTGAGATGGAGGTCTCACCTGAGAGGCAGAGGTTGATGTACGACGAGCGGAAAAGCTTTGGAATTGTTTGGTGACATTGGGGCCTTGATGCGAGGTCATCAGGGAGTGCAGGGCATCTTCTTGGGCTGCCTCTGACTGAGCTGTGTCGATGCTTTGCATACTGCGTGTTTGAGCACAAGTCTGGATAGTTCTAGACATGCAGTAAAGATATGATGTAAGCAAACTCATAGAGGTTTGAGTTCAAATATACTGTCAAGTCCGGGTTCAATCCTGGAATTCCCGGATAGTCTGGAGCACACAGAGTGGCGGAGTTGGTTGGGAATCCCTGAGGGGGGTCGGAGGTGTAAGGAACTTTGGCTTCAGCTTATGTGCTGTGCCCCTGTACAAGTTCTGTTCCTTAATTTCAGGGCAGAGGGTCGGAAGACAATCCTAAGGTCAACTTAAGGACTGAAAGGGTTTCGGAGTGAAGCAGAGCAGGAGAGAACAGGATTTAGTTGATATTTGAACTAAGGAAATATCAGAGAGTACAAGCAGATTTATGTACTGAAGAGTCCGGAAGATATAAAGATGTTAAAGTATGTCAGACGAATTGGAGTTTCGGGTTTCTGGAGGAAAGTAAGGAATGAATTGGAATAATGACTGAGGGCAATGGTGCAATAATTGCGAAGCAGGGGGAAAGGGAATTATCGATAGGAACTGTAGATGTCAAGAAATGTCAAAGGAAAGTGACATATGTCAAGAGATGGCCAAGATAGGAATACGAAAGTCCAGGTTGGAAAAGTGAAAGTCTGTGATGGGAAATATGGGGTTCGGAATGTCCGATGAAAGAGAAATCTTCTAAGGTAAAGTCTGAGGCTTGGGATTTGGGATTTGATCGTAGGAGGCCGGAATTGGGCTGGATGGGTTAGGAAAGTTTCTGGATATGACAGTAAGAGAGGATCTATTGAGCGCTAATACAGCACTGGGTTTATACACTACAATAAATGTGACTGTCTAAATGCTTACATACATTACATATGTTATATGTAAGATGTGACACACTGCGGCTATACAGCACTGTGTTCAACACCCATCTGGGACACCCTCATGCAAGCCGCTAATGAGAACCGCCAACAAGTCATTGAGCACCTTATTGCAGCTTGGGAGGCTGACCACAATGGGCGAGTTGATGCATGGAACCTTTGGCATGCTGCCAAAGTCCAGGCTGCTGAGGGTGAGGAGCATGCACAAAGAGAGTTGGAGATCAAAGCTAATTGTCTGGCAGATGAAGAGGTGGTGGGCAAGTGCAAGAAAGCAGAGAAGAAACCAAGAATGAATGACTTTGAAGAATCAGCCTCAATACCAAGCATTATCGTGCCTCATCCTTCTCAAAAGCTAAGCTCATTTGAACATGTCAACCTCTACTACTTCTCCCTCGCAGGCTGCACAGAGGCATCTAAGTATAACATGTCCAACATGGATGATGCCTTTGGAATCTCCAAAACAGACGATGTCCTCACCTTACATTCCGTCACTTCAGTCAAGGTGTCTTGCAACTCTGTCCAAGACAATGAGTTGTCCTTCAAAACTTTCTTGCAAGCTAGGAACAACTTTCTATACTATGCCAAGAAAGTGTCATGGCCCTCCAAGCACCTCAACACCCTGGCAGAATTTTCCTGGAATATTGAAATGCACCCCATGCAGACAGGCCCCAATGGGAACACCATCATCCTTACATATGTAGTACGGGCCCAGCAGAATTGGCACAATGCCCTCAAGGCCAACAAGGCATTCAACATCTCAATCATTAATGAGTTCCTGATGTAGAGCATCAACTGGAAAGTCAATGCTAGGCTATCCAAGGAGAGGACTAGAAAGGCAGGTCTTATTCCTCTTGCAGATGCTGAAACTTGCTAACTCTTCTATACCTCTACCCTCTCCCCCCTACCTGTTTGCTCTCAATCCAAACAAACCTTGGTGATGTGGTATCATGCCACACTGTTGATCACACCAGGATCCAATGACATGGTTTCTTGACCCATTGGTGACCCCCCACAATGACATGGTCTCATGCCCCATCATTTGACCACCTCTAATGATGCAGTTTCATGCCTCATCATTGATCTCACCCAATGATGTGGTCTCATGCCTCATTGTTGACCACCTCCAATGATGTGGCTTCATGCCCCATTATCAATCTCATGCATTGACATGGTCTCATGCCCCATTGCTGACCACATCCAATGACACAGCTTCATGACACATTGAACTTCCTCCACACAACAACATATCCTTTCCACCCTGCCATTCAGGTTGACTCAGCTTACAATTCCCCACCCCCTTGTGGATGGCATGGATTTCAGGCACCCTCCTTGCAGTTTGACAATGTGGAGTGCAAATCGCAACAGATGTCTCGCTTGCACTCACCCTTATGCCAACCTGGTCCCTCTTGTTGCCCCCGCCCCTGCTCCAGATCCCTTTCCCCAACCAAGGTACATCCAAAGAGCTCCAGAAGCACTGGGAAATACTTTCACTCCAGTGCTTCATCTGCCTCAGGTGTTTCCCCCACCGCGTCAACGATTGCAATGCCCAACTCCTATGGGACAGATCCAACACTTACTGTTGCTGCAGCCCCAAGGGCCATCTTATCAATCCAAAAGGCCTTCCCATTTGCTTGGCCTGGCAGCAAGCATCTGGATGCTCTGCCTCCCATAAGTCCTCCCATGAATGCTCCAGTTGTGGTAGCAACAAGCACGGAGCTCAGTCTTGCCCTCGCAGCCTGAAGGAATAAAGCCCATACCCCTTACCACCCAGACTCCTGGCTCTGTTTATTATCAGAATCTGGGTTAATTCGTAGATATCTGTACATATGTAATGGCCTCTGTGTTGGATTCTCAGCCGGAATTCCTCCCCTTAGTTCAACCTACACCCCAGCTAATAGTCTTTCCTTAGTGGAGGTATATTTCAAAACATAATCAGTAAGGAACTTGCAGTGGGAAGATACCTAGGCCCTTTCAGCAAGGAAACTATTGAAAGTGTCCTTGGTCCATTCCAAACAGCCCCCCTGTCACTTATCCCAAAGCTGGGCAAACCTGGAAAATTCTGCCTAATACAAAACCTTTCATACCCTCACAATCCTCCCCCCCACATATCTTCCATCAATTCTAGGGTCAATTCCAACTTGTTTCCTTGCTTCTTTAGCACCTTTCCTATCATATGTTCAACAATATGGAGACTCCCACCAGGATCCCAGGGAGCAGTGCAGGACATTGCCAAAGCCTACCACACTATTCCCCTCCATACTTCCCAATGGCCCATCCTTGCAGTCAGAGTCTCAGAATCACTATTTGCCATCGACACTGCCTTCTGCTTCGGCTTTACTCTATCAGGGGGCATCTACGGTAGCATTGCTGGTGCTGGGGTGGAGATAATGAGATTCAAGGGCATTGCACCTGTCATGAGATGGGTAGATGACCACATTTTCATCCGCATTCTCTGTAAATACCATGAGCAATATAATATGCAATGCCTAGCCCTAGCCAAACAGATTACCAGGCTTGTCTTGAGGGGAGGCTGCTCATGGTTCTCAGGACCCCCCAAACCAGACAACAGCATGGAGGAATTTGATGATGATCTAAGGTCCCCACTCCTAGACTTGTCCAAGAATTCAGCACGCTCCAAGTCTGATGCTGAGTTTTGCTACAATTTGGAAGATGTTGACCAAATCTCTAATCTCCTAGGAATACCCTGGGAGCCATTCAAAGATATGCCTGTCTCCCCCTGCCCGACATTCATTGGTTTCACATGGAATCTGGGTAAGTGCACAGTCTGCCTGGCAGAAGCCAAGTGGCTCAAATACATCAACACAATCCTTAATTGGGAAACCAGCCAAACACACACACTGTCAGAAGTCCAGAAGCTCCATGGCAAACATCTGCATATGGCACTCATTTTCCCAGCTGTCACATCCTGAAGCTTTCCTAACCCATCCGGCCCAATTCTGGCCTCCTATGATCAAATCCTGAATCCCGAGCCTTGGACTTTACCTTAGAAGATTTCTCTTTCATTGGACATTCCAAACCCTGTACTTCCTGTCCCGGACATTTGCATTCCCGTCCCAGACTTTCCACATTCCCATCCCGGACTTCTGCATTCCCGTCCCGGACTTTCGTATTCCTATCTCGGCTATCTCTTGACATATGTCACTTTCCTTTGACACTTCTTGACATTTACAGTTCCTATCAATAATTCCCTTTCCCCTTGCCTCGCAATTATTGCGCCATTGCCTTCAGTCATTATTCTCCCATTCTGATGCCATTCCAACTCATTCCTTACTTTCTTCCGGAAACCCAAAACTCCGATTTGTCCGACTGTTAGATCCGGGTTCGTTCCTGGAATTCCCAGAATGTCCGGAGGTGCAGAGAAGGCGGGGTTTTGCAGGAATTCCTGAAGGGGGTCAGAGGGGTAAGGAACTGCGGCTTCAGCTTATGTGCTGTGCCCCTGTACAAGTTCAGTTCCTTAATTTAAGAGCGGAGGGTCGGAGGCTGGTCCTAAGGTCAACTTAAGGACTTAGAGAATTGGAAGGGAGAGGATCAGGAAAGAACAAGATTTAGTTGATATTCGAACTGAGGAAATATCAGAGAGTACACGCGGGTTTATATACTGAAGAGTCCGGAAGATATAAAGATGTGAAAGTACTATCAGACAAATCAGAATTTCAGGTTTCCAGAAGAAAGGAAGGAATGAATCGGAATGGCGTCAGAATGGTAGAATGATGACTGAAGGCAATGGCGCAATAATTGTGAAGCAAGGGGGAAGGGAATTATTGATAGGAACTTTAAATGTCAAGAAGTGTCAAAGGAGAGTGACATATGTCAAGCGATAACCGAGATAGGGATACAAAAGTCCGGGATGGGAATACAAAAGTCCGGGACGGGAATGCGAAAGTCCGGGATGGGAATGCAGGAAGTCTGGGACGGGAATGCGGAAAGTCTGGGATGGGAAGTGCGGGGTTTGGAATGTCCAATGAAAGAGAAATTGTCTAAGGTAAAGTAGGAGGGCCGGGATTCGGGATTTGGTCATAGGGGTTCGGAATTGGGCTGGGTTGGTTAGGGAAGTTTTGGGATGTGACACCGACATACTTTAACATCTTTATATCTTCTGGACTCTTCAGTATATAAACCCGCTTGTACTCTCTGATATTTCCTTAGTTCGAATATCAACTAAATCCCGTTCTGTCCTGCCCCGCTTCACTCTGAACCTCCTCAGTCCTTAAGTTGACCTTAGGATTGATCTCCAACCCTCTGCTCTGAAATCAAGGAACAGAACTCGTACAGGGGCGCAGCACATAAGCTGAAGCCAAAGTTCCTTACACCTCCGACCCCCCTCAGGGATTCCTGACCAACATCTGCCATTCCACGTGCTCCAGACTATCTGGGAATTCCAGGATTGGACCAGGACTTGACAGTATATTTGAACTTAAACCTCTACAAGTTCGCTAACATCACCTCTTTACTGCATGTCTAGAACTATCCAGACTTGTGCCCAAACACACAGTATGCAAAGCATCGATGCAGCTCAGTTGGAGGCAGCCCGAGAAGATGCCCTGCACTCCCTGATGACCTCGTGTTGAGGCCCTGATGTCACCAAACAATTTCAAAGCTTTTCTGCTTGTCCTACATCAACCTCTGCATTTCAGGTGAGACCTCCATCTCAAAGCATCTCCACCCCTACTCCCGCAGGTTGTTACCCCTCCAGGGGCACCCCGGACCCCTCTGATAATGGGAATGGCGGCAACAATGACCCCAACCCCTCTGATGATAACAACCCCTTCAACAACAACCCCGACAATGCAATCCCGCCTAACCCCATCATGGTGCTTGCCAATGCAGTTTGCTACCTTGCTGAGTTATTGCGCCACAACCACAAATCCGAAAAGTCCTCATCTCCACGCATGAAGGTGCGGGAACCTGACACCTTTGACAGGACTGACCCTCGCAAGCTGCGGGCCTTTCTGGTTTAATGCGAGCTGAACTTCCAGGACTGACCGCGTGAAAGTCACCTCCGCTCAGTCTTACCTAAAAGGTATGGCCATTGAGTGGTTTGAGCCTGATCTCCTCCAGATGGATGATCTGGACTGGACGGACAATTATCGGGAATTCATCCTCGAGCTCCAGACCAACTTCGGCCCCCATGACCCTGTCAGTGATGCAGAACACCAACTCGACCACATATCCATGAAAGACTCCCAGCATATCAACAAATATGTGGTGGAATTCAATCGCCTAGCCTCCTAGGTCCAGGGCTAGGGCGAGGGAGCCCTCTGACATCACTTCTACAACAGACTTCCAGATTGCATCAAAGACGAGCTTTCCTGCATTGGAAAACCACACTCCCTAGGAGTACTCCGGACTCTCTCCCAGACTATCAATGGGAGATATTGGGAATGCAAGTCTGAAGTCGCTCGCCAAACCAGACCCTCTGGAAACCAGTCCTTCACATCCAAAAGCACTCCCACCACTGCATCTCCGAAACCCGCCACTTTGTCCAACCCCTCCGTGTCCTCATCAGCAAAATCCTCTGGCCCTACCCCAAAACCCACATCTGACCTCTCCAGCAAACTCGGGAAGGACGGATGCCTCACTTCTGAGGAATGCAAACACCGCTTTGACGTCAAGCTGTGCATGTTCTGCGGAGTCGCCGGACATGTGGCTAAGGATTGCCAGAAGTCCACTTCCTGCACAGCCAAAACATCCCCCACTCCAGAAGCCAAACCAGAGGCCTCTACCCCTGAGGCAAAAAATTAGGGCGCAGCCTTCCGGACTCTGCATGGGAAGGAGGCTGTGTTGAATCCCACCACCGTGCACCTATGGAGACCCATCTCAATGTGACCCCAAGGCCCTTATGCTACTTGTTTCTTTCCCCAACTTCTGCTTTCCCCGCTTTGTTAGATTGTGGTTCGACTGATTGTTTCATTGATAGTACTTTCGTTGACAAGCATCATTTTCCGACATATTCTGTTCCCCCAATTCCATTGAAACTTTTTGATGGTACTTCCAATTCTACAAGTACCCATGCTGTTGACCTTTCCATTTGTTTCCCTTCCGGCTTTGTCACCTCTGATACATTTTATGTTACTCTGTTGGATTCGTCTTGTTCCCTTGTTCTAGGACACAACTGGCTCACCTGCTACAATCCATTGATTGACTGGGTACTGGGCAGTATTACTTTCCGAATGCTGGCTCAAGACTTGCCAATGACCCCAATGTCACCTCCAGAGATTCTGGACTCCAGTCCCCTATCTCGCTCTGACACCCCCGACAAGCCACCTTGCAAAGCTCCTCACACCTCGTTTGTCAATGCTGCTGCCTTTGTACATGCGTGCAAACTGGATGGATGGCTCTGAGCAGTTCAGCATCCACCGTCCCCAGGACTCCAAACTCTGTTCCATATCCCATGACTCCGACATTTCCAAAACTCCTGAAGAAGTCAATCTGTCCTCCATCCCTCCAGACTATCACGCTTTCCCTGATGTCTTCAGTAAGCACAAGGCTGACACCCTTGCGCCCCACAGGGAATTTGATCTCAAGATTGACTTAGAGGAAGGTGCTTCCCCTGCTCTCGGGACTGTTTACCTGGTTTCCACTATAGAACTCGAGTCCCTCCAGGAATTCATAGACAAACCCCTCAACTATGGCTCCATCCACCAGTCCAAGTCCACCCATAGCACTCCCATCCTCTTTGTCTGCAAGAAGGATGGATCCCTATGCCTCTGTGTTGATTTCCAAGGACTCAACAAAATCACAAAAAAAAACCACTATCCCCTACCCCTGATCTCCGACCTCCTCAATCCCCCTAGCCACGCCAAGGTATACACCAAAATCGACCTCTGCCATGCATATCACCTTGTCCGCATCGCTCCTGGGGATGAATGGAAAACCGCCTTCCAGACTCACTATGGCTTGTACAAGTGGCTGGTGATGCCCTTCGGGCTCACCAATGCCCCTGTGGCCTTCCAGCGCGTTGTCAATAGCATCTCTGCGGACCTCCTAGACGTCTGTGTTGTGGTCTACCTCAACGACATCCTTATTGACTCCAACGACATGGCTTCTCACAAGGAACATGTCTGGGAAGTCCTCCGGCGTCTCTGGAAACGCGGACTTTACACCAAACTGGAGAAATATGAGTGGCACTGTCAAGTCCAGGTTCAATCCCGGAATTCCCAGATAGTCCGGAGTGCGCAGAATGGCGGAGTTGGTTGGGAATCCCTGAGGGGGGTCGGAGGGGCAAGGAACTTTGGCTTCAGCTTATGTGCTGTGCCCCTGTACAAGTCCTGTTCCTTAATTTCAGAGTAGAGGGTCGGAGGACAATCCTAAGGTCAACTTAAGGACTGAAGGGGTTTCAGAGTGAAGCAGAGCAGGAGAACGGGATTTAGTTGATATTCAAACTAAGGAAATATCAGAGAGTACAAGCGGATTTATATACTGAAGAGTCCGGAAGATATAAAGATGTTAAAGTATGT
>MU127425.1:329924-399084 GCA_014904945.1 Gyrodon lividus
ACTGTAAATGTCAAGAAGTGTCAAAGGAGAGTGACATATGTCAAGCAATAACCGAGATAGGGATACGAAAGTCTGGGACGGGAATACGAAAGTCCAGGACGGGAATGTGGAAAGTCCGGGATGGGAAGTATGGGGTTCAGAATGTCTGATGAAAGAGAAATTGTCTAAGGTAAAGTCTGAGGGCCAGGATTCGGGATTTTGGTCCTAGGGGTTCGGAATCGGGCCGGATTGGTTAGGGAAGTTTCGGGATGTGACAGAAGAGGAGGAACGCGCGTAGGAATCGGCCCGGAGGATCCAGGCGGCCAAGGAGAAGAAGGCCCAGCGGGAGGTAGAGAAGCGCAAGGAGGCGAGGCAGAAGCTCGAGGAGGAAGCATGGAGAAAAGCAGAGGAGGATGAGAGGAGGAGGAAAGCAGAGGCAGAGGTTGCAAGGGTGGCAGCCAAGAGGTTACGGCAGGGGTCACAAGAGTTGTAGAGGCATGGGGCGAGCAGCTCGTTGAAGGGGCCCAAGGTGGGGCCGTCACAAGTAAGTGCGGGAAGGCCCAGGGGTTGGCTCCCTGCAGCCCTGGTGGAGTCGTACAAGGCCCAGAGGCAGGCCAACAAGGCCTATCAGGGGGCCATTGTGGCACAACTGTCAGGGATCCAACAGGTGCTCTTGGACAGCCTGGCAGCCTTCCTCGTGGCTCAGCAGTCCTGGTTTGGGGAGTTCAGAGGAGGCTGGGGGGCATCGGAGTGGAAGGGAAAGGAGAGGGCAGATGGTGAGGGAGGTCAGGGCACAGATGGGGAGGATGGGGATGAGGAGGAGGATGAGGGTGAGGAGGAGGATGAGGGTGAGGAGGGAGGTGAGGAAGTAGCATAGAGTTTTTTTTTTCTTCAGTCTCCTCATGTACCATCACATAGTGTATTTGCTGTATGAATGATACAATGTTTTTCTGCCATCATCTGAGAGAATTAAGGGGTCTGGACTTTCCAGGATATGCGGTGTGAAAGTCCGAGACAAGTTCCAATGCGTGAGCAAGTTCGGTCGCAAGGATCCAGGAAGTTCCTTCATCAGTCCCTTTGTAGCCTGCCCACTTTACCAGATACAGGAGTTGGCAATTCCTGTGTCACCGGTTGATTTTGGAGTCTAGAATTTCGGAGATTTCATACTCGGGTTCTCCATCAACTTCAACTGGGGGAGGTGGTGGTTGAACCCAATTTGGGATGCTGTTCGGAGTTGCGGGTTCCAACTGAGAGACGTGGAAGACAAGATGGACAGCACGCATGGAGTCCAGAAGTTGGAAGGTGAAGGAGAGGGGTCCAGCTTGGGCAATGATGGGATAGGGGCCAAGGTTCTTTTCCGAGAGTTTCTTGGAAGGGCGAGTGGAATGGAAGTACTTTGCCTTGACGAACACTTGATCTCCAATCCAGAAATCCGGTGCCAGGGATTTGTTGGGAATCCGCGGGTCTGTGGTAGCGTTGTTGAGCACAGGCCATTTCTGTGCATAGGAATTCGTGGAGTTCCTGTAGGTTAACTGCATATTCACAGGCGCGGGATGAGGTCAGATCCCTTTCAGGGTAGACCAAGATGTTGGGATGGTAGCCTTTATTAGCAAAGAACAGGGATACTCCTGTGGTAGTGCTAGGGGCACTATTGTAGGTGAATTCCGTGACGGGTAGGAGTTCCAACAAATTGTCCTGTTGGTAGTTGCAGTAGATTTTGAGGTACTGTTTGAAGGTCTGGTTTGCTTGTTCCATTTGCCCATCGCCTTCGGGATGATATCCCGAAGTGAAGTAAAGTCAGATGTCGAGGGCTTTCCCAAGGGAACGGATGAAGTGGGAGACGAACTTGGAACCCCAGTTGGAAGTGATGTGGGAGGTGTTGTAAATTGGTAGTATGTGGGTATGTCGAGGACAGATTAGGTAATCATACCAACCATTAGTGTGGACTTTTTTCACTACACGCACCTCAGTCTAGTATTTTATACTCGAGACTGAGGTGAGATATCTTGTAGCTATACACTCGTTTTATTTACTGATAGCTGTTTAGTCTTACTCCATCACTCGTTAGGTTGGTTAAATAGTCTAGTATTTTATACTCGAGACTGAGTCTTACTCTGTCACTCGTTAGCCTTTAGAACCTCGAAACAAAAGGAGGGAACTCCGTGCTTGGAAAACATGTGGAGCAGGAATAATTTTGCAAGGCTCGGAGAGTCGATAGTGTCGTGAGTGGGGATGAATATGGATTGTTTGGAAAGGTGGTCGATGACTACGGGGATTGTGGTATATCTGCCAGAAGGGGGGAGTTGTTCGGTGAAGTCCATGGAAATGGAGTTCCAGGGTTTTTTTGGGATTGGAAGCTGCTTGAGCATTTCGTAGGGGCGGTGTCTAAAAGTTTTAGCTCAGGCGCAGGAGGTGCAGGAACTGACATAGTTTTTGACAAAGGTGCGGAGTCCTGGCCAAGTGTATTCCCAGCAGATGAGCTCTAATGTCCTGTTTTGCCCAAAATGTCTGGACAGGGGGTGGTCGTGCTTGTATTGGAGGATGTGAAGACAAAGGTCCTTAGCCTCCAGGACGAAGATGCAATTGTTGAGTGTCAGGACTCCTTCAGGGTTGATAGCCCACCGGAAGTCTGAAGAGTCCGAAAGATGGGGGGGGAAGCTATGGGGTTGGAGGACAGGGAATCTAGGATGTCCTTGTGGATGTCTTCCATGTCAAGCAGGGATGAGCCTGAAGGACTGGGGCAAGTAGGATGGTGGCTCGTAGGGACAAGGCAAGCTGTTCCTAAGTAAACACCAGGCAGAGGTTGTGGGGATTGATGCGAGCATAGTCCTTATCCCCTTCTTTGGGTAGACGTCCCAGCATCTAGTGAGGGAATTGGGCTTAGCTCCTAAGCAGATGACGAGATTGAAGTGGGATAGGAATTCTGACCAGCAGGCTTGCTGGTGGGCCAGAACTTTGGAGGGGGAGAAATACTCCAGATTTTTGTGATCAGTAACGACGTTGATAGGGGTGCCAGAACCTTCAAGGCAATGACGCCAATGCCAGAAGGCTTTGTGGATAGCAAGGAGTTCCTTATCATGGGTGTCATAGTTGAGTTCCAGGGCTGTCAGGGTGCAGGAGTAGAACGTGACAGGGCGGAATTCCTCATCTGGGCACCAGATCGAGAAGATCCCTGCCATAGTGTAGTCCGAAGTGTTGGTTTCAACCATGATAGGACAGTCCGGAATCCAGTGAGTAAGGATAGGGGCTCGGGTGAAGGCATCTTTGAGTTGGGTGAAGGCGGAGCGGCAGGAATTGTTGAAGTTCCAGGGGGCGTTTTTCCGAGTGAGTTGGGTGAGCAGGACAACGATGTCGGAGTAGTTGAAGATGAATTGACAGTAGAAGTTGGTGAACCCAAGGAAGGACTGAATGTTCTTGACTTTCCAGGGTTTGGGCCAATCTCAGACTGCCTGGACTTTCTCCGGGGACATAGTCAATCCCTGGGGGGAGAGATGATAGCCCAAGTATTTGGCAGAGTCTGAGTGCCACTCACATTTCTCCAGTTTGGCATAAAGTCTGTGTTTCTGGAGACACCGGAAGACTTCCCAGACATGGTGATATGCATGGCGGAGGTCGATTTTGGTGTATACCTTGGTGCGGCTAGGGGTATTGAGGAGGTCGGAGATCAGAGGTAGGGGATAGTGGTCTTTTTTTTGTGATTTTGTTGAGTTCTTGGAAATCAACACAGAGGCATAGGAATCCATCCTTCTTGTGAACAAAGAGGACAGGAGCGCCGTGGGTGGATTTAGACTGGTGGATGAAGCCGTAGTTGAGGTGTTTGTCTATGAATTTCTGGAGGGACTCGAGTTCTGTGGCGGAGACTGGGTACACAGTTCTGAGAGGAGGGGAAACACCTTCCTCTAAGTCAATCTTGAGATCAAATTCCCTGTGGGGCGTGATGGTGTCAGCCTTGTGCTTACTGTATGCGGGGAAATTGTGATAGTCCAGAGGGACAGAGGACAGATCAACTTCTTCGGGAGTTTTGGAAGTGCTGGAGTCACGGGATACGGAACAGAGTTTGGAGTCCTGGGGATGGAGGTGGATGCTGAACTGCTCGGAGCCATTGAGTTTGCATGTGTGCACAAAGGTGGCAGCATTGACAAACAAGATGCAAGGTGGCTTGTCGGGAGTGTCAGAGTGAGATAGGGAAACAGAGGTGATGTCGGGGTCATTGGCAAGTCTTGAGCCGGTGTTCGGAAAGTAATACTGCCCAGTACCCAATCAATCAATGGACTATAGCGGGTGAGCCAGTTGTGTCCTAGAACAAGGGAACAAGATGAATCCAACGGAGTAACATAAAATGTATCAGAGGTGACAAAGCCGGAAGGGAAACGAACGGAAAGGTCAACAGCACGGGTAATTGTAGAATTGGAAGTACCATCAAAAAGTTTCAATGGAATTGGGGGAACAGAATATGTCGGAAAATGATGCTTGTCAACAAAAGTAGTATCAATGAAACAATCAGTAGAACCACAATCTAACAAGGCAGGAAAAGCGGAAATTTCGGAAAAGTTGGGAAAAGAAATGAGCGGCATAAGGGCCTTGGGGTCATAAAGAGCGGACACATTGAGATGGGTCTCCATAGATGCATGGTGGGATTCAACACAGCCTCCTTCCTGTGCGGAGTCCAGAAGGCTGCACCCTAATTTTTTGCCTCAGGGGAAGAGGCCTCCAGTTTGGCTCCTGGAGCGGAGGAGGTTTTTGCTACACAGGCTTTGGACGCGCAGGAAGTGGACTTCTGGCAATCCTTAGCCATATGTCCAGCAGCTCCGCAGAACATGCACAGCTTTAGGTTGAAGCAGGGTTTGTGCTCCTCAGAGGTGAGGCATCTGTCCTTCCCGAGTTTGCTGGAGAGCTCGGATGTGGGTTTCAGGGTAGGGGCAAAGGACTTTGCTGACAAGGACGCAGAGGGGTTGGACGAAGTGGCAGGTTTCGGAGATGCAGTGGTGGGAGTGCTTTTGGATGTGAAGGACTGGTTTCCGGAGGGTCTGATTTGGTGAGCAACTTCGGACTTGCATTCCCAATATCTCCCATTGATAGTCTAGGAGAGAGTCCGGGGTTCTCCTATGGAGTGTGGTTTTCCAATGCGGGAAAGCTCGTCTTTGATGCAATCTGGAAGTCCATTGTAGAAGTGATGTTGGAGGGCTCCCTCGCCATAACCCCAGACCTGAGGGGCTAGGCGATTGAATTCCACCATGTACTTGTTGATATGCTGAGAGTCTTTCATGAATAGGTGGTTGAGTTGGTGTTCCACATCACTGACAGGGTCATGGTGGCCGAAGTTAGTCTGGAGCTTCAGGAAAAATTCCCGATAATTGTCCGTCCAGTCTGGATCATCCATCTGGAGGAGGTCAGGCTTGAACCACTTGAGGGCCATACCTTTTAGGTAAGACTGGGCGAAGGTGACTTTTGCGTGGTCAGTCCGGAATGCGCGGGGATGATCCTGGAAGTTCAGCTCACATTGGACCAGAAAGGCCCATAGCTTGCAAGGGTCAGTCCCGTTGAAGGTGTTGGGCTCCCACACCTTTGTGTGGAGAGATGAGGAGTTTTCGGATCCACGGTCGTGGCGCAATAACTCAGCAAGGCCATGAACTGCGTTGGCAAGTGCCATGATGGGGTTAGGTGGGATTGCATTATCTGGGTTGTTGTTGAAGGGGTTGTTGTCATTGGAGGGGTTGGGGTCATTGTCACTGCCGTTCCCATCATCAGAAGGGTCCGGGGTGCCCCCAGAGGGGTAACGACCTGTGGGAGTAGGGGTGGAGATGCTTTGAGACAAAGGTCTTGCCTGAGATGCGGAGGTTGATGTATGACAAGTAGAAAAGCTTCGGAATTGTTTGGCGACATCGGGGCCTCGACGTGAGGTCATCAGGGAGTGCAGGGCATCTTCTTGGGCTGCCTCCAACTGAGCTGCATCAATGCTTTGCATACTGCGTGTTTGGGCACGAGTCTGGATAGTTCTAGACATGCAGTAAAGAGGTGATGTTAGTGAACTCGTAGAGGTTTGAGTTCGAATATACTGTCAAGTCTAGGTTCAATCCTGGAATTCCTGGATAGTCCAGGGCATGCAGAATGGCAGGGTTGGTCGGGAATCCCTGAGGAGGGTCAGAGGGGCAAGGAACTTCGGCTTCAGCTTATGTGCTGTGCCCCTGTACAAGTTCTGTTCCTTAATTTCAGGGCAGAGGGTCAGAAGACAATCCTAATGTCAACTTAAGGATTGAAGTGGTTTTCGGAGGGAAGCAGAGCAGGAGAGAACAGGATTCAGTCGATATTTGAACTAGTGAAATATCAGAGAGTACAAGCAGATTTATATACTGAAGAGTCTGGAAGATATAAAGATGTTAAAGTATGTTGGACGAATCAGAGTTTCGGGTTTCCAGAAGAAAGTAAGGAATGAATTGGAATGGCATCAGAATGATGGAATAATTGTGAAGCAGGGGGAAAGGGAATTATTGATAGGAACTGTAGATGTCAAGAAATGTCAAAGGAAAGTGACATATGTCAAGAGATAGCTGAGATAGGAATACAAAAGTCCAGGTCAAGAAATATGGGGTTTGGAATACAAAAGTCCAGGTCGAGAAATACAGGGTTTGGAATGTCTGATGAAAGAGAAATTTTCTAAGGTAAAGTCCGAGACTCGGGATTTGATCATAGGGGGCCAGAATTGGGCAGGATGGGTTAGGAAAGTTTTGGGATGTGACACTCACACATCAGAACTTGTCTCGGACTTTCACTCTGCATATCCCAGAAAGTCCGAACCCCTTAATTCTCTCAGATGAGGGCGGAAATGCATTTTTTCGATTCATCAAAAAAAGAACTATGCTAATAGTACATGACGAGACCAAAGGAGTACCCTACACTACTTCCCCATCCCCATCCTCCTCACCCACCTCCTCACCCTCATCCTCCTCCTCATCCCCATCCTTCCCATCTGCTCCCTGATTGCCCTCCCCATCTGCCCTCTCCTTTCCCGTCCACTCTGACGCCTCCCAGCCTCTTCTGGACTCCTATCCAGGCACTCAAGGATTTGTGCCTAAGAGGGGGATCCTGTCACATCCCGAAACTTTCCTAACCCATCCGGCCCAATTCCAGCCCCCTATGATCAAATCCTGAATCCCAAGCCTCAGACTTTACCTTAGAAGATTTCTCTTTCATCAGACATTCCAAACCCCATAATTCCTGTCCCGGACTTTCACATTCCCGTCCTGGACTTTCACATTCCTGACCCAGACTTTCATATTCCTATCTCGGCTATCTCTTGACATATGTCACTTTCCTTTGACATTTCTTGACATCTACAGTTCCTACCAATAATTCCCTTTCCCCTTGCTTCACAATTATTGCACCATTGCCTTCAGTCATTATTCCACCATTCTGATGCCATTTCGATTCATTCCTTACTTTCTTCCAGAAACCCGAAACTCCAATTTGTCCAACATACTTTAACACCTTTATATTTTCTGGACTCTTCAGTATATAAACCCGCTTGTACCCTCCGATATTTCCTTAGTTCAAATATCAACTAAATCCTGTTCTCTCCTGCTCTGCTTCACTCTGAAAACCCCTTCAGTCCTTAAGTTGACCTTAGGATTGTCTTCTGACCCTCTGCCCTGAAATTAAGGAACAGAACTCATACAGGGGCACAGCACATAAGCTGAAGCCAAAGTTCCTTACCCCTCCGACCCCCCTCAGGGATTCCCAACTGACATTCACCATTCCACATGCTCTAGACTATCCAGGAATTCCAGGATTGAACCTGGACTTGACACCAGCTGGGAGAGCATACCTGACTAACCTCAAGGCCATGCTATCCATATTCAGAGACAAACCCTTCATGCCAAGAATGCCCCCCTGAGGCACCCCAGATGAGCTCAAATGGTGGAAGGAATCTCTCTCCTTCCCATCTCCTCTCACCCCCATCCCAGGACCTCCAACCATCCTCAACCCCCATACCTACGCAGACCCTAGCTCAAGCATTGAAATTGGCATCACTGTCAATGGACATTGGTAGGTTGGTGCCTACTCCCAGGCTGGCAGGCAGATGGACAGGACATTGCCTGAGCTGAAAGCATTGGTTTTGAACTTCTCATCCACACAATCATTCTTACCAGCACCTCAAACATTCATTTCAAAGTTTTCAGAGACAACCGAGGTGTGGTAGAATGGTTGCAGCAAGAACAGCCAGACCAACCATGTCTTCAAATGAATTCATGTGGTCATCGGGGATGCTAGATGCAGGGTCCTTACATGGTACATCCAGAGTGCAGACAATCCTGCAGACCCCTTGTCCCGAGGCATATACCCCCCCTACATCTTCTCCTCCCAAAGTTCCAATCCCTAGCAACCTCCATCCCTTCATTGCTGACTTCAATACCCCACAGAATCCAGGGCAAAGCCAACCCTGCACAGCCCTCCCAAAGCCTGCACTTAACCAGCATGAAGGGGACTTCACATCGCAGACAACCATTAACCATAGCTTCAAGAGAGCTGGTGAGTTCCTCTTCAAAATGGCAGAAAGTTTGTAAGTCCCCACCCTCACCTGTCACTATCAAACCACAGGCTTTATACCACACAAACCCATGATGTATCACTAATTCATCTCCCAGCACACAATGTTGATCATCATTTGGCCCCATCCCCTCTCCACCCCCAGTGCCTCACAAAAGATCGCCTCATAGCATGGAAGCTTGTTTTGCCTTGCTCATTGTCATTACTGCCCACCTTGCTGTCTGCAGACATCCAGCGTATTTATGATGTAATCTCCAATGCATGGACTCAGAGCACAAAGGAGATGTATGGGTTGGGGCTTTTAGTCTACCATGTATTCTGTGATAGCAAGCATGTGTCCAAAGCTGACCAGGCACCAGAAAAATCCCACCTCATCTCTGCATTCCTTGTAGCACAGTCTCAAACTACCTACATGGAGTCAAAGCGTGGCACATCATGCATGGGCTTAAGTGGGTCCTTGTTGACAATGAAATAAGTGCCTTACTCAAGGCAGCCAGTTCCCTTGCTCCACCCTCTTCCAAATGCCCCCCATGCAAACCATACACCATCAAAATCATCATTTTTCTACTTAATCACCTTGATCTCTCCACACCACTTCATGCTGCCTCCTTCGCCTGTTTAACCACCACTTTTTACCACAGCACACCTCAGAGAATTCATGGTCCCAACCCTTACATCCTTTGACCCAAAAACTCATGTCAAATGCAGCGATGTAAGTATCCAACATAACTGCCAGGGTCTTGAAGTTCATAATTTTTACCTCCTGCGCATAAAATCTGCACCACAAGGTGAGGATGTCAACTGGGTGAAACAGTTGGGTTCCTTTGACCCACAAAGCGCCCTCAAAAATCACTTCAAAGTCAAGGGCAGGTGGGCAAGTGATGCCTTCCTCATCTACCTCTGCCAGCATGCACAAATCCTCACACCTTATATGCAAGCACAGCCTTTAATACACTTTCCTCCATTTTACAATTCTGCCCATCCAGCACTGAACTCTCATGAGTCTTGATTTCCCTCCTCCTATCTTGTTGGGTTTTCCATGTTCCGCTGCATGCATCGTCGGTCTCCGATCATTCTGGGGTCATGTCACATGCCGAAACTTTCCTAACCTATCCAGCCCAATTCTGGCCCCCTATGATCAAATCCCGGGTCTCAGACTTTACCTTAGAAGATTTCTCTTTCATCGGACATTCTGAACCCCATATTTCCTATCCTGGACTTTCGCATTCCCGACCCAGACTTTCGTATTCCTATCTCGGCTATCTCTTGACATATGTCACTTTCCTTTGACATTTCTTGACACCTATAGTTCCTATCAATAATTCCCTTTCCCCTTGCTTCACAATTATTGCACCATTGCCCTCAGTCATTATTCCACCATTCTGACACCATTCTGATTCATTCCTTACTTTCTTCCAGAAATGTTAAGTCCGGGTTCGTTCCCGGAATTCCCAGATTGTCCGGAGTGCAGAGAAGGCGGGGTTTGCAGGAATTCCTGAGGGGGGTCGGAGGGGTAAGGAACTGTGGCTTCAGCTTATGTGCTGTGCCCCTGTACGAGTTCTGTTCCTTAATTTAAGAGTGGAGGGTTGGAGGCTGGTCCTAAGGTCAACTTAAGGACTTAGAGAATCGGAAGGGAGAGGATCAGGAAGGAACAGGATTTAGTTGATATTCGAACTAAGGAAATATCAGAGAGTACATGCAGGTTTATATACTGAAGAGTCCGGAAGATATAAAGATGTTAAAGTATGTCAGACAAATCGGAGTTTTGGGTTTCCGGAAGAAAGGAAGGAATGAATTGGAATGGCGTCAGAATGGGAGAATAATAACTGAAGGCAATGGCACAATAATTGCGAAGCAAGGGGGAAGGGAATTATCGATAGGAACTGTAAATGTCAAGAAGTGTCAAAGGAGAGTGACATATGTCAAGAGATAACCGAGATAGGAATACAAAAGTCTGGGACGGGAAGTATGGGGTTCGGAATGTCCGATGAAAGAGAAATTGTCTAAGGTAAAGTCCAAGGGCCGGGATTCAGGATTTGGTCATAGGGGTTTGGAATCGGGCTGGATGGGTTAGGGAAGTTTCGGGATGTGACAGGAAACCTGAAACTCCAATTTGTCCGACATACTTTAACATATTTATATCTTCCAGACTCTTCAGTATATAAACCCGCTTGTACTCTCTGATATTTCCTTAGTTCGAATATCAACTAAATCCTGTTCTCTCCTGATCTGCTTCACTCTGAACCCCCTCAGTCCTTAAGTTGACCTTAGGATTGACCTCTGACCCTCTGCTCTGAAATCAAGGAACAGAACTCATACAGGGGCACAGCACATAAGCTGAAGCCGAAGTTCCTTACACCTCCAACCCCCCTCAGGGATTCCCAACCAACTCCACCACTCCATGCACTCCGGACTTGACATACTCTGACACCTCTCTCAGTCCTTGAGTTGAACTTAGGATTGTCTTCTGAACCTCTGCCTCAAAATTAAGGGACAGGACTCATACAGGGGCGCAGCACATAAGCTGAAGCCAAAGTCCCTTACCCCTCCAACCCCCCTCAGGGATTCCCAACCCCTTAGGACTTTTTCGGAAATTCTGGGATTGAACCCAGACTTGACAAGGACCCCCCATCTACATGTATGGGGAATTCCCATTGGGAACTGCTCTAAAGGGAAAGATGGACCTAAGAGGTACCTCTAGGTAGGTGACTGAAGTGCAAGGGGGAGCTTGAGTGAGAGGATGTTGAAGACATTGGGCATCATGCAAGTTTTTGCTGATCAACAGTAGGGAAAGAGTGAAAGAAGGACTTAGTGGGGGGGAAAGAACAGAGGAGCAAGCTGAAATCCAGATTTATGGATAGTGAGGCCATTGGTACTTGAGGTCTAGATAGGTGTTATAAGAGGAGCAGTACAGTTTGTGGTTTGTGAATGCTATCTGGCCTATGGCAGCCGTCTCCCTCAGAAAATATGACTACATGGGCTCAGCTGATTTTGTTCTCACGCTGTGGCTCCTCCAGTTTCAGTACAGATACAGGTGCTGGTATGTTTTGGTTATGGATTTATCAACTGGACTAATATGATTGGTGTCTGGTTAATCTCGTTTCCGCAGTGACTGTCCAGAGCTTGCTAGTTAGGTACCTTGCTAGGGGTGTCTGTCCAGCCCCCATCCAGCCCTGTCCAGCTGAGGGCTAGTTTGCTGATGTACTTAAGATTGGGGGTATGACGTGCTAATATTGAAGAAGCACATCACGGCCAGCGCCGTGGCCGAGCTCTGATCGCAACTGGTACGATCTTTATCTTGCGCTCGCAAGCTCACTCCAATACAGAACGGCCACGTTTCTATTAAGCCGAAAACGAGGAATAACAAAGGCAACGGAGGCACGGCCTGTCGTGCAACGAAGATCGGTAGTAAGGAAGATGTGTAAGTTAGTCAGACATATGATAACGGAGTTCGGGTGACTCTTGACTCGAGGCCCTATGGCCGAGACGAAACGTGGGTCGCAACGAGGTTGCCACACTGGTGTTGCAACGGCAGTCAGTTCCGGTGTTTTCCTTTTTGGGTACATCTCCGTGCCATTAGTTTCGCAAACAACTGGGAATTTGGAAAGTAAAGTGATAACAAAGTACAGTAAGCAAATTATAATAATTGAGGATTTGCCGATGCTCGTCATACCTTCTCTTAGTCTCTCTACCGCGGTGTCACCCGTACCCGTGGACTCATCAAGTGCCTGCTCCTCCTGACACTGAGAAGCGTGCACGTTTCAAGACACGGTCCCCTACTCGCCAACATCCTTCGCTTCCGCCGCCCACGCCTTGCCTTCAAACCGACGAGGACGAATATCTACCCACCAATTAGCTATGCATATGCATTCATTCAAGCGAATGTACTAATTGTGGAGAGCGTGAGTCAATACTCTGTCGTTGTTGGCGCCCAGCCGACTCGTCTGGTCCTCGGGGATTTGGCTGCCGATAGAAGTTTCTACGCGGGCCACTGCACCACGGGACCTCTCTGACATCCCTACATTTGTCTTGCGATTTTGGATTCGCTTACGAGTCGAAACCATGGCATTGTATTGTTAATACTTGCCCCCGTTCTCCTGACCTGGCGTGACGTTGGAAAATATTCGGAATTGCCATCAGTTCTAGGCTATGTTATTTCCAACTATTCATTCAGTTTGTGACCTGTATCCTCCCACCCTTTAGCTTGATCCATTCCCAACTATGGGCGTTTGCCACGGACACAACTCGGTATTTAAGACACCCCCCTGTTGGGAGGAACACAAGTTTCTCCTCCGAGCTTACCACCCAAGATGTTGGTCATTCGTGGTACTCAGTTGGCATCACTATCAGTCAGCAGGATCTCTCAAGCGGGATTTGCGAGTATAGCAGACAAACCCCGTTTCAGAGTCGTCGTCGTGGGTGCAGGTTAGTCGTTTGCCTGCAGTCTCACAAGTGCAATCATCTTAAATCCATTTAAACCCTGAACAGGCTCCGGAGGCCTTACTGTTGCCCATCAAATATATGATCGCTTCAAAGATGCAGGAACGCCCTTGAACCCAGGCGACATCGCTGTGCTGGATGCAGCCGAGTACCACTACTACCAGGTACATGCATATCTAGCATAATCATATATCGATGTGCTGAATCAAGCGTTTTCGTGGAAACAGCCTGGCTGGACACTCGTTGGGGCCGGGTTGCGTCCTAGAACAGACTTTAGGAAACCCCTTGCATCCCTCTTCCCCACTCACATCTCCCATATACCAGAGAATGTATATTCGCTTTCTCCTGCAAACTCAACAGTCACAACTACAACGGGACGCACAGTAGCGTATGACTCGCTGGTGGTTGCCGCGGGCCTGAGGACCAATTGGGACAACGTCAAAGGCCTCCAGAAAGCCCTTGCTGACCCTAAGTCACCCGTGTCGTCGATGTATTCTTACGATACATGTGACAAGGTATACAAGGAAATCAACGCTATTCAATCCGGTAAAGCGATCTTCACTCAGCCTGCAGGCGTCATCAAGTGTCCTGGCGGTTAGCACAATTTGCGAACGATAGTAACTGCAGAATTGTACTTAGACCTTCCTTCTCGTAGCGCCTCAGAAGATCATGTGGATGGCCTGGGACCGGTTCCAAAAGACTGGTAAAGGCAACGATATCAACATAGAATTCATGACTGGCCTGCCCACCATGTTCAGTGTCAAGAAATATTCTGACGCCTTGAATGCCCTTCGCATCGAACGAGGAATCGCGGCCGAGTTCCATCACAACCTCATCTCCGTCGACTCTGCGGCGAAAAGTGCAACCTTTGAGCGGACGGATGGATCGAAGGTGACCCGTGAATACGATTTCCTGCATGTGACGCCTCCTATGGGGCCCCTAGACTCCATCAAGAACTCCCCGTTGGCTGATGCTGAGGGATGGGTGAACGTGGACCCGGCAACGCTGCAACATAAAAAGCCCGAGTTCAGTAACGTGTTTGCCCTGGGTGATTGTTCCTCCTGTCCTACCAGCAAGACTGCAGCAGCCATCACGTCGCAAGCGCCGGTTCTCACCGAAAATCTGTTCGAATTGGTTGATACCGGGAAATTGAGCAACGTTGCATATGACGGGTATTCCAGCTGCCCTGTGCGTACCGTGACTTTGAAGGGCGTGACTCTGGCGATGGTTTGAACTGACGGGTTGGAGACCAGCTTTGGACAGGTTACGGACAAGTGATGCTGGCGGAGTTCAAGTATGGTTTCGAGCCGAAGGAGAGTTTCTCGCGTTACTTCGGTTGCCAGACGAAGCGGACAAGGTTGGTGCTCCTGACCGAAGTTTTTCTCCAAGCTGCTCAAGGATACACAACTGCAGATCATTCTACTACTTCGAGAAATATCTGTTCCCGTGGGTGTACTGGAACGGCATGGTGAGCTTCATCTTTTTCTTTTCACTCTCGTGGCGGCGATTCAAGCATCTCGTCAGATCAAGGGCAAGTGGTTCGGACCATCTGGTCCGTTCAAGCCCAAGTTCACGTAGCTGGAGGAGTTGGATGTATTTATTTGCTGTAGCAGACACCGCATTGTGATGGTCCATCCCAGTCCTTAGACCTTGCTTATCGTGCTGGAATTGTATATTTTATGAGAACGTGCTGCCCGTTGTCATCATACATTGAGAGATCTCTCCACGTCAGATACTGCAGTAAAATTCATCAACTTGGAGAATGGCGCCTGCATGTTTGTCAAAATTTGATGTGACGGAAAAGGGGAGCGCCATCTCAGGCTCTAACTTGCCTTCCCTCTTCTAGCACGTGGTTTTGACGCCCAGGAGTACCGTGAATATTGTTCGTGAAGAATTAATGATGAATGGGTACTTTGAGCTTTGATCAGATATCTAACATGCCAGCACATGCATGCATCACGCAAGTTCATCGATCTAATCCTCCAATGTTCTTCAAAGTGGGCGAACTGGGATCCACCGATCGCATTGAACGTGGGTAGCCAAGATTCTTCAATTGCGATTGATGCCTAATCCCACGCAATCAGGTTGGCGACTATGGATTAATCGACACCGAGTCTGGTGTCTTTGAACGCAAGGGGAACATATATTCCTACAAATTCACGCAGTTCCTCGCCAGTTCGGACCCTCCCTTGACACTGGACTTCACCAACGACCGACCGGTGGTTGGGAAAGTTGAGCAAAATATGGTGATTGCATCCACTAGGGTTAAGCAAGGTAGCTTTACCACGACACCCGGAATGTGCGTGAGGTCGTTTCCATCGCAGTTCAGCACGTTGAATGCTTGTTTCGAAATGAGCAGCGACGTCCCCAATGTTGCTAGTGTGGCTTTCAAAGGACAATGGCAGTTTCCGTTGCATGAGCGCGGGGCGCTCTTGATCATGCACAAGCCCCGTCAGACCTACCCACCGGAAACAGATGTCCTCGACGCACTGACGAAGGTGCCAAAGCTAAAGGACTACCACTTCGCTACAGCAATCGTGTCATGCCCTGCGTATACACTTTACTTGTCCAATAAGTGTCCGTTATTCGTTTCGTTGGTAATTGGAGCATTCATGATCGCTAATCTGAATGCTGACCAACGGGGGAGTGTGTATCTCTTTCGCTCACGGCACAATCTCCTGCTATGGCAGCAGCTGGCGTATCGGTTGGCGGAGATATTGGATTTAGCTGGGCCACTGATTCGCAGTCGTCTTTCCTTCGAAGGGCAGCTGATGAAAGGGGAGAATATAGCTTTTTCCCTTTGTTCAGCTTGAAGAGAATACGTATAGAATGGTGGAAGAGATTCAGAAGCGAGGAGACTGCAGGCGATTTGCCAGACCTGCCATCGTAGGTGGCCTTGATATCCATTCGTGGTGCCAGTGGTGGCTGATTTTCAAGGAATTGCTCAGGTGGGTTGATTCCATTGCTCCATGGGGACCATTGGATGAGGATGGGGAAATAGACCCTACATGTGACGAAGTAAGTACTCTACATTTCCCTACCTTACTGGTAGCACGGACCGGAATGAGCTGTTGTCGACAGTGACGAAACTTGGAGTTCGAAGGCCGAGTTCTGAAGCAAGCTTGCCCAGTGATTTTACAGTTGGAGTTTCTATCCCGTTTCTGTGATGGTTTCGCGCTATTCCAGTCGCTGTAATGAATCATGCACCTTACTTGAAAGTGCTGTTGCATGGCACGTTATGCACCAGACCTATGTGGTATACACGCAACATCGCCGTGCGTTTTGCTTAGCGGGTTCAATTTCTGCTCATATTCGCGGAATCCCATTCCCCCTCCGTGAATAAATAGTAGAACAACATATGTGTGCGCCACGCGGGTCCGTTGTCGACCACCAATAGCGCGTCATGACCCAGAAATTGCTAGGCCCACAAGCCTGCAGCGTCGGAGATGTTACTTCGTCGAGGGTATAGAGTCATCCCTTCAAGTTGTGCGAAGGTCAACCGCGCATCTCGGGGCGAGATAGGTATTTACATACTCATCAACAAACGTCCGAAAGTGATCATCCAGCAAGCGAAGGCCGAGGTTCACGAGGTTGTTAGTAACTATTACAAGAACCACCCGCCAGCCCCACCGTCACCTACTTTGCTGCGTGGGGTTGCCAGTGTGGCATAGTACATATGCTTGGACCCTTCATTACAATCTATTAATTGTACCCCTCCAAAAAGTCGTAATGTCCAACGCCCCAACCTCTATGCCATCCCCGGCAAGGCGGCCCTAGAGACCCTCCCGGCGCGCTCAAGACTTCCATCCTGAAGCATGTAAGCAGGTCTATACCGCGGGGGCTGCGGTGGTGGCTTCACGTGACCGTTGCCATTGACAGGCCTCCCTTCCGCCAAACACACAGTGTACGGGTTATTGGCGATGACACGGAAAGAGCCTAGGGTATCATCGGATGATAAGCCATTGACTAATTCGGGGGGCTCCAGGCTTGGCTCCGCAGCACAAGTGCTCTCCGGATCGCTGGCAATGATCGTAAACGCTCCGAGGTTGTTGTCTTCTGCAGCCTTCGGCTGGCATGGAGCGAGTGGTGTCTCGGCGATGCACATGGCGCTGGGATCGTTGGCAACGAGCGTTACCAAGGATGGAAACATGTCTGACGGTGTGTTGTCCGGGACAAGCAGTGCAGGATTGGGAAACGTGTTGTATATCGAACCGAGGGACGTGTACCTGGCTTGTCTTGAATACATGTTTCTGGGAACCATCGAGCAACGACGTACCCCTGGTCATATAGCGAACAATAAGGCACGCCCAACCTCCGCAAGAATGTCCATACATCGGAGTACGACCAGTTGATGATTGGATTGATACGCTCGAATGAAGGCCAGCCAGCGTCCGTTCTGTTCTTATATGTGAGAGTGGCTGGTATCCAGATATGAATTTATATTATCCACAAAGAGAGTAGAAGAACTTACCCCCATGCGGGTCCGATCTCCTTGTTCCAATTAATATGGCTTCTATCTGTGGATATTTATCTTTGTACATTTTCAATGCACGCCTCATCCCTCCTCCAACCCTAGCCTTCCCCACGGGCCGTGTTAGGGCAAGGTTGCCAATATAGTCATCGCTTTGCTTGAGTACAGTAGGGATGGCCGTACCAGTGGTTACACTCTCGACTGGCAGCGGAACATCCGACGAGGAAGCACAGGTAAACAAGTCGAGGTCGTACACCTTGGCGGAATCCTTGATGAAATCTTCTAGTTCCGTGAACGGCGAAGGTACGGGAATGTAGACAGCCGGGATTGGCGTGGTGCTCGGAGGAGAGCGATGGACCAACGCCGCAGCGTAGAGATGTAGGAGGACTGTACCTGTGGAAAGCGGTCGGCGGAGCTCGTGTCAGACAGATAGAATGCCCCACGCACAATCCTTCCCTCCATTAAAACTAATGGATACCCCCTCCGGTCTGCAAGAAACTACATTGGCGTGGAGGGACAGGGTGGGATGCACACTAGCACGCACGTATACATATCCAGGGCATCCTCGATAACTTTCAAGGCCTCTTTCACGCGATCAGCTATAGATTCCCCGGAATCTGCGAGATCGTAAACCTCCGTTGATATCGTGTGTCGGTCCTTGACAGCCATGTTGACCTTGAGCTTCAATGCGACTCAACGCAGGGCAAGATGTTGAACAGCGCTCGCCCTAAGTCCAAAGTGTCTCCTAGGAAGTTGATTGTTAGCTATGACTGACAAAAGGCGGGAAATTTCATGGAATATGAATATGTGTGCCAGTGGGAGAGCAAAGATGTCAGGTGGGAATAATTTGTACATCTGGCAACTTTCCGCCTGCAGGTAACTTTTAACACTCCTATAGTGACTAGATCTACAATCGAACAATGGCTGCGGTTGTGCTCGTCACCGGAGGCACTGGTCTCGTCGGGAAGGCCATCGAATATGTTATCGAGCACGAACCTGAAGGCTCACGTTTCGGCAAGCGCCCAGGAGAAAAGTGGATCTATGCTAGCTCTCGAGATGCCGATCTCAGGTATTTATCACGTTCGATCAAGTAGGAGCAACGGCTCAGAGATGGATGCCCTCGCGAACAGAGATCCCGAACAGACCTTGAAGTTGTTCGAAAAGTATCAACCTACGCATGTCATTCACCTCGCAGCCCTGGGTATGCACGGCTTCTTTACCTCTCATATTATAATCTCTCCTAACACCTGCATGATCAGTCGGAGGCCTCTTTGCAAACAGAGAGCGCAAGGTTCGTAGTGACTCTACGAGTATATGGTCTCCGATCGTGATGACCTCTTCATCTCAGATGACATTCCTCCGAGACAATATGTTGATTAACGATAATGTATTGCATACCGCTCATGTCAAGAAGACACAGAAAGTGATTTCTTGCCTTTCAACATGCGTGTTCCCCGACAAAGTCGAGTATCCATTGACTGAGGAGAAAGTGCATCTCGGTCCTCCTCATAACTCTAACTTTGGTTACGCACACGCCAAAAGAATGGTCGATGTGCAAAATCAGTGAGTTCGTCTTGTTTCTCCTTTGGAACGCGATTGGTTGATCGTGCCTCAATGCAGCGCGTACAAAGAGGAGTTTGGTTGTAACTTCACATCTGCCATCCCAACCAATGTATATGGACCTCACGACAACTTGTTAGTCCAGCCGACACCTGTTTTTGGTCTATGATTAATCGCTCCTGGATAGTGATCTGAAGCACGCACACGTCATGCCTGCTCTCATTCACAAATGCTACCTTGCACAAAGTGAGTGATGCGCCGTCTTCTCCCCGCGTGACACCCATTTCACCTACAATACAGGGAACGACACACCATTCAAGGTCATGGGTGACGGGTCGCCCTTGAGACAGTTTATTTACTCCCGTGATCTTGCCAAACTCTTCATCTGGCAACTTCGGGAGTACAACGATGTCGAGCCTGTCATTCTCTCAGGTAAGATTTTCGATTCCTTCCCTCCCTTCGTTTCATCTAATCTTTCGCAGTCGACGAGAAAGATGAAATCAGCATCAGAGGTCTCGCAAATTCGATCGTTAAAGTAATGGATTACCCTGGAGAGGCTATTTTCGAGAACGAACCCAATGACAATGGGCAAGATCGCAAACCCGCGTCCAACGCAAAACTGATGCAGCTCATTGGGCCTGATTTCAAGTTTACCCCGTTCGAGGAAGGTTTGTTTCTCCCACTACGTTAAACGTGGTGCATCTTAGTAAAGATATTTGTTGCAGCCCTAAGGGAGACCGTGACCTGGTTCCTAGAGAACTACTCGAACGCTAGGATTGGACAGTACCCACTGATCACTTCATAGACAACGATGTGCGATTACCTGCGGAATGATAGCCATGACCGTGCAAGATAGCAGAGTGGGTGTGAAGTCAGTTTCGGGACCATGACATCAAGTATAATTGACAGGTTGAACTTGGGTTGAGTTGATTTTCTGTCTGCAACACACGTGAACTCGTTGTTCGTGATTTCATACCGGTTGAAGGTGTCCATAACCTTCCCTGCACAGCTGAAGAATTCAGGGGAACTCGAACACTTGCCACCTCGATCTCCCAAAGCTACTTTCCATGCCCAACCACCATGTTTCCCACTTGTGGATTCGCACCTGAGTAGATAGGGCAACAACTTACGCCGAGATGCGGCTACCCAGGCAAAGCCTTCGAATTGACACAGGATTCTATATTCAATCTCGAACGCGGATCGAGGTTTCCAAGTGGCTGCTTCACTGGAGGTTGGCGGGTCCATCTCATCGCAGAGTACATGTCGATCTGGAAGAACTTCATTTCTTGCGTCTCATTTCCGCCGAATTTTATGCGCAGCGTGTCTCCAGACCTGAGATCCTTGACTGCAAGTCGCTGTCTCCCATTATGATGTTCTCCATGTCGGAGAGCAATGCAAAGTGGAGTGAGTCCCTGGTTGCTCGGGGTATTCACATGCCTCGCCACGTCGTATTCGTATCCTGCTTCTTGTAACAATTTCACCCTCTCCACGAACACGTCCTCCATGGTTATGAGACGATATCAAAGTTGGTAACAAAGACGATGTAGAGTGCTATTCCCCTCGGAATCTCTACAGTCTGACTCAGTGGTGTTCGCGTGCGGCTGAGCGACCCAGGTGAAGGAACTCCACACCACGTAACATGTATTCCTTGGCAGCGAGATGTAATGACCCACATGATTCTGACAGTTAATCCCGCACCCTTCTCCGAGCAATAGTTTGAATGCCGCCTCAATCGATTTATCGAAATCCTGACGGAGAACACCGTGTTGAAATAATATGATAAGTGCGCTACGTCATCCCGAACATCAACAGCGATGCCATTTTCAACGAGCAAGTGAAGTATAGGAAGCAAGTTGGCCGCGGAATAGCATCGAACAGCGTCAAGGATGGCGTCTGGTGGAAGTGGAGACCATTTTCATCCGGCCACCGAACAAACTGACAGCAACCCGACCGAATGGCGAGGTGAAACAGTGAAATACCCTCGCCGTTCAGCGCTGCCAGATCAAAACTAGTTTCCATCAACAAACGAGCGATCTCGAGAAGGCAGCCGCCAGGGGCATCCCAGTTGTTTAGGAGTGCATGCAAGTAGGTATTCCCTCCGGCCACCGATAGCATGGCATCTGCACCTGTTGCAAGAGAATCTGCATCATGATGATGGAAGGTTGGCAACGACCAACCCCGCGAGTTTGAATAATCAAATGGGTAACATCGCTTGGGATCGTACTGTCATGTGCTAGCAACAGCTTGAAAAGCTCTTCATTGGATCCAGGCGTCTCGTTGTGCGCGGCTGCTATCAAGGGTGATATAGTGCGCACACGTCCATCATCATGAACCGTAACCTCGATGTTAACATCAAAACCCTTGACAATTGGACGCGAGGAACATTACCATATAAGGCAGCGTAGACAAGCGGGTTATCTCCCTTCGTGACTCCAACAGAGTGGTGAGCAAGATAGTGCCGTAACATGGACGCATGCCCACACGGATGATGATATACAGTGTCAGCTGTAATGTCCTTATCACCCAACGCTGAAATATCCACCGGATAGCATAGCTGCGACGGTGGATCGAGATGTAGTCCTGCAAGTTCCCAGAAGTGGATCGTTGTTCCCAGAAAAGCAGTTTGCAAGGTGGCCAAAACCACTGAACACCACGTAATGAGACAGGTCAACATTGTGCGAATCGACATTAGGTTGATCGGTGAGTATGATAGAGTTAATGGGAAGTGAAGCAAGTTCAAAACTTGCACGGGGGTGGTGGACGAAGTAAGTTTTGTCTGTGGTGGCGTCGGAAGGTAGGTACTCCTGTCAAAAAATAAACTTGCACACTGTACTCCGAACCACTGCAGGAAAACCCATGCCTACCTTGACACTATGATGTGACAGGATAATGAGATCGGTCTCCTCGCCAAAGCGCACCAGGCTCCCGCAGATCTCTAGGATGTCAGTTTTATGCATTGGCGCGATAGTCGAGTCCAAAGCTGGACTGCCGCGGTTGATTGCAAATGCCCCTGAGAGAGCGTCGGGGGCTCCAGTGCTATGACGAGCCACACGAGAGCTCTCCGCGCAACTCCGCCACCGGACTCTTTTTTGTCAATTGTGCGCAGCATCCGCTCGTAAGTCTCATACAGCGTCGCTAGTAGCGTGTCCAGCACTTCGTGAACATCACCGACCGACCAGCAACTGTTCAGTCTGTCCAACTGGCACTGCACCCACCGAAACCTGCATAGAGAAGGCTGAGGTCAGAGAACTCTGCTCTGCAAGCAGGGAAGTCGCGTGACGTACATCCGTCAACCTTCTCCACCAGTGCGATGCACGAGCGTAAGATCTGCATAGTGCCTGTGCACCGAGGGTTTCGAAAGTCGCAGTAAATGTATGCGAGTGTCTCATCGTCCGCTAGTCCGTTGCCAAGAAGGTTCTCGATGACCGCAGACCTACTAAAATGAGTATCGGTTTCATAGTGGTACAACGAGACTACATATGCTAGAACGGATTTCCCGGCCAGCTAGGTGCCCAACAAAAACGAGAACAAATAATCACTGTTAGCTTTTTCTTTCCGTCACAAGCCCAGCCAGAGGAACTTGACCGAGAATTTGCGCCAGTCGGTGTAGAGCTGCTCCTTGAATAGCCACTCGCATGTCATCCTCTGCCACAGGTCGCGAGTAGATTCGTGCTCGACAGTACACTCCACTGTATCAAAACCATTTCAACAATTCATCCGGAGAATTGACATGCAGCCCCGGCCCCACAGCATCGCACCCAGTGAACCCACATTTTGCGGTAGCAATCTCGTCGTTCCTCGTCTGTTCCCGCTCATATGTGATACTTGCAGCCATCGTTTGCATCAAGTTCTTGAACGCTTGATCAACGAGCGATGCGCGCATACTAAGATCACTCTCACGAAGTATCGAGCAATTGTATACCGCGGAAGTAAGGCATGTATCCTTCGAAGGCTCGTATCGCCGCGTGTATTTCGTTCTCCACAGGCCACATCAATCTCTTGATTCATCTCGAACACTTCTTGGTATCAGCTTGACCCTGTAACCAGTTCAACAAACCTTCCAACTTCCTCTTGCATTGAATTGGGCCCATCACTTCTGAACCATTCCGCAAGGAAGACCTGCTGCTCTGGGGTTCGCAAGGAAGGGAGAGAATTCTGGACAACAGCTTCCACAGCTTTCGAGGCGGTAAATATCGAATTTATCTGATCGACGAGTTTTTTTGACCTCCGCTATGTATTGGCTCCAAGTTGGAAACTTGCACCGCGACTTCCACAAGTCGTATGACAGTTGTAGCAGCAAACAACCTGTCCATAGTGGTGAAAATCAAAGGTGAAGAGGCAAACTTGTCCACGTAGTGAGGAGCGCGTGAACGCCCGCCAGTGCGCACAGCACTTGTAACGCCCAGACCAATTTTTTAGTAGACCCAGGATGAGAGCGCCCATTGTCGTACTGGCCATGATGCGGTATGATAAGCCCTGTGATGCATCCGGGTCACCATGCGCCGGAGGTGAGGGATGTTTGTGTATTGACCAACTGGGCTCATTTACAGTCCCGTCGAGGGTACTACAAGACACTCGTTGATGGCAGTCCAAATTGCTGAGCGAGCTGTGAGCGCTTGAGTACTTTCATGTTGTGTTGCCAACGCGGTTATGGGAAAAGGAAGGCCAGTGCAGTGTCGAGACCCGAGAGCTGAGCGCTGAGCACTGAGAAGCTGGTTCACTCTTAGCATAATTCGGCATTACAAG
The DNA here is from genome assembly GCA_014904945.1 of Gyrodon lividus. Lineage (NCBI taxonomy): Eukaryota > Fungi > Basidiomycota > Agaricomycetes > Boletales > Gyrodontaceae > Gyrodon > Gyrodon lividus. The sequence continues at coordinate 353,665 of MU127425.1, forward strand.
ACACCGAGAGGGTCTGTCGTACGTCTGCCTCCTGATACTGTCTTCGTGCAATCAGGTCAGATACTAGCACGAATACAACACAAGAAACGCGAAATCATGCATGGACTAGTAACACAATTCAACACACAAGGTCCTTGCTCCGAGTGAGAAGTTGCAGTACAACCATGCAACGTTTCTTTTCAAGTGTAAAACGACCATCCTTGATTGGCGTGATTCGAACGGAAAGATTCGGTGTGTAGGTGTTCAGTTCTGATCCTCAATGAGGCTCCTGGAGCTTTGGAGATCGGCGGTAACCATCTCGTGGACGAGGTGGTCAAAGGTCACTTTGCGCTTCCAGCCAAGAAGACGCTCGGCTTTTTCGGGGTTGCCAAGGAGGAGGCTAAGTGAGAGGTACGGTGCCAATCAGCACACCGAACGGTACGAGTGAGAATAAAAACACACTCTACTTCGGCGGGACGGAAGTACTGAGTGTCGACTTTGACGAGAATTTTGCCTGTCTTCTCGTCGTAGCCTTCCTCCTGGACACCAACGTTGCGCCACCTAAAGAGAGGTACCCGTAAGTTGATGTGAGTAGCAGCTTCTGTGGAGTATTCAACATACTTGATCGCCGTGCCTACGACAGCGAACGCCTTTTCGACAAACTCACGGACTGGGTGGGTTTCACCAGTCGCAAGGACAAAGTCCTGAGGCTCGGGCTGTTGGAGCATGCGCCACATGCCCTCAACATAGTCCTTCGCTATCATGAGAGCGGATGGTCACCAATCGGCCACTTGAATACCCAAACAACGAGACGCACCATGACCCCAGTCGCGCTGTGCATCCAAGTTGCCCAGATATAAGCAGTTCTGCTTGCCCAGGTGGATATCGGCCACAGCCCTACTGATCTTCCTGGTCACGAACGTCCTGCCACGCCTCGGGCTTTCATGGTTGAACAAGATACCGTTACACGCATACATCCCATACGCCTCGCGATAGTTCACCGTGATCCAGTACGCGTACAGCTTGGCAGCACCGTATGGGCTGCGAGGGTAGAACGGTGTAGTCTCGCTTTGGGGGGTTTCGACGACTTTGCCGTAGAGTTCGGACGTGGAGGCTTGATAGAACCTGACATGTTTCTCGAGTCCGACTGTGCGGACGGCATCAAGGAGACGAAGCGTTCCCACACCGTCGACGTCAGCTGTGTACTCGGCCATCTCAAAGGAGACTTTGACATGCGATTGAGCACCGAGGTTGTATATCTCAGTAGGGTGAACTTGGGCAAGGATGTACACGAGGTTGGTGCTGTCAGAGAGATCACCGTAGTGAAGTTTGAACTTGTTGGGACCTTGTTGAGGGGGGGAGGGATGATAAGACCTAATGGATTGGCGATTTCTGGAAGATATACACTCACGTTCATGCTGATCTGCATACAGATGATGCAGACGATTGGTGTTGAAGCTGGAGGAACGACGGATGATGCCGTGCACCTCGTAACCCTTTTCAAGAAGCAGTTCCGCGCTGTGATGTGGTATAAGTATGTGATTGTACAGGTTTCGGCAGGAGAAGCTGAGTTGGGGGTATCATGTTATCGTTCGCGACTTGTACAGCAGAAGCCCAAGATGTCGCGTGCCAAGTATAACATGCATGACTCGACTTACAGGTAAGAACCGTCCTGGCCAGTGACACCTATGTAAATTGGACCGTCAGTGATTTCAGTCGATCTTGTGCAAGATGAGATGTGGAACGTGACGCGCAAATCCCCAGATCCCGAGCTAATCACGCCATCCAAGTGGTGATTGAGTTGCGCCCTTGCGATACTCAAGGTGATCGTCATATGATGAAGACCACGTACCACTGATCAACGCGACTTTCCTCTTCCTGTATTCTTCAGGAGATGGAAGACTAAGCCTCATCAACGGTGAGGGGGCTTCTGCCATAGTTGAAATGTTACAGTGCGGTTTGGAAGATGAGTGAAGAGAATGCAAGTGGGTATGAACGTTATGATCAACGTAAAGAGGACGTGTCTGGGGCGTTCAGGCGAATTTGGTCGTGAGGACGACAACCAATGGGCGTTTTGAGATGTTGGAGTAATATAACTACCGATAAGCCACCATACACGCGATCGGGGAATGTTGTACACCACCTTATTATTATTATTATTATTATTATTATTGTTATTATTATGCCACATAAATAAATGATACTTATACATATACCGCTGCGAGCCTATACAATATCAAGCGTATTACAGCGACAGAATTCTCAACATGCCAATCGATGCATCATGACGTTCGTTCTCCTCACGAATTTGAACAAAAATACGACGCGAGCTGCGCATGAGAGAAATGGAAAAAAAATTGAGCCGCAGTATACCAACTACCGCCGATGGGGCTCGAACCCACAACCTTTGCCTTAGGAAGGCAACGCACTACCATTGTGCTACGACGGCTCGTGACTGCTGCAGTCAGAATAATATCATATAACTTTTCAGCGTCAGCGCATTGATGCCAAGCTCACCTGGGGCAACGTCCCTCCATTCCTCCCAATAATATGAACGTATTAGTTTATCCCAGTACACACCCACATGCTGCCTCAGTTTCGCAATTACTATCCTCTATTCTCATCCCGCATTATCTCCCGCAGGTCATCTCTCCGGATGTCCTTGCAGCTCCAGAGTCACCCTGGCGTACTGCATGTGGCCTTCTGGTGCTCCTTGCTGCACCTCAACATCATATCGGGGTGCGCAAATATGTTGAATCCGGTGGAAGGGTACTGGCTCTGGGTGTGAATGCGAAGAGGACGCGAGGACTGTTCGGTTTGCATGATACCCTCTCGAGCTTCGGATCAGTTGGCGTTGGCCTCGCGAGGGACACAAGTATCCTTCGTATCATCGACAAGGATGCGTCACTCTATCTCTCCTTCCCTTCACAGGCTTCCGTACCAGCAACCGTGAATCATGATGCAAACGAAACTGCGGTCTCGCGCTTATCATCCGCTACATTGGATCTTGTGGCCGGGGAGACTCATGTTTTTGGATGCTACACGGATGATAAGGCGCTTGCGGGTGTTTTAACTGAAAGCGGACTCGTTGCCCTCTGGTCGTGCACACCACCTCTCACCGAGCAGCTGCTTGTCCCCACGCTATCTGCTCTCGGCTTGCGATTCGACTTCCCGGCGTCACCTGAAGGCAAAAGATCTGGTTTATCTGTTCTTCCGCAATTACTCCTTGCGCATCCAGAGAAATGGGAAATCCAACAGTGCATCGTGCGCGCGTTATTTCCTGAACAAGATCTTGAGACAACATTCTCACCATTCAGCGTCAAAGGCGGCGGCCACGAAACACGCCCTACCACAAGTTTGGTTTTTCCGGATGAGCAGGACACTTTCAGCTTCCACTTGATTCGCAAGGTCCCCGCTGATGACCCATCGTCTGGGCACCCGCTTTTCTGCTTCATGACATCACAGACATCGCAAAACAACGAGAAAGTCAAAGATATTATCCTCCCAGCTCAACCACTGACTACTGAGCAAGAAGCTCGATACACACCCCTATTTTCACCCTCAACATTCTTTACAGCACTAGATGAGTTCCGCGTCGCCGGACACAGTGACAATTATATCCCGTGGGGCATGGGCGACGCACTCCTGTACGGCCAAGTCGTCACAAGCACACAAACAATGCTCGATCAGTGAGTGGGTCTCGTTGCACACCCCTTTCCGTCGGCTATTATACATCCTAGGAACCCGAAGTTCCTCCGGACACTCCCTTCACCACTTCTCTCCCTCGCGACGAAACAAGTGGCAGGTCGAGGACGGGGGAAAAACGCGTGGCTATCCCCTGCGGGGTGCATGCTGATGTCTCTAAAGCTCAGCGTGCCCCTCAAGAATATTGGTTCTGGTATGCCCTGGTCCTAGTTGCCCTGTCATGACTTTCGTTCATTCCCTTTTTCCGACCGGTCCATCAGTTACAGTTTCCAACTCTCGCTCTATCCGCGCCTCAAATCTCGTCTTCATCCAATACCTCTATGCAATTGCCGTGGTGGAAGCGTGCCAGGCACTTGATCCCACTCAGCAATGGGCGAAAAAGGTCAAGTTGAAGTGGCCGAACGATATTTATGGCGAGTTTCCTGGGGAAGAGACATGGAAGAAATCGGAGCTGAAGAAGCTTGGAGGGATACTGGTGAACACCAGCTTTAGAGGAGGCGTGGCAGATGTGATCATCGGTGAGCGTTGTTTATGCTTTGGGAACTTCTTTCTCGTGTTCACCTCCAGGTGGAAAAGGATGCGGGCTGAACGTTCTAAATGAACCCCCGATCGGTTCACTGGCTCAGGTAGTGGCTCTAAAGGGGGACGAGAAGGCGTCTTTGAACCTCACCGTTGAGCGGGTAGCAGCAGCAATTCTCGCCACGTTCGAGCGTATATGGGAGGCCTTCCTCGACAAGGAGAGCGAAGGATTCCAACCCTTCATGGCTCGGTACACCAGTGCATGGCTGCATGTGTGCGTCCCCTTCTCCATATATTGTCTCGCGATCGTCATTGACTTGCATGCCTCACAGAAATCAAAACGTTACTCTTACTACCACGACTCCACATGTTACCGTGCGCATAGTGGGTATCACGCCCGATTATGGGCTCTTGCGTACTGAGCCTGTGGGCGGTGGTCAGTACATTGACCTCCAACCAGATGGCAATAGCTTTGATATGATGAATGGGTTGATCAGGGCTAAGACGACTTAGCGTAATGCTCTAAATTTTGTTTCCCCGAGAATCTCCACTTGGTCACCGTTTCAACTCCCACTCACTGTAGAGGCTGAGGTCTAGGTCTCGGTCGGATCGTTACATACTTAAGTACAGATCCATGGGACTGCTGACCGGCAGCACCGGGTACAGCTGGGCCAGAGTAGCTATGTACTAGTAGAGCCCCAAATCTAGGATAGAGACTCAGATGAGTGCAGACTAGTGTTGCGGATCATATATTGTCAACTTTAGCCTGACGCATCCAAAACATAGGACTCGTAGTTGGTTTCTGGATCGAAATGAAATGAGACCAACGTTGAACGTGTATTTGGCTGACCACAAATCCGCGTCGCCTACGAGTGCCTTGCAATATTAGCGGGCACCAATGTACATGATCCCTACATTTCCACCTTCATAGCCGCCGGTACTGCGGCTTTTTGTGCACCAGCACCCAAGGTATACCATTCCTCATAATACACACACTCCTGGGGGTTCGTTGGCCCCTGAACTTGGCAGAAGTCAAACACCGGACATCTCCCGCACGGCGCTTGAGACCACCCTAGTACCACCCGCTCTTGCTTCGTTGCCCTATAGACAAAAGCCCCACCGGTGAATGTGTCGTTCAAATCTGGTGAGGCTGATTTTCGACGCTTGACGAAGAAGGTTTGAGAGGACGAGGCTTTCTTGGAGGATGATCGAGATTTCGATTTCGATTTCGAACGGAGTCGTTCGTCCTCGCTTTCTGACTGTGATCCGGGGTCCGAACCTTCCGAAGAGGAATCATCACGTTTCTTTGATTTGCCCTTCCGTTTCTTCTTTTTTTGGACCTCCTCGTCCGACTCCTCCCCCTCTGAACCAGAATCTGAATCATCGCTCTTCTTCGATTTCCGCTTCTTCTTCGCCTTCGGCGCGTCACTACTCTGTTCGTCGCTATCATCGTCTTTCCGCGTGCGCTTCTTCTTCTTTTTGCTCTTCGAACGCTCGTTCTCTGAATCACTGTCCTCCTCTGAGTTTCCCATTCGTCGGCGTTTCCGCTTGCTAGAGTCCTTGCGCTTCCTCTTCGAAAGATCCCGTTTGCGTTTCTTAGAGCTAGAACGTCCACCGTCGTTCTCTTCCGAACTCGAAGCAGTGTCAGAATCTGATGTTTCAGATGCCACCGTAGCATCCCAAGCAGAGGCCGCAAATGCAGGTATCTGAACCGCCATGAGTATGAGTGGAAAAATGCCGTGACTACTGATTGAAAGTAGCCTACCTTTTCAATCTCTCCGTCAAGCTCAAGGACGCGGAGGAGCATCTCGATATGTTCGACCCCCAATTCTGTCTCAGTTATTTTGCTTTTACTTAAGAAATGTTGTATTTGCTGAGCGGATGGGTACGAGGGCGCAGCGCCTATTGCATAAAGGCGCTGCTGGCTTTGTGAAGACCGCTTTCCTGACTTTCCTGGCTGTTTAGGGAATGACTAGTATATGTATCTTTGAGCAATCTCACATAGAATCAAAAGAGATGTATGATATACGCACGCGGTCGCGAATGTAGTGCAAACAAGCTGTTGAGAGGAGTTTGATGAATTCGGTGTCGAGTTCGTTGTCCGTATACCAGGGACCACCTGTCAGCTCTACCGAGGGTTCGAGGTGTGCGAGCATGTATATTTTGCGTGTTGGGTGCTGGATTGGATGGATGACGGCGTTAGCGAGTTACATAGAGTACACAAAGAAAGTCAAATACATACTCTCACAGCCTTGATAGATTTAACCAGCTGCTTCTGCACAAGAGACTTCAGACAGCGATCAATCACCGTTTGATGCAGTTCCGTTTTGGCCTTGAGGTGCTTCGTCCAGATACCTGTCCCATGGGATGAGATGTCGAATGTTGTTGATGGAGAAAAAGCAACCTTCGTTTCTGGAAGCCTGGATATGACTGAGAACCATAGCTTCTTCTCCGCTCATATCTTTCTTCCTGTAGCATGGCATGACTTGATCAATACACACACCCGACAAACTTGGCGCCCACAACGCACACATCCATCTCCTTCTTCATCACTGCACGGAAAGCACTAACTCCGCCTGCGCTCGTCATGACTTTGAACATCCCCTACAAATTTGTTACACGAATGCTCAAACAGGACAAAGAACAAACCACACACCGCCCCGAGCAGAAAGTTGATAGCTGCAGTTCGAGCAGGTCCATCTGGTACGAGCTTTTCAGCTTCTTTGAGGGACACGGTCTACGCTGGAGCGTCAACTACGGTTGATCAATCATCCAAGCAGAACGGATCTTGACCTGGTCATTGGTCGCGAGGGCTGCCTGATGCAGCTTGAGCTCGTCGGCGTTGAGTTTTCGACTGCTCATTTTCAAGGAGAACACTGTGAATGAACAATGTTCCACGGATGCACCCCCTGGCCGTTAGGAAACGCTGACTCGTTGTTGAATGTCCCTTGCAGGCAGACGGATGAAGACAGTCCGATGTAAATCTATCACGTGACATATAACATACTCCCCAAAAAGTACTGTAAGCCAGAAACCAGATTATTCCTGCACTCAACGTCAACCTTCGAGACTCGACCTGTCGAATATATCCACCGGCAGCCTACTGATACACTCTCTGAGACGTTTTCGCGACAACATGAGCGCTCATAGGGGGACACAGGGTTCCGATATGCAGGAGAACCTCGCGAGCTACTTCGAGAAAAGCGCGACCATAGTTAGACAATATGCCGACCTGCAAGTATCCTCGTTCCTTTCTTGTGTGTTTCCCTCATGACCTGTGGGTTTCGTGGATAGGATTGAGCACAGCTATGCACGGCCTGCTTTGCATAACTTTTCTAGGAGGTTTCAAATAAACCCAGTCGGAATGGTATCTTTTCTACCCCTTGCACGTGCATGCAATGTATGAACCATCCATGTTCTGCCAGACCTTCATATCCGTATTCTTCGCTCTCGCTGTCCTTCCTGTATTGTCATTCATGTGCGTACTTCCATCAAGTACGACCTCCCACCCATGAAGTTTTCTTGAGTAGCGGCCTTTCCATCTTCGTCATTTCCTCCATCGCATTTCTAGCACTTATTTCGGCAGCCATTGCGTCAATCATTGTCGAAGCTTTCCTCGGTATGTACTCCTGTCACCCATATCTGAGTATCGGTCATTGTTCAATCTGCGTCTTACAAAAAGTGGCCTGTTTGATTTTCACTCTATGGTCGCTATTTGTTGTCGCCATCTTCGTGACGACGTTTGTCGGGGTTGCCTACCTCACCATGCGCCTCGGACTACTTGTCAGCTCTGAGGGCCGCTCGGGAGTCAAAGAGTGGGCGTACGAAACCAGGCAACATTTCTCTTGTGCAAAGAGTTCGGAAGCGAACGAAGGATCTGATGGGTCTGCCGTCCTCATCGACCACGACGGTCCTACCTCCAAAAAGGTCAAGGTAGAGGAACCAGCAGAAGATCACTGAATTTCCCATTTCCATTTCCCATCTTCCCTGCATACGTTTGAGGTACCTCATCCTTCTGACAACTATTCGCTTCCCACATTACATTGTGCTGTAGTGCCTGTGCTATTCGCTATTCGCTGTATTATCCGCTCTATGTAACCATCCGCAAACATTACTGAGTTACTAGGACTACTTAGCAGTTACATTATCAGTATTCCCTGTAGTAGCTACAAACCTTCGTGATTTCAGGTGTAAAACGCTAATCATAAGTCCAATGGTGGCCTCAAGCGAAGTCTATCTTATGGTCAAGCATTGCAAAGCATTGTATTTCATTGCCTCGAACGTTTTTTTACTTGTGGTGACTGGAATTCATGCGCAATCTGTGTTTGGGTCAAGTGTTGGTCGTGGCTCAACTGGTGGTAGATGACTGTGTTCTAGAATACTAATAATGTGTGTTCACGGCGGCCTGATCATTGTCGGCCGCCGCATTGAAACGCGAGGACTTCGTCAGTCATTAAATACTGTGGCAGGTTGTACCAACATATTAGCGATACTGTCACGCCTCTCGAGATCTCGAGCTAAACCACTTTCCTTCGACTCTACGGTCTGCCCAGGGAGACCATTTTGCCGCTGTCCGACGTGTCTGACGAGGACAGACCGTGACGGCGTCATGGTGATGCTCTCAACGCCAGGTTTGATTCACCTTACTGTCATATTCAGTCTCGTTTTTCGTCTTTGCACCGGCGCAATATGCGTCCATCGTGACGAGCTCCCTGCAACTGCCGAACCACACCTGGGCGCTATTGGCACCTGGCAGGCAGGACGGAACAACGTTTGGCCTACTGACCAGCTCAATCCTTATCCAGACAAGCCACGTATTACCTTCAGGGAAGATGGCTCCTTTAAGCTGACAATTTTCTCCGACGTTCACTTCGGAGAGAATCCATGGGATTCATGGGGTCCGGAGCAAGATATCAATACTACTGCGCTGATGCGATCGTTGTTGGACATTGAGAGACCTGACTACGTGTAAGGCGTTGGCTTCTCGTGATCAGAACTTGAAGGGTGCTGACCATGGTGGCATAGCGTGATCAATGGCGACCTCATCACGGGAGAGAGTAAGTCAGCAGTTTCAATCTGAGTCTTCGATGCCAGATGCTCAGTCTTATAGATACATTCCGCGAAAATTCTACCTCTCTAATTGATACCATAGTTCGCCCGTTAAATGCGGCGAAAGTCCCCTTTTCTTCCACTTCTGGGGTCCGTGTACTTTCCTTCATCCACTATCAGGAAGCCTCTGACCGTTGGAGAATTGCAGAATCATGACACTCAGATTAACATAACACGCGCCGAAGAGATTGTCCGAGAAACGTCCGTGTCTCCCCACAGTTACACCCGTTTTTCCCCACCCGGAGTAGGAGGCGTCGGCGGTCCTGCGAACTACTGGGTTCCCGTGTACGAGAAAGATACAGGTAAATAAGTCTGATGAAATTCACATTATTTTCCAGAAGCTTAACTCCCCCAGACAGCGCTCCCGTTTTGTTGTTATGGTTCTTCGACTCGCGAGGTAGGTGTGTAGGTGTTGGTGAAGCAATGAATGCTCATATGAATTTCAGGCGGCGTTTATGCCGATGGAAGTCAAATGCCAGACTGGGTAGATTCAACAGTTGCCGAGTGGATTGCCAGCGAGACCGAGATGATGAATACTGCCTGGGGTCCCTCAGATCGGAGGAGTGCGGTCGCCTTTGTACACATTCCCCCGTAGGTGCTGTCTCTCTCGAAAGGCCAACCTCCCCTGACGTCCGTAGGCACGCTATCCAAGCTGTCCAAGAAAATTTGGATAGTTCCATTAATCCTGGCTTGAATGGTATGTCTTTCTCTCTCCCTTGTTTCGGAGCTTGCGTGAAAGTTCTTTCGAGCGGATAAACTCGGCCAAGGGTCAACGCAGGCATCCGGTGATCCCGCATCGTTAGGTAAAGATAACGCGTTTTGGCATTCACTAAATAGTCACGTCAGAAACCTACGTGCAGTCATATCTGGTCATGGTGAGTTGGTCTACAAAAGGAGCTAGTACGAGGTTCAAGCTACTTTAGACCACGGGGATGAATGGTGTGCTCGCGAGCCAACGTACAACGTGATCTTCTGTTTTGATAAACATTCAGGGTAAGCATATTCATTCCTATATCGGAAGGTCACTCAATCACCTCAAACAGGTATGGAGGCTATAGCAGCCCAGGATGGGGGAGAGGTGTTCGCTCCCTTTTATTCCGCTCCGCAATGCCTGACGAAGGAATAGAGTCCTACATCATGCTAGAAAATGGCACGACGCACGCCAGAGTGGTGCTTGACGAAGATTACTGAGATCCGTGTCTCGAAACTTCACCTTATGTACTAGAATGATATCTGTCTTTCGACCATATAACATGCCGGACCTTCATCATGGAAAAACACCAGGCAAAATTCAAACCATAGCATTCCAGTGTACATCCTCGATTTACATATCCACAATAATGCGGATTCATTTGTGCCGAAAAATACATGCCAGGATACATGTCAAGATATTTTGTACATTGGGCTAGATGTAATAGGGAGAGAGCTGACGGTGAACCAAAACCAATGCTGGAGGAACACGACCTAAATATCAGACAACATCGCGTACAAGAAACCAAGATGATCAGTTCAAGAGCCGATTCGGTGTTACCAGGTGATCTCTTTCACGACAGACCGCCTGGAGGGCACGGCCCGCACAGAACTACACCAAGGGAGTTAGAGGTAGAACATAGTATCCTTGAGGCCCTTCTTCGAGACTCCATTGTTCCAGAGCCTCTTGGCTTCGTTCATGATTTCCTCTTCCGCGGCACTCCCACTCCGAGTGTCACTCGCCGTGGTTCCATCGCCGGCATGCCCATATAGCAGCTTCCGCAAATAACACCTTCCACGCTCGCACGCTACGTCGGCGTAATAAGCAGGAGAAACCAAGCTCACAGCCTTTGTCGCGCGGGCGAACATATAGCTCAGGGAGTTGGTGAGTCCCTGGATTTCGTTTGCTCTGAACCCGATCTCATCGTGGACGACGTAGTAGTGAGTAGGGCGGGTGGTACCTTGTAATCCACCATGCGCTGTCGCAGAATTTAGATGGAAGGCTTACAATTGCGGTTGAATCACGAACCTTGTAGGAAGAAATCGAAATCGTATACGGCAGTGACACCACGATCGACCACGGTCCCCGGGCGGGGGTTGCCATCACCTGCAGCGCTGTCCTCTTCAGTGGGATAGAATCGGGTGTGGTGGCGTTTGCCACAGATGATTATAGTCAATTTCGGCTTGTATTGGGCCTTGGGAGTACTGAAGGCGCCGAAAGCTTCGAACATTTGAGGACGTTCATCGCTTCGGACAATATCAAATTGGCCCTGTAAAGGATGAGACAAGCGAACAAAACAAAAAGAAATACGCACCTCTGACACACCATCACGGTACACAAGGATGCGTTGAGGTAGCTTTCCATTATTTTTGCTCTGGAAGAGTTTGAGACGGTCGACCATCATGTTCTTGAGATTTGTGATCATCTATTCAAAAAATTTTCGCAAGTCAGTAATATGATGTGAGCCTATGAGGAACCATATAACCTCTTTCCTCGTCTCCTGAATTTCCAAGCTAGCCGGATACTGTGCAAAGTGACTGTCGACGCTCGCAACAACGGCTGCAATGGATGCTGTGACACAAATGTGAAAAAGTTTATGAGGAACAGAAAGCATGCACTTACGAGTGCCTCTAACACTTCCAGGGCCGGGATGTGTGACGTCCATTCCTACAACCATAGTAGGGGCAGTAGCCAGCCATTTCCCGCTATTCGGATCCAGTTTGTGGTTAGTGCCGCCCATTTTCACGTTGACCTTCAACGCCACGTTGGCAAAGTACTGCGGATTACTCTTGCGGATCTTGGAGGAATGAACACATACAGTAGCGACATCCAAGAAGACGTCGCAAAGATGCTTCAAGCCCTCGTATACTGCCTTGTCACCACTGGCCAGCATGACCAGGATTAGATCAGGCTTTGGTTTGACTTTCAAGAGTGTGGCCCTTATGGCTTCGATAGCAGCCTTTCTCATGGGATCGGAGTTGTTCTTGCGCGGCAGCTGGGCTTCAGCGTATATCGGGTCGCTGGTGACATTCATTCCACTTGTGTTGCACATGTTGCGGAAGCCAGTTACGACGCTAAAGAGCTCCGGGTCCTGAGCACCAGCAAACTCGTCCCTGGAGAAACCATCCTTTATTACAAGAACAGCCCAGCGATCGAGGCGAGCCCCCACGGAGAACTTGACGCCTCTGAGGTTCCACGAGGCCCGATCGTCGATAGTGGCGGTATTAGTGGAGTACCTGACGTTAGGTTTGGGTAAGATACGTCCAGGAACCACGGCCATTTCAGGCCCAATGCTGACACCGAAGGACTGGAGTTCCGGCCCCGCAGTTCTCAGCCCCAGTTGGTTGAGGCCCTGGTTAACGATAGCTTCCCCATTGACATTCGGAGGTTGACACGCTACTGTGATCATGGATGCGGTATGTTCATCAGTGAGTTTTGCCCGGAAGGGCTGATCGGGGAGTATTTCGCAAACTTCAGCGGGTAGATAGTTCTTCTTTTGACCACCAACATCGACCAATTGCAACTCAGGGTACTTCAGGATAATGTTGTATTCTTGGAGAAATGACGTGAGTATGGAGGGCAGGAAGAGTAGCAAATAGACTTACTGCGCTTGAAGTAATCTTGGACAGTGATGCGGCCGTACTCCGGGGTATCAAATGCGTATGTCTTCGCAGTGTGGTGCGCCAACTTCTTCACGGACTTTCGGTAACCAAGATGTGTCGTCTTGACCCTGACACTCCTACAGAATGCATCCATTCGTGCACCAAAGGAACAATCACGGAACTCCATCATTGCGACTGCCAGGTTCCCAGGGACATAAAATGCCGTGGTGCAAACATTGACGTTAACCATCAGCTGTTTGTGAGCAGGCCGCACAGAGGAGTAAAAGCCTTTCCACGCCTCAAGGCCACCGCCCAGTCTGTATGGCTGGGCCGCTGAGCGGAAGAAATATCGGTTTCTGCCCACCATAATGCCTGTCCTTCCTGGCGCAGCAGCCAGGATGATGTTCAAGGCAGCGATGATAGGCAGTATGTCATAGTTGCGATACTGAGGTTGGCCCTCAAGGTAGCTGGAGGAAGATCAGAAATTTGCTCAGAATTGGAACATAATATGCTCAGCACCTCACGAGATTCCCAGTGTTGATCTCTTGAATGAACGTGATAGTAAGCGTATACTCTTTACCACCTTGCTGAGGCGGGCCGCTTTCGTCGTCATCGTAGTATGGGACCCGTATTGTCAAGGGCTGAGGCAATATACGGGCAGCAATGAGTTTGGCACTGCTATCGTGCGCTACCGTCCCAACCATCCCAGCTTGTTGCCAGGCGGTTGTTCGTTCAGCAAGCTGGTAGATACGCCGCTTGACCCGACGGACAGCAGTGCCTGCCACTGGTGCAATTGCTACATCATACTCGTATAGAGGACCTTCAGGAACTCGCACTGGGAAGAAATTGGTGCGAAGTTTGATTTCTTTTCCGTCAGTCCCGAAATCGGGACGAAATGGCATGCTATCATGGTCAGTCCTTGCGTGGGCTGCCTGGAACGACGCAACGAGCGTCTTGTCAGAGTTGTCCGCAATCCGTCGATCTATCTCCGCCCGTTGTCCTTGCATAAAGACACTGTAGCCAACGAGGTTGATTAGCACTGCTTGGGCGGTAATCGAAATGCGTACCCTCTTCGGCCCCTGGGGGGTCCACGCGCTCTTGACCCTCCACGGTCTCCGCCACGGAAAGGTGGAGGGGGGCCACCCCGCCCACGGAATGAGTCAGGGGATCCCCTCCCACCTCCTCCAGCGCCTCCACGGTAACCACCACCTCGTCCTCTGTTGCTCATTGTTGCGATAGAGCTCTGGTTAAGGGTAAGAGTGCAAGACTGTCTTTCTGTCTTTCTTCAACGTCGACGTCCAGCCTCGTTTCCTTGGACACGTTTATGCTGTGTGTTGCTGTGTGATTCGCTTGAGTTAGAGGGTGCTTCCAAATGGGATCACTGTACGTTATCTTATCTTATCTAAATATGCTGACTCAAATGCTGATGGTCTTTGAATCAGGATAACACGGAAGATAATCATCAATAAAGTGGCACAAATAGCCTTTGAAAATCAAGACGACTTGCCTACAGTGATATCTGATCTCACTGTCAACGACTTGAAGCGTAGGTGAGAACACAAGTTACCATATCGTGCACCCCGTTCCCTGTCAAATAACAATGTTTCCACACCAGTTGGCACTGTGTACTAAATGGCGAGCTTCGAAGCGACTGCACCGTGTCTCTGAGCGCAGGGATGACGGACGGTTCATCCTCCTTTTTTGATCCTCCAACCTGGGTTGTGTTGTCCGAGTGTAAATTTAAATTGAACCAGATGTGGTCTTACGGATACATTCAACTTGTAACACTATCCGGTGGCCATCATCCAAGAGATACTGGTGGTGTATCGCCAAGGTCTGTCAATAAACAAGCAGAAAGAACGGCACCGACATTGGTTGTTATAGTCAAGCTGAAGATTGTGGCAGTTAATTCGACCCCGACCGCGGCCGCTGCATCATTACCTCCTTCAAGTTTCAGCCGTAGATTCCATACCGTGGTTGACTGTCAGGACTCCGACTCACGACTCAGTACTCAGTCATCAAGGACGTTATTATAATAGCATATCCTGTGGGAATGAGGTCCTCGGAGTCTTTTCCTACGTCAGCACTTGTACTGCGGTCCGTGTCGCAGTCGACGTTATCAGATATGACCTGTCCGGATGGCACAATGTTGTGTTATGAGTTTTTGGATTGGAATTTGTCTCAAAGTTTGTGGCGGGTTGTGTCCAGGAAGGGGTTTACCACGCACAGGCAAAAGTCAGTGTCACTGCTCTTGAATCGAGTGGGCTTGACTAACCTACCTCCCCCTACCAAAACAACACATATCACCAGAACTATTTGATCCTGAACATGCGCCTCGTAGACAAAGACTGAACTCAAAAGATGGAATGCTGTCTTTGCGATTCATAAACGTTCACCATGTCTGCTCATCTTGGCATGTCCACAATTGCTTGTATGTTTGTCACCTCTGCGTGGTTGGCCACCCTACTATATGATAACGATTACCCACTCTGGAGAGATAAAGGATCCAACCTTGTGACGTCCTCACAAGGCACGAGGTAGGGTGTCACCGTATCTGAATAATATGTCAGCGAGGTGTGGCCAGTCAGGATTGGCCGCGGCGGAGGCATCGCTGCATTACTCAATCGAGGCGGAAGGACGCGCAGGCGGGCTTTTTTTATGAGCTAGGCAGGGCTTCACTGATCCGTCAATCGCATCAATCACGAATCGTACCGATTGATGTTTCTTCACGTCGGATCTATTGATGATCACAGCTTCGTTTTTTTATGTTGCAATGTGGGATTGTCTCTCTTTGATCTTGAGATCTTGAGATGAACTCGCTGTTTTTAGGTAACCCCGTCAACGCTATATATCATGTGGGCGTACAATTGGAAGGCGACTGTCATACCAGCCAGTCAACTTGAGTGATGTCTATGGACGTGTTCATTGGAGCCTTGAACCCTCCCAGGTTCTGGTTCTGGACTACAGTCAACAACGCATACAACGTCTTGATGCGCTTTTTGACGTGTGAGGGGCATGAATCCGTCAGGCCTTGGAGCAAGGGTAACACTGAAACTTACCGGGACTGGAACATCCACCTCTCGTGCCACCCTAACAATTTCGCTGGAAATGACCTCGACCTCAATCGGATTTGCATTTCTATAATCGAGAAGCATACCTGGGATGTGGTTTGAAGCTAAACTGCTGTGGATGGCAACTGTGTTCGACATGGTTTACGCCACCAAGCTGGACGGAAGACCGCCCTCTTCATCGGGGAAGCCCATCGCACGACCTTGAAGTTGCTCGATGTGAGATCAAAGGCGCATATTTACACTGTCACCTCGACCGACCTAATACAATCATTTCCTGCAGGGTTGATTGCAGAACCGGCCACGTTTCCTCGCGCACGAAGCTTTCGGTCACAGGTGCTATGTAGGGTGTGCACGAGTGGCCCTCCTCGACGTTGGGTGGCGGACGGAACATCGCTGTGAGAGGCGAGTTCGCGAGTGTTGAGAAGGAGGTGAAGGTGAAGTTCCAAAAGGTCTTGGAGAACTTGTGACGCTGAATCTCGGGGACGATGGTCAGCTCGATACCCCCCGCTTTCAGCATAGCACCGAAGTCGTCCAGGATCACGGACTCTTCTGCCGTATTGGAAGTTGCCAGATGATCACCATGTCTGTACATCCCGAGGGTCACTCTATCCTGATGATGTCGTGAGGCGAGAAAGGCACCCCACAGAGGACGGAAGAGGCTACAGATGGAGCCTATTGCACCAAGTCCCACGACAAGAACATCGTTCAGGGGTGCTGACATAGTACCAAGTATTAGCTGGAGTACTGAGGAAGGAGTGGTCTTGTGTGAAGTTTGGATGTTTGGCCTGTCATCAGCGCCGCCCATCGCTCATATCTCGTGGCAAATTCAATTGATCAATGCACACTCGCAGCGTCAAGTACCACTACTTTCCAGAAGAGGTGACTTTGGGACAATAGGCTCGCGATATGTATGATGGTTGTCGCTCCGATGAACGTACAAGTACTACTAACACTTGGGAGTTGACCGTGGCGCACTGACACTGCTAGAACGCAGGGTATATATATATGTATACAAGGGATTTGGGTTCAGCAGTTCCAACCAAACAATGATACATTACATTACTTATGCACACATCTATGCAACGCGAGGGGCACTTGAATTCTATACAACTTTGATGCACGATTATGAGGCAAGGAGGTGAGTGGAAATCTTGCAAAGTGTCGTACTTGAAGGCAATGAGATACCGTTCCGCAAAAGAAAAAAGAGCAACGAAGACGCGTTGAGCGCAGGTCAAAATGGGGTAACAGATGAATCAATGTGGCAAATATCAAGCCCAAAATGAAGGCCCAAATGGATGTGTTTTGCAAGTAACAGGCTCCGACTTCGCGTGTGCGATCCCAAGATACATCGGTGAATTGATGACTGGTGTACCAAGTGTTGCGTTACCGTCCTCGTCCCCGTGCTTTCTTTTCTTGATACTCCACGCTAGCGTACCATGCACCACCCACAAGAGTGAGCAAGATACCCATGGCATTCACCCCCGATATCGACAGATCGAAGATCCCAACTGCGAGGACGATAGACAAAACCTGTTTCACGTTCGCTGTCCACACGTCAACTCGTCAACGTCTTTATTCCCACAGCGCGTGAAGGTCGAGAGGGAGAAAAATATGTACCTGCAACGGTCATACTCAGCGGCCCTGCCTTCTTGTTTGCTGTGAAGCTGACGATATTGAGTCCAAATGCAATTGCCCCATTGAGGCCCAATGCAACAGCTTTCCAGGGAGTCATCTCATGTGCACTCCAATGCTGCACGCGCTCTAGCTCTCCGCTCATATGCGCCAGTGTCACGCATTGAATGAATGCCAGGGGTGCCATGCGTGTGAGGAGATCGAGGGGGTGTAAATGAAGTCGCGGAGGAATGATATAGCGGAACGCGGATTGAACTTGGAAGGATGGATTTGATAGCGAAGACTGCGATTGAAGGATACTGGTATAGATCGTCTTCATGGCAGCCAGAAGAGTTCCAAGCACGGTAAGAAGGAATCCTGAAGTAGTGCAATCATAGTCACCGTAAGTGCTATTAGAGGATAAGATATCAAGCGTCTCGCTACAATGAACGGGGATGACGTACGCCAAGCCCACACCGACGATAACAGGAACCAGAGAAGCAACTTTGTGGCTACTGCTACGAGTGCCGAATAGAAACATCGAAAGGAAGATCGTAAATATGGGCGTTGCCGCTCGAACGACCTGATGGAACTAGATGGCGCAAACGCTAGTGTTAGGAGTAAGAAATGAAGCCGCAGTTGATACGGCTCACGGGAATGGTGACTAGTTGGAGTGATAGGTTGCTGACTGCAATGTTAACGGTGTACAACACACTGAATGCGACTAATGCCAGGTTGTCTGCGTCAGTTAATTTGGCTGGCACATACGCGCCGAGTTTTAGTAGTACGAAGCCGCCGATGGACCCACACAAGGCATGTAATGCAGTGAGCGTGTACGCGAAGGGAAAGTGGATGAGTACTCCTTTGTTATATAACGTGAGCCCGAGGTTGAAGCAGAAGTAGAGCACGAGCCAAAAAGGCTGTGAATGGTAGAACCAGTGCCATTTTGTACGAAAATCTTTATCGTATATGGCAGCGGGGTTGTATATTGAGATGCGGGAATGAGAGGGTGACGGTAGCTCCCAAGGGAGTGTATAAGGATTGCGAGACATCAAAGACTGGGAAAGAGAATGTCGTGAAGTCAGCAGATCCTGGGTGTGTTCTAGTGAATTTGGTGACGGAGAACGGCTGCCTGGATGCGAAGACGTGGTGACTCCATAATCGAAATACGTTCGACGTGGACTCTTCCTCTCCTTGGAATAAGGAACGTGGAGATGATTTAATGACTGAGGATAATGTCCGTCGAGTTGGTGGCTGAAAAGTGAGGAAGGTTCGCTCACTCCTGGCGGGATAGTTGTATGTTGACCGGCATGGTGGACTTTTGACGCGAAAGATTCGTGGTGTCTATCTGCTTTCTCCTTCATGTGAGGGGACCCATCGTTGCCAAGGTCAGCAGAAGTTATTGACACCGAACGGGAATGCCCGGCGCTAACCACAAGTTCTGGAACGGTGCTTGGTGAGGACATGGGGTGTCGATGCGAAAGGAGTGGCGGAGCCTGAGCGTGCAGACTGCAGTGAAATGCCATCATATTTGATGGTATAAATGGCGAGTGTCCAGAAGCAGGGGCGGGGGGGGGACATAAAACTAGGTTACCAGCCGAGGATGAACCGCAGAAAGATGAAATAACCGGGTGATGCAGGTAACAGCAACGACGCAGCGCAGGAAAAAGAAACAGTTGGGATTCGGTCAGATAATTAACCAAGTAGTGGGGCTCACATGTTTTGATGTTATAATAATTAAATAATGCTTCTACTGGATATCAGCATGAAATAGGACAAGACAGAAAGACGTGGCGTGGCGTGGCGTGGAAACAACTCGAGTCTTCGCGAAGCTGATTATCATACTTGACTGCTTACCATATTTAACCACTTACCATATTTAACCACTTACCATATTTAACCACTTACCATATTTAACCACTTACCATATTTAACTACTTACCATATTTAACCACTTACCATATTATAACCTGGTCATCAAAAGATGACACTACCCATTCCGTCTACTTCCATAAGAAATGTCTTCTGACAAGGCTGTTGCGGTCGATACTGACTCAGACTGTCATGCCATCATGACGTGGTTTACCCATGCCCAGACTTGTATCTGGTCCCATGCTCTCACTAGGTCTGTTTCACGCCTTGTGTCGTCTTTGCCAGTCTTGCTATACATTCGACATTGTCCCAGTAGCCTTATCCTACACCCATCCCCCGTAGGATTACTGTGGGCTCATACGACCTATCACCGCATCTCAGGCAATCGTACTTCTTGAGCGTCTACTAGGGTTAAACGTGACATTAATGAGATCACAGGTTACCTACCCTGCCTGAAATTTCGACATTTTCAGGGCTCTAGTGTAAATACGCTCGTCAAAGTTCAAACGTTCGCCACTACCTTCGTTCTCTGTTAGAATTCGATTAGATCGTCGGTTGGTATTTAACACTAGTACTAAGAGGGATGTGTCCAACAAATCTGACAGATCTGAGGAATGGCTGAATCTCGCGCGCTGGAATCTTGTGACGAGCTCGAAATGTTGTCGTCATTACATCAGGATATACACACGTACCTTGGATAGATATTATGATCTTTCTCATCTTCCAAAAACTCAACTTTTCCACATAACAACTTGCGCGTATGACAACCTAGTGGTGGTATAACGCGACGTGTCAGAGATTTGAACGCGATATCATGACCAACGTGATTTTGCTGCACAGGGGCCTGTGGCGTGTGAATTTTGGCGGCTTCGTCCGGCTTGCTGGAAGTACTCGTTTCAGGCTCTTTGTTCACTGTTGCTTGCACTCGTCACGGCAACACTAAATGCCATCCTCCTTGACCCATACAGCTACGCCAGGGCCCAGTAATCTGGCACAAGGTTTCAAACGACCCATGTCAGACGTGGAATCTCAACGCAAAGATCCCAAGAAAGCTCGCATGGAATCATCCCCCGAGACGAGCAACAAGCGCGATTCCAGTCGTGACGTAAAGCGACGGAGGAGGAAGAAGAAGAAAGCTCCCATAGTGAGCGCAGGTGGAGCCAAGATCGTGACTACACCGAATAGAACGGATGAACCACCGCTGTCTCACCGCGCTCCGTTGTCGGCACGGAACCAGATCATCAGGTTCGTATCGGCGACTCCCGAAGTTGATCCATTGGCCAGCGCCATGAGCGCTGCGGAAGCCCCAATGCAAGGCTCATCATCCGTCCCACTTTTCAAGAGTGGGCAAGGTTCGTCAAGAATTTCGGACGATATTCCGGATGTTGAACTTGCAGGTGAAACCATACCATCTGGTTCGGTATGCCCTCCTGCGAAGCAAGTTGTTCATCGTGATGCCTATCCCCCAATGCAAAGAGGCAATAATTGCATCGTTCCAGCGCACGAGCCTGTCCCAAAGCCATCATGTCCATCAGAGGATATGGCGGCTCAACTTACACAAGAGCTGAAATCCAAGAACGACGTGAGTAATATTCCATGACCTACTCATCATCAATATACATACTGAACCCCTTCCTAGTTGATCGCGTCCCACCAAGCACTCTTGAACCAAGTGCAGCAAGCGGTCACCTGTCAGATCTGCCTGGACCTCATGTACAAACCCTATGCACTGGCTCCCTGCGGTCACCTCGCATGCTATAGTTGCCTTGTCCAATGGTTCAAAGCTCCCCCACCTGACAACCGCCCCGCTCCTCCAGCCATCATGCGCAAGAAATCATGTCCACATTGTCGTGCTGTCGTGCGAGAACGCCCCATCGAAGTATGGGGTGTGAAAAGCATCGCGCAATCCGTCGGCAAGAGCGGACTAGCGCCAATACAGATTCCTGCCCTCATCAATTCTCCAGAAACTTTGAAGGCGAACTCCGATCCCTGGAAAGATATCTTCCCCAAGGCCGGTGACGCCGGTCGCCCTCGTTTCCCGTGGTTCTTCCCAGGTGCTGACATCGACGATGATGATGACATTCCTATTGCCGATATTGCACCGCGCGGCGAGGACGTCGGGATGCTCGACATGGAAGACGGCGGGATTTACCGCTGTCTCGATTGCATGCACGAGATCTGGGACGGTATATGCACGAGCTGTGGGCGCGTGTATCCAGGGCACAGACCCGACGTGGATGACGCCGACGACGACGACGACGGAGGTGATGTGATTGGGTGGTTTGAAGAACAGATGGTCGCTGAGGAGGTTGATACGGCAGATGATCCTGGTTGGATGGGGTTAGAAAGCGGAGACGGGGACGATGACGGGGATGACGACAATTGGCCTGGCCGCTCTGGTGCGCCTTGGCGGCGTCGGATGCATTTATTTGGAGGTCAATTTGGGCTCATTGGTGCCGCCCGTGTTGATGACGAGGGCGAAGAAGGCGAGGAAGAAGGAGAAGGAGAAGAACTCCGCGTCTCAGACAGTGAAGGCGAAAGGAGCGGAGATGGAGGCGATGACGACGACGAGGCTGGCTATGAGAGCAGCTTCATCGACGACGAGGACGACGTTGCGATCGCTGTTATCGAGGATGAATCCCGCATATACGAGATTCCGGACGACAGTGAAGGCGAAGACGAGAATCACGTCCCGGACCGTCGCTACACTACCGTCGCTACAGTTTCGGACGAGGACAACCACGGAGATGATGAGTATCAGGTCCCCGAGCACATGCAAGCCGCATTTGCTCATACCGCAATCGTCACGTCGGACGAGGACGAAGTAGAGAGTGATGTTCGTCCCAGGAGGACGCGAAGGCTTGCAGGTGGTAGTGGAGGCGGAGGCGGAGGTTCACGAAGGGGCCAGTTGAGACGGGTTCGTGGGATCGTTGAATCTGATGGTTCGGAGGTCGAGTTTCACAGTGACGAATAGATACAGTCAGTTGTCATACTTTGCCTTGTTCATGTCATGGACATGCGTTCGTGCAACTATCACAGAGTACATCATCGTCGAGAGTTCGCGGGCTTTACAGCTTATGGATCGCGGATAATACTTGCGACTAGAGAGACATTTTACAGTAATCAACTGAGTGGGGCAAGCTTGAGGGCGGAACCGCCGCCGGGACTTCACTAGCATGGTTAACACCAAAAGTAACTACATAACAATCACCGACGTCTGGATTCAAGAGTCTTTTTGTTGGAATCGAGTTCTCGTAATGCGGGCTGGTCCGGGCGTTTGACAATACCTGTGTAGGATTCACCTTGCACAAGCAACGTGTATCACTCTTCCATGCCTTCATGCTGCACGCTCGTGCCCGTGCTGTGCAACGCACGGACTTGGCCATGCATAAGCGTACGCGTGCCGTTCTTTTGAACTGCTTAATACTGCTCACATTCTTCTCACTGTGACCCTGCTTTTACAATCCTTACCAGACCTCAATAACGCAACTTGATTGCGTGCGTTGATCATACAGGCTGGTTGCTTTACATACAGCCTATTCGATGCGAGCAAAGAGCAACAGGGTCCAACGAAACCCGTCTGCTGGGCCAAATCCGCGACCACCACGCGCTGACGCGATTCAGTGGCTCTTCTCATCAAATCTCCCTCACCGCAGGAGCTCAGCAGCGCTCAGTGTTGATCTGCGCCGCAGAAACTATTTCGGAGTGAGCGAGGTATTCGGCGTTCTCCTCAACGTAGGTCAATTTCGTGTTGTGTCTTTGCATCAAGTCTGATTCAACGTCTACCATCACAACACAATTAGCCCTCCGAGACTGCGCGCTCGCTGACAGAGTCCAGGCGACTGCTCGAAGAAGCACGCAAAGAGATCAACGAAGGACGTGAGCGTTCGCATCTGCGCACCAAGCACGCATTCTCGCGTCTGCCCGGCTTTTTGCCCCGGGAAGCCGAGATACGCGCTATCGAGCGTGCACTGGAAGGCGAGCCGTCATTTACGGTACTTTTTGGTGCCAGTTCCGTAGGAAAGGTATGTCCCCATCCCGACCTCTTCCTCTGTATTAACTGGAAAATCTGACCAACATTTCATTCCACCCATACAGACTGCGCTTCTCCGAGAAGTTCTTTCGCGACAGAGATACCATGTTCTCCACTTCGATCTGCGGATCCCTGGGTTTGCTGACGTCAGCAGTCTCTACATGAGTCTCAGTCAACAGATGGAACGATATTTCGAGGAGATTTCGAACAATATGCCTGGATTTGAGGATTTCCGAAAGGAAGCGTGGCGCTTTAGGGTACGTGTTAAGTAGTATGAATGCGGAAGTGACTGATTGGCATCGTGATACTAATAGAATGACCGCCTGAATGTTGAACGCAAGCTGTCTGAGGCACCCGTCGGGAGCACAGGATCACAAGTAAGGACAAGTGACGTGGCCCGGCTTATGGAGCTCTTTCAGGTAAAATTCCTACTGGCTCTCCTTTTAAGAGATGTATTCATGTGTTTTGACCAACTAGAGCTCCCTTCTTAAATACGCGGAATTCGAGCCCCCAGAAGATGTTCACGAGCTCACCCACCAAGGACGGAAGGAATCGGACATATCTTCTGAGCGAACCCAAGTGAACAACTCGCCACCGCCACACAAGAACCGATGGTTTTTCAAGCGCAAAGACCGGAAGGGAAGCGAGGGTGGTCGCGGGATGTCGTCTTCCGTAATCAAGGAGCCTGAAAAGCACTCGAAAAAGATGCCAGTACTGTTCTTCGACGAAGCCCATAAGTTGTAAGTCCCGATTGCAAATTGATCTTACACTTGTTTTAATTGTTATTGGCACGTAGACCATCGTTGATTCAGTCAATAGATGCCATGAAATGCCTACTCGATTCCATGCTTGTCTTGACGAAACAAGACCGCCTCTGTCATGTCATCCATGCCACCAGCGATCCATTTTACCAGACCTGGCTCCGCCAACTGAACATAATGCAGCATTGCAAGATCCTTACGATCGGCGACTGCTCAAAAAGCGAGACGCGGATGTTCTTCTTTGAGCGTCTGTTACCCCACGTCCCAGAAGCACTACGGCATGCATTATCTTTCGAGCTATTATACGAGGCCTTCGGTGGAAAACTGGCCCATTGGCAAGACTATATCAACGAGTGTGGTAAGCGATTTCAGCGAGCTACTCGTTGTCTGGTATCCTTATCTTCAACTCTCGTAGTAACTGCTGGCGGCAACTTCGACAGTACGTGCTGGTGATTCAATCTGCGAGATCGATTGCTGACCTTTTTGAACTAGTCAAGCAAAGCTCGCACTTCCTTCAGGCGCACGCTATTCTTAATCTTCATATTATCCACTCTTCCCAGGTGGTTTCCGCTACCGGAGCACGCGACCCCACCACTCCATCCACTCCAGCTCCCCGACCGCGGTCCAGTGGCCCAGACGCCCTCCATGCCGGTCTCGGCCCCGCTGGGTTTAAATCCTACTCATCTCACCGCGACAGTTGTGGCATCGAAGACCACTCCGCGGACTTCAGCGCCATGCAACTCCTTAAAGTGATGAGCAAACTCAGCCAGCCCACAACTCACCACCTTCCTTACTTCTTGCTCTGTCGGGAACTCGGTGTACGTGCGGTCGATGGCATGATCAAAGGGCGGGTGCTGAATCTGCACTGGAGCGAGCCTATCGGGAAGGAGGTGGAGATACCTGTGATGAGTGCGCCAGTATCGCCCGTCCCAATGACAAGTCGCGTCTTGAGCAATAACTCTTACGTGGGCGGAGCTAGTGGAACGGTTGGAGTGGAATCATCAGAAGATGGTGACATGGTCATGGTCAATCCTGTTAACCTCTCAACCAGGGACCTTGGGCAGATCGAGGAAGGCGATGAGCAAGAAATCGTTGGACCGAAGCTGACGCCTTTAACTCCTATCATGCGCTATGCCATGCGCGAAGTTGTCCAGGAATACGAAGATGTTCGGACAGTCTCAGAATACGCCTCCCTTAACGACCCCGACGAATATTGATGCGCGGAGCTGGCCTCGTGTCTCCTTTCTGGCTATATTTTTTTTCGGTTCGAGACCCACACACGAGTCATGCTATATCTATTTTGCACGAGATTATCTGTTCCATCACGTTCGTTTGTACACCAAGCCGTCCCAGCGCTTACTATACACCACTGTAGTCCTCGGGTCGTCCACTTGTGCGGAATCTGTCCTGTAGCTTTTTATGCCTCCGCGAATCTGACATCTGCGTTTGCCTCTAGCCACACAAGCCATTTTTTCAAGTATGCGCCGCCATGCTTGACTGTCGACGAGTCTCCAACAATACACTATCAATGGTGGTCAGAGCGAGGACAGCACCATGCTCGACTACAACGTACCAGGTGTCTCTTCGCTCGAGTCATCGCCACTGAAATCATGATTATCAATCCCTGCACACGATGTGGGTATCAAGCGCGGACTCACCATTCAATCGGCGTTTCTCTTTCAAAAAACCGACCTCACGCTGAAGGAACTAATGAGAATACGGTCACTCTCATGGCACATATATGACAGACTTTATCGTTGCTGCGCACTAGACTGATAATTACTGCATCCTTCTCGCGACCTTGCATGCCATCGACAGTTCCAATCTCAAGCTCGGGACCATATTCGGGACGCAGCAAAGATGTGAGAAGCGTAACTTGAGCTTGATATCTGCAACGGAAGTCGGAGATGAACGCCAGAGATCCGCCACGACGCGACGTACGGTGTGATTATGGCTATTTGGGAAGGAAGCAGCCCGGCTTCGACCTGTTGTATGAGTATCGAGCTGAGGCACGGTCCAGAATGAGCGACGCTAACCCGACGCACAAGTTTTTCTGTCCATCGTTTTACCACTGTAGCTTCATTCTCGTTACACCGGCTGCCTTCGTCTCCGTCTCCTTCCAGCCGCTCGTAATAATCGCAGCCGGCGGTATCAAAGAATACCACAGGGGTTCCTAGGACCTCTTTGATGGTCTCCTCGTCCTTTATCTCGAAGGGCGCTGTATTTGGTAGATCACGTAAGAGATTTGAGGATACGGAACCGTGCGACTTGAGTTTAGACGCATAGAGGGTTTTCGAGGGGAACTGGCAGATTTGAGCATGCATGCTGCATACAGAAAAGTGAGTAGATGAGGGAGAAACCGTCGGACTAGATATCGGAATGGTGCGCACCGATATTGAACATTAAGCAAGCGCTTGATTCCAGGGCCATACATCCTTTCCAGCCGGTCGAAGAGGGTAGTCTCCAACGTTCGCGGCGGACGCAGTCTAGGGCGTTTCTGCTTTGGCGGTTGGGTTGATATTTCTGTACCATCGGTTGCAAATGCGGTAGTATCTTCCGCGATGAGTCTGTCCCCTCGCACTGACTCGGACTCCGAATCAGAGCCAGCCTCTGTACTGGAACTATGAGAGCTTTCCTCGTCCTCATCGTTCGCAGGAACGGGTCGGTTTTCGTCTTCTACGCTTGATTTTGGCGCACCGGCCTGCTTGGTTGGTGCGCCCTTTGCTTGACCGGTTTTATCTGTCCTGTCGGGCGACTTTGCTTCCTTGCTCTTCTTTTCGTGTTTGTTCAAAGATAGGATGGTGGGAGGTAGCTGCATCGGGTCGCCTGCGAGAATCAGCTTCTTTGCCTTGAATATGGAAACCCAGCACACCTGAAACATAACAGGGGCTCAGACCTCTGTATGTTATGTATCAAAAACTACATCGACTTACGGCTTCGAGGGCCTGAGTAGCTTCATCAATTATGACTACGTCGAAGACATGGTCTCGGAGTTGTCTACCGCCCGCCGAATGACACGTCGCGAGGACGATCTATGGCCGTTGCGACAAGTTGTGAGTTCTTGGAGGCGATGTCCGGGATTCGGGGAGCCTACACACCTGGGACTCTGAGAGGACAGCCTTTACAACCCCACCTTCTCTCTGTCGATACCTGACATATGTGTTGCTAAGGGGTGACCATACATTATCAAGCAACAAAACCTACTCTTTTCTCAATGCGCGTACATCCTCCCACATCTTCTTCCGTTCCAGCCCACGTGGCTTCTTCGTTCCCTTTCCCTTCCCTCTACCAGCAAGAGTGTCAAGTACAGCATCGAGCTCAGCCTTTACGTCCTTGGCAAGCGCGGCCTACATACGATGCCAACCGACTCAGTTTTCAAAGCTAAAAATGGGAGAGACACCTGCGAACCTGGTCGCTCCGACCTGCCTTGACTTCCAACGTTGCGTCCAGGACCCCCTCACGTGCCATCACCCTCGCTGGATGACCTATTCGTGTGACTTTCAGCGGTGCCCCTTTTCCTTTTTCAGGTGGAGGGAGGGCAAGAAGTCTTTCGA
The DNA here is from genome assembly GCA_014904945.1 of Gyrodon lividus. NCBI lineage: Eukaryota > Fungi > Basidiomycota > Agaricomycetes > Boletales > Gyrodontaceae > Gyrodon > Gyrodon lividus. The sequence continues at coordinate 381,452 of MU127425.1, forward strand.
GGATGTTATCGACGGAAAGATTGGAGGCACCACAAACGAGAACGCGGGTTGGCTTCTGAGCTGCGGAGCCAGGTGAGGTAAATGTGAGTTGACGTATGATCTCAATAAGGGTGTGCGTTTTTCCGGTGCCTAGTTGCAAATCAGTTAGGTATGATTCAGACGATGATGGAGGTTTATAGAGTAGACATGAGAGAGTACCTGGAGGTCCATGGATACAAGCTACTTCTGCAGCTTCTAGTGCAAATCGGACGGCTTGTTTTTGGCTTGAGTTGAGCGACTCGTCAAAGAAGGTGGCGCCACCGAGAGCTGAAGGCTTGGATGGTGGTGAGATACCGAGTAACACGCGGATGAGGGGAGTAATTTCGTAATTCGTCTTATCGTCTGGCTAATGAGAGCAAATAGAAATAGAAATAAAAACCAGTGAATTGTTTAGGAGCAGTTCCACAAAGAAACTAACCTTTTGGGCAGAGGGTATCGCGATTTTCTCTAGGTGGTCGAGAGCTTTGTCCATACTAAACATGCTGTTTCAAAGAATGCATGTCATGCGAAACCCCGTTTGTCTTACCGGTCATATGTGACACTGTTGGCTAGCTTGACAATACGACAGCGCTCAGGAAAACCGAGATCAACATCGCTCGAATCAGGTGGGTCGACGGCAATGACGATACGCGTGTCCGTAACCTGCAAAAGGGGGTAAATGCCAGTGAAAAAAGGCCTGGCCATGCACGGACACATACCTTGTATACTACGCCTTCAGTAGCTCTCGAGCTCTTTGGATCTAAATCAGTCGTTTGTGCTTTCTTCCCTTTGCCTCCTGTCTTTTTCTGTGGTCCAGATGAAATGTTTTCTTCGATACGAGCGAGATCTCCAGGCCTGCATATTGATCATCTGAGTTCCTCTGAAATGCAACGCTATGGTGCTAGCATTCATTTACGAACCTAAAGGTGTGAGGTGGGAAAAGCGGCACTGAATGATACGCGGCGGGTCTTTCCAACTCTACCAATCTGCGCTTCGCCGACTTAGCTACATGTGTTTGACCAAGTCTTACCCCGGTGGGATCACGTACGTCTTGCCACCAAGACCCACTCCTGCCGAGACCACTCCCAGCCCACCTAGTGAAAGTCCCCGCTGTTCAAGGAGCTTTGGCGCACAGTTGGTCAAGAGCAGAGATGTGCGCTCTATCTCTGCTTCGCGTTCAAGGGCGAGAAGAGTGCGATGCCGTGCGATAAATGCCTTGACAGTTGATTCATTGCTTGCCGACGAATCCGAGGTCATGCCTTTGGAGGACGATGTGAAGTGCTTGGAGCTTAACGATGTGCTCCTAGACTTATATTGCTCGTTATCTACTCACTCAGTGTTACCAACTAAGGGCTTTACTTACCGTGACTACCCTAACCTTGGAATAAGGCTTCCTGATGATTGATCCAGTTGAAACGTTCTAGTACGACCCTAGGTGTACAGCTCTACCCAGATTCAAAACTCTCCGAGCTGGGGCGCTCTCCCACCGAATTTAAGAATGGCGACGACCCGCACCATGCATGCACACCAAAGGAAAGCATACTCAGTAATAAAGTAACAGTAATAATACACGCTTGTCATATCCATCATCCATCCAGGGCTGTGCGACCAGTTCAAGTCGAACTACAGGCGATCCGTTGTCACCTTGGCCATTATTTACTTTCACTGTGCACCACGAACGTCGAACGTCGCAGGGTCGCGCCACTGACACCACCAAGGGAGACGCATCAGAGCTTCAAAATTCATACCAATAACATGGATTGTTGCGACATTCTCTGCGGAATCGTCACATGTTGTTGTATGTACATTCCCATACGTGCAGTGTCTGGATGCCAAAGCTTACTGTTACATCGAGCCCTCTGCACAATATGTGGTACATGCCCCAAATACTAGATGTGCTCTCCAGAGTGAACTTACATGACATCTTTGCATTTCCAGAACCATCCTCTTATCATTGCTGCTCAAAACGGGAATATAACCTCGACGAACCATTGGAAAACCATCCCCAGCTCGTGCAGGATCAGCCACACGGCGCGGATGCCATGATGATACGAGGGCAGTTTGTGGACAACAGTTACAATGCGCAGGCAGCTGGGAATTTTGCAAGGCAGGAGGGACAGGCCTAGGCGGTGGATCAAAAGCAAGTGGGCAGGGACACGCCAGCGGGATGGGATGTGGTAGTTCGAGATCAGCTAACGTGCTAGTATCTTGGCTCACAGGATTCACGCCATGTAGGATCACGAAACATGGTTCAACACGGCTGCATAATGTAATAACTGTGCTCCTCTATCAATTGCCAGATATTTAGGCTGAGTGCAGCATACTCACACTAAATTCTTTGAATACCCACTGGCAATCCTCGCCAAGTGCCCGAACTCCACTGTATCAGCATCCTCGGTATCAAGATCTATTGTACATGTCCATTCTTCGCGATGTATCGTGCGTTCACCGCGACGAAGTGATAAGCGACCACTGTGATCATGGCAAGTATACCAAGATAATTGGCGAGGTTGTGCAGCGTCTGGTTGCTGATCATTTCTCTGATGAACGAATGTAATGAAGACGGGTGTCTAGCGAATGAGTTAGCCAACACATCATTGAGGATGTAATTGTAAACTCGTACCTTGAGTTTTTTGGATGATGGTGAATGTGGAGGTGAGCCTGACGTGGTGTTCTTGTTTGTGCCCTGTTTGGTCCACACGGAAAACCTCGGGGGTCTGCAAAGCCCGCACTCAGCTTGACCTCCACGACGTTCAGTACCGTGCGGCAGTCCTTTCTTTTTGACTAGAACCATCATCTATCATGCGACCGACTGCAATTCGCTCCGATGGCATGCCTGGACGTGAGGATTCATTTCTATGACCACTCTCGATAGCCCATTGAACAGTTATTTCTGCTTATTTTACATAGCCAAAACCTACGTGAGTCTTTGCACCAAGGGCACTTTGACGTAGTGAAAGTAACCCGTATTTGTGCTGCTAGAACTCTTGGTGGGGTGACACTAGTAACTTGAAGCAAAGAGGCATAATTACCTACAGTAAGTCCTTCTGACTGGCAGCTCTTCGCGCTTCGCCATGCTCATCGAAATTCATTCATTGTGCGCGCTTCACGTGTGTTCAACATCGAAACCTGATCCGATGAATTGTCCACGAACTGTCCACCCACATATCGCACCGCCATGCAGCTGTTTCCCCATTCCGTCAACGTGGTTCAAAGGAAATCTTCCAAGGCTGGTTGTTTAACGGCTACAGACGCATTGCTTCCCAAGTACCATACTGGATCGTCCCATTCGCAATCGGTGTGTACCCGTTTTTCGCTATACTTTTCTACCAAGCTTCGTCTGACGTGTTTCCAGCCTACGGCACTTACACGTGGGCAAAACGTTATGATGCCTGGCAGAACAGCAAGGCGGGACACCTTGCGCTTTACGGCTCCCACTGACCAGAGAGTTCGGTTAGTTACCTTACCGCCTCTTCACCGATAACATAAACAGTGAACGCCAATCGAGATCAACCAGGCGTGTGACGCAGATGTGGTAGAACTGACGAATTACATAGGATGCGCTTTTGTGAATGAGATGGGAGCTTGAGAACCGGAAATGAGCTCGCCTTTCCGTAGTCACTGAGTTTTCGTCATGCATTGCGTGATGCGGAGAAGGGATCGACCACTGAGCAGAATATTTGTGACCCATGAGTAAGACTGTTGTTCAGCTGACTGATCATGCATGTCCAGCCTGGTCTGGGTGATCCCGCTGAGTGTATAAATACGGCCTACACTGGTACTTTAGAGAGCCCCATACTACTCACAGGAGCGATATTTACCACAGCTTTGACAGAAGATGTCCTCCATTCGTCCCTTGTTCGTCGTTGCTGGTATTGGAAACGGTACAGGTGAGCTTGTCCTGGTGTTGGTTTGGTCCCTTGGTTGACTCACCCTTTCACACAGGCACAGGGGCTGCTTCAGCGTAAGCCTTCAGGTCTCAGGCATTCCAGCGCCGACCAACATTAACTGAACCTCCAGTCGTCTCTTTGGAAAGCTGGGGTACAGAGTCGCTCTCATCTCCCGTGGCCCCGAGCATCTTAACAAGGTTGCCAACGAGATCAATCAGAACGGTGGAGAGGTTCGTGCCTCACTCCTCTCAACCTCTTTCATCGGGCCAAACATCAAAACCTAACAAAGACATCTGTTTTGTAATCAGGCCGCACCGTTCCCGGTCTCGGATTACACTCCAAACTCCATCCGTTCTGCATTCTCCTCTGTCAGGTCCCGTTTCCCTGCGTCCACCTCTCCCCTCCGCGTCGCGGTATTCAACGCTGGGTACGGTATTTGGAAGCCATTCTTGGAAATTACCGACGAGGAAATTCGCGAGTCTTTGGACACCCACGTCGTCGCTTCCTTTGCATTTTCCAGAGAAGTCCTCCTTGAATTTACGAAGAACGATCCGGAGATCGCGAGTGAGGGCGGGAAAGGTGGTTCGAGGAAGAAGGGCACATTAATCTTCACGGGGGCCACCGCTGCGATTAGAGGAAACACCACGACGAGCGCGTTTGCGGCTGGTAAATTCGGCATCAGAGCTCTTTCACAGAGCTTGGCGAAAGAGTTTGGGAAGCAGAATATCCATGTCAGTGGTTTGCTATCTTGCATTATCGCTCGTCTTGTACTGACGTACCGCGTTGAACTGAAAGGTCGCACATGTTAGCTGTTCTTTTTAGTTTTGGCGTCTGGAGGGTACTGTACTGATTTCTCTTCTCTGACCGTAGAGCATCATCGACGGAACTATCATCACTGACCGTAATAGAGGACGCCGCAACGATCCTGCCTGGGAAACTAACGGCGACGTCCGTCTTGACCCCGATTCTATCGCAAAGGTCAGTATAACAGGAAGTATCCCTGCGATGAAGTCCCCTGACTGCACCGTGCACATAGTCCTACCTGCACCTTGTCGAGCAAGACAGCGCGGCTTGGACCTGGGAGATCGATTGTGAGCTCGCTTTTTGTGTTTCCACGCGGTGATAGTGATTTGATGTTCAACTCCTGTAGTGCGCCCTGCTCACGAAAAGTGGTGAGCGACCGGTCAATTCTGGCACTTCACTCAAACACTTGGATCGGAGGGTGCATGAAACGTGTATTTGTATTTTTAGTATGTACAACGTGCAATGAGATATCGATATTTCCTTGTTCCTGTTTGTAGTCGAGCGGCTGATTAGCTCTTGGCTCATGCCACATTTACGAGTTCTTCCACTTGGCTGTCTTGTTATACAATGGCTCAACCATTTGCTTTCCTTCAGTTACCCCTGTCCTGCTTCGCTTCTTCAAATGCAAACTTCACCTGAGTTACATAGCTACATGAGCACCTCGCAGTGTCAGCCAATAACAACATCAAACTCACCTTCGTCAAGAATGCTTCATCCGTCAATGCCCTCATGCCTACATGTGCTAGTGCCTTTGATATGTTGTAACATGCCTCGTGGGCAGCGTCAGTAGCAGCGGCATCCGTGAACGCTCGCGTGTGGTTTCCCCCTCCGGGCAAGGTCGGTATGGCTATCAAACCAAATCGATTTGGTCATCAGCGAGATTTCGTTGTTGAAAAGCAAGGGGACATACAGAAACCAGGGTGGAGTCCGGGCATTACTACGACACATCAGCGAATGGAATCCAAAGGGAAATAAGGAACACACGTACAGTACGAGATATTTCCCTACGAGATCTCATCTTCAGTCTGCGAATCAACTGGTCGTGATGAGATGCAACGCACAAAATCCGTTGATGCGCTCGCAATACCCCACTCATAGTCGATGTCGCCGTACCGCTTGCGAACGACATCTACTAGCTCCTCTCCTGATACAAAGCATGGCCATGAGACCTCAAGGAGGAGATAAATGAGTGGACACACCGAGTGCTTTGTTCTGGACGAGTTCATTCCCGATAGACCCAGGGGTCATTTTCACGGTACATCCAGTAGCAATAGCTGCAGCTCTGTCAGGGTGACATCCACTCAGTTGCGAACAGTACGCGAGAGGACTGGTAACGAAATAACGTACTCGAAGCATCCCTTGACTCGAGTTGCAGTCTCTAACGCCTCTTTGGTCGTAGGCGCACGAACGTACCAGCTCCAAGTGGGGGTGGGTTAATTCTCGTTGACAAGCTTCCTAGGAATGACAACGGGGACATACTGCATTGTAGAATTGTCAGGGATGACTACAAAACTCAGTTCAGAGTTCTTGAAGCAGGTTGAAGCAAGACAGGAGGGTACGGACTGTTAGGCGCCCAATCTTTTCCCTCAAATACACCATGTACACGATGGGTAGGCTTGATTTGCTGGCGCAAGAGCCCGATGTTTGTGTACGCTAGAACGGCAGCATCGAGCGCGTTCTGGCCTTCCCAAGGGCTCAGACCCGCATGTGCGCTAAACGCAACACATAAGTCATCAAGTCAATCAGAGAAGTGCAATCCTTACGTATGACCAGAATAGTCCACTTGAAGGCGGACAACAGCTAAGCAGCTGCTCAAGCTGACGGACTGGGGTGGACCTGGGGCTGGATGACACCTGATGGATAAGCTCAGCGGGGGAAAGCGTGGCGGATTTATTTCCGATGATGTTGGCATACATAAGACAGACGTCCATTTCCTCATAAGCTCCTTTATCCCACAATCGAACCTTGCCAAACCCGCCCTCCTCACCTGTATGCTCTTGCTCGATCACCAGCACCTGGACACAGACCGAATGGAAGCTTACCGGGGGTGCCAAGCAATATGATCTTTCCATCGATACCCAACTTCTCCATGGCAGCCTTGGCAGCACAAGCGACGGCCACGCCAGATATGCCGATGAGGTTGTGCCCGCATGCATGACCGATCCCAGGTAGTGCGTCCATCTCAGAGTTCACGCCAAGGACGCGGCCCCCTTGACCGTGCGTATAGGTGGCGACCCAGGCGGTCTCCAGGAGGTAGTGTTTCTGGACTGTGAATCCTTGTTCCTCCATGAACTTGGTGTACTCGTTGTGAGCATAACTAAATTATAGATTCAGAATTGCGTGTGGGCGGTCAGCTGACTTGGGAGTGCGCACTGTTCTTCGAACTTCAGCTCGGGGCAAGCTAGTACCGTGACAACACCGCCGGGTGAACACCAGCAGCCGTTTGGGAAATCATGATCGACCTTACCATGAATTTTGTCACTCAGCTCTCGCAGTTTGAGGCTGAGTGAGTCGATCGAGTTCTCGATCTCGGCCAGGATGTCGGGTCTGTAAACATCTCCTTCCAAGAGGGCGGATCTGGTCTGATCAGTATCGGGTCTCCACAGAATGTCGGTCATGGCCGGTGCCAACAGTCCAGAGACTGGTGAAGAGATTACTTGACTAGATTCAAGAGAGAGAATGTCTCGGCCACTAATCTGGGTAGAATATGGAGGATTAGTTGCCAGACGAATCAGTGACCCCAGTGGCCCGGGGACGTGATATGAAATCTCTTACTGCCAGCCGGAGACCTCGTGATCAAGTCCCGTTCAAGGTGTTGCTAGTCAAGTCCTCGCATGCAATGGGAAAGCAGATAAACATGATAATAAGGTATATACAAGGTACAGAGACACGAAGATAGCGACGAAGCAAGACAGTTGCACAAGTAAATAGCGAGCGTAAGGGTAGACAAACATAGGACGTCCATATATACCGACTACGAGGAGGAACCATGAAGACGATTGTTGACCCGCATCCGATGCTGACGGTTCTTGAGGTGAACTTCGTAATTAGATAGTGAATCACCAGGGCCCGGGTTGTAAAGCTGGTTGCAACACATAAGACACGCTGGTGAATAGCAAAAGACAGCAACTGACCTTGCCAGGACAGTCAAGGCACTTTATTCTCCACTCTGGGGTAGCCTTGGGTGCAGGCTTCCGCAAAATTGCTTCGAATTTGTCATCGGGATACTTGGTTTGCAGGGTATAGATAGCGGCAGAAAGCCAGCCAGGTATGGACTATTCACTTGACATTCAGCATCAATAAAATCCCACTCTTAGACAGTTAATGCTCACGTATGATCCGTTCGAATGCGGTGCTACAGAACCATGCTCACTGGGAGACATCGCATTCCCTTGCAGTCGAGGCGAGTCTGGGGTGGACGGACGTGGCGGAGCAGCCGAAGCTGCCCGTGTTGTGCCGTTATTTTTGAAGAATTGCTGAGCAAGAGGAGCCTCAGAGCCACTGGACGCTGTCGAGGCAGGGGAAACCGGTCTGTCATCCTCGGATGGTGGTATCGTGGAGGAATTTGGCGGCCGAGAAGCAACTTCAACCCAAAGTTCAGATTTTTGCCGGCTCGGGGTTTCTGCACCATCAGCGACTGCTGAGTTCGGCGCCCGACCGCGTCGTTTTGCGCTGGTCTTGACCTGTTCAACCTCGTTTTTAATGTTCAGGTGGTACTGAGGGTCTGAGTTGTACTGAACAGGCCGCGGCCGTCTATGCCGATGCCAGAATTTACCTTGATTACAAATGAGTGAGTTGGAGGGCTATAGTTCAAGGCCAGCGACCACATACCACACATTCCACATTGCGATTTATCCCCCAAAGGACCCTTTCTTCGCCCGATAGCTATGCTTTCTGGACAGCCACAGTTTGAACAATGCCACACGCCGTTTATCACGTTGGCGTGCTGGCCGTCAGCAAACTCCTTCTCTTTTGCTCCTCTCTCAATCTCCCTTGCTTTCTTCGCCACGGCCCTAGAGTCTGGTGGCGCAATGCTGACGATGGATGCCGGGGGGTCGCTCTCCAGAAGCGACGAAGGTAGCATCGAAGTTGAGTTCACGGCAGTCGAAGAAGTTGGCGCGGTAACATGAGCGCGAGGACGAAGGACAGAGGGAGGATATGTCGGCGGTTTGAGCAGTCCTTTCAGTTTCTTCTCCTTCCCAAGCGACAACGGAATCTGCGAGGTTGATTGTTGCGGAGGCAGCAGCAGCGGCATAATGGATGTACCATTTTCTGACGCTACCATGTTGGCAATCGTCACTGATGCAGCGGCAGCAGCCGCACGCCTCGATGTTGGTGCATTGGCTGCCGCAGCGAGGGCAAGCGTAGCAGGGTCCAGTTCTGGGAAGCCAATCGCGGGGGTTCGGTACGTTCTATTGGGCTCACGGTCCGGTAGAGCAATGCCACGACGACCACGAGTGTTACGTTTCCGTCTCTTGGTGAGCTCTTTTTCGCGCTCCTTTTCGCTACGCTCGATCTCGCCATCGCTGAGATAATTAAGAAGCGGGGTGAATGACTGGACCTGGTCCATGGCTCTCGTGCCAGATGCGAGACTTGGTAGGAAGGACATGCGAAGGTCGTCGTCTTGGACATGCGAGCCGTCGGCGGGGTGACCAACAAGGAAGAGCGACTTCTGGTAAACCTGCACTTGCTCCCGTACACAGTGGGCGATTGCGGTCCTAGACGAAAGTCAGGAACACTGTGCCCAACGTTATCCGTGTATGAGGCTTACTTGAATTCTCCAGCTAGGCCCAGTTCCTTTGCATAGACCTCGGCGAATTGCTCAGGGGAGGCATCCTGGTTGTCAAGATCCCATTCGAATTGGTCGTCCAGTTTTATTGACCCCACAATGATATCGAGCTGATATATAGGTCAGCCAGAAAGCTCATCCATTTCACCGAAACCCACCTTTATCAATATCCGCAAGTCTTCATGTATGTTCTTCTCGTCCATTTCGAATTCATCAACAGTACGGCGCCTTTCCTTGTCGTCGTGGACGCTAATATCATCAGAGTCCTCAACTTTGACACCAGTCTTGCGTTTCTTCCTCCGATTATTCGATACTACACCACGGGATGGTATGTCTTTCCTAGGGCGTTTCCGCCAGGATTCCCACCATTGCACTGACTCTTCGTCCAGGGTACCTCTCACCACAATCGAGTCATCGCCTGCTTTCTCCACAGTCCGCGATGTGTCATTACTCTCCGACGCGGTCTGCCCACGACTAGCGATTACTTCGACGCCCGAGTCGTCCTGCTCGGCAGCTCTGGGTCCTTCCGACTGGGCTATCTCAATCGTAGAAGATGGTGGTTTCCACTCCGCATCTACGCTGGCTACATGCGCTTTGAAATCGCTGAGCTGCTCTTGTATGGACTTAGTGACCACGCTGTGATAGCTTGGGGCAAGCGCGTAGTCTTCAATCAGGGTCTGTGCGAACATCTCGGGGGTTATGACCGGATCTATGCGAGGAAAACGATTGAGATTGTATATGCGCATATGTGTAGTTGTATAGAGGGAAAGCGAACGGCAAAGGCAACGGAGACGTACCATTCAAATTCCAAACAAATGTTTCCCGCATCTTGTGATGTTCCACATCGAACTCGAGTCTAATCGGAACAAGCTGTTCAGGACGGTTTGCTAGCTCCGGTGGCAACTTCCTGGGTCTGTCATTTATTTTCGCGATGCAGATTAGTAAAATGGCAATGCCGCATAGGAATATGAATAACAAGACTGACATTCGAATGCCCTCCCTCCTTGCACCTTTTTTCCTCGGTCCCTCATTTCTCTGTGGACGAGGATACCTAACATCGAACCTTTCAGGTCTTCTATTGACTCCCATGCTCGCAGTATAATCCCGGTCCCACCACGCCAGTCGAGAACCTGGTCCAGTTGTCCGAAGCTCCTGAACCATCCTCGCTTGTTTGGCGCGGTAAACAGTTTCATATGCTGCGTCATGCGCCATCAGATCTTTCAGAACAGAAATCTCGGAGGGCGTGAGTAGAGAAACAGAGTCTTCGATCTTGGTGGACGAGAGTTTGCTCTCCGTGCTGCCGTCGTTGGCTGCTGTGGTGGATTCGTCGGCGGATGGTTTCCTATCTTCCTCAGACGTGCCATCAATGGATTCAGCTGGTTTGGGTGGGACAATGTAGGGTATGTATGAGATCTTGGTGACTGCAGGATTGAGGGAGGCGAGGTGGGGGGGAAGCACCTGCCCTGGGGTTGTACCTGGAATTGGAGTTACGTTACTTGGACCCGCAGGACCAGGCGTCTCGGCTATTTTTCGTACGGCAGGCATTGGGGAACGGTGAGCAGTCGCAAGCTGACGAACGGGAGACTGTTGGTGGGCCGGGGGCTGGGGATGGACCGGGGGTTGAGAAGATTGTCGAGGTACGCCAGCCATGTTAGGACCCATGGTCGCAAGGTTCGGGACAGTGGCACCATCGTGGCCCTGGCCCATGAATGGACCCGTAGAGCTCGGAGGAAGGCTCTGCCAGGCAAAACCAAGGCATTCCCGTTACCAAACGATAAGAAATAAGAACGCATGTAGACCCACCGTTTCGCGTTGCACAGACGCTGACCGTTCACGTACATGGATCTGCATCATCTGCTCTCGATCAGGTCGCTGCATGCTCTGGGGGATGACAGGAGGACCCATCAATCCGCCTCCTGCACCTCCCATCATATTACCCCCAGCGCCTAGACCACCCGGGTTCGTGGGGTTCATGTTCATAGATCCCATGCCTCCCATCCCGCTGATACCGGGCATGCCTTGAGCACCCATACCCATGCCCATATTTCCGTTCATGGGGCCACCCATACCGCTCATACCTCCCATGTTTCCACTGTTCATACTTGGAACCATCCCTCCACCCATCCCTCCACCCATTCCAGTACCACCACCGACGCCACCCATCCCAGAACTCATCCCAACACCACCAGGAGCACCACCCATAGGTCCCATACCCATACGTGGTGACTGCTTCGGCGATCCATGACCGAGGGCAGATCCCGTTCTCGTCGGCGGGCGACTCATCGGCATCCCCATCCCACCTCCGCCAGCGCCCATATGGATATTTGCACTGGGGTTCAACTGAAGATTGAGGTTGGCACCCGCGTTCATCTGTTGTGCATGGGCATGGTTCATGTGAGGGTTCATGTTGGGGTTGATGTTCGGCCCCCCACCGCTCGACATGAGAGGGATGGCGTTCATGTTAGGGTTGAGATTCATGGCGTGTTGGTTAGGGTGCGTTCGGGGAGGAGGCTGAGACATGGCGCCAGACGCTGTTCCTGGGCGGGAACCTGGAGGGGGCATAACCCCATGTTGAGCAGCAGCACCTTCGTGGGTATGGTGAGAGTGATGTGAGCGCACGGAGGCTGAAGACGATGGACGGTCGCCTTGGAGTGCTAATATATCGTGAGACTGGCTCGGGGCGCGATCGTGGGGCTGCTGGCTGGGCTGACGTTCATGCGTCTGGCTCGGAGCGCGGTCGTGTTGACTTGGAGGGCGCTCGTGCGTTAGACTGGGGCCGCGGTCATGGGCCGATTGACTGGGTGCGCCGGGGTGGGGTGCACGTTCTGTTGGGAGTCCATGCCCCATATTCGCGGCTTGCTGTTGTCGTTGGAAGGCAACACGTTCTTGAGGGGACATTTGGGTGTATCGGGAGGGGTTCATACCAGGGGGAAAATTCATGCGGACGTTTGGGTTTGGGACTTGATTAGGCGCACCACCCATATGGCCGATTGCTTGCATGTTCATGCCGGTAGACATATTCATGTTCGTCATATGTCCCATACTCTGCATGCTTTGCATGTTATTCATTCCTCCCATATTCATGTTCATGCCACCTATACTGCCAAGGGACGCCAGGTTGAGGTTCATGGCGCCCATGTGCGAAGCGGGGCTCATTGAACCACCTTGTTGCTGTTGGAGGAGCTGCGCGGGCGTGAGCGTGAGCGACTGGGACGGAACTTGTTGAGATGAAGGACCACCCATGAGCTGGGAGGGCGACGCGGACATTAACTGAGTTGGAGATATCGATTGGTTCTGGACTTGTGAGGACGAGTGATTGGGTGTCTGTGGAGTCTGGATAGCGTGCATCTGAGATGGAGTCATGGATGATATCTGGGAATGTGACGGGTTCATGGATTGGCCCTGCTGGCCACCATAGGAAGGGTACACGGAGGGGAATTTACCCATCATGCCGCTCATGGAACTTTGATTATGTTGGGCACTTTGGAGTGCGGCGAGGTAAGCGGGGTTGATGGAACCCATGGTGTTTGCCACGTTGGACGGTATGTTGTTGTGGTTGATACCCATGCTGGTGCCGTTCATGTTTATGCCGATAGGATTGGCTGGGTTCGTGTTCATGCCGATGATTGCGGCTCCGTTCACGGGCAAGTTGTTGGCTGGCATTGACATGGCCATGCTGGCTCCTTGAAAAGACATGGCTTGGTGCTGCTGTGAGGATGGGGGACGTATCGGGTATTGGCCCTGTCCTTGCTGAGAGATGCTGTGTTGTTGTTGATAATTGTTCATTGAATGGTCTGCGATGGTATCTGACTGTGAGGGGACGGGGGCTAAGAAGTGGTCGGAAGGACGCGTACGAGTAAGATGTCGTTAGCGCCCGACCCAGGGATGGGAACGAGGAGGGGGAGGGGAGCTACATGGTGAGAGGGAGAGTTAGGTATGAGGGAGGGGACAAGGGACACGGGAATGATGAGGGGAGTGAAGAGGATGCTTACGTTTTACAAGGAAGGAGTTGGCTTGTGGAAGGATAAACGAATTGAGCGATTTGAGAGGAAGATCAGCGATAAGGAAAGACTAAAGAACAAAAAGGATATGATGAGATTTGAATGACCGGCCGGAAAGAACGGCAAAGACCAAAGGTTGGTGAATACAAGTTAACTTACAATCGGACCAGCAACGGAGCAACAAATGTCCTGCGACTCAAACTGGAACTCGGAACGACTCGCTGCGGAGACGGAGACACGCAAAAAGGCTGTTCCCAGGGAACGAAACTCGGTAAAGAAAAAGAAAGAAAAAAAAAAGAAAAACAGAGCAGTGTAATGGGCGTTTAGGAGTAGTTGGCAGTCGTCCTGTGTAATTACTGGCCCGCACTTGTCGCGAGGCAGCGCCAGATGGCGAAAAGTGTGTGTAGCTGTGCTGTAGTCGCTCTCTCCACCGTACAAAAAACCAAACGCAAACCCAGTCAGTTGATGTGACAACCGTCTGTCACATGTCACGTCATCTTCACTGTGGCGTGACTAGTTCTCGACACCGTACTCAACATCGTCGAGGACATCGACGACCACAATTTCTTAACACGATACGGGACAAAGGAACACCAATGCAATGAGAAGATCCCGCATCCACCCGCATCCGAAAAAAGATGTCACCGAGGAACCTGACATTTAACGGACTTAACGGTGATGTTATCCACAACCAAATACATACAAACTATACGTTGGCAAACTATACTCCTTCACAAAAAAGCAATCGTCCAACATCAATTCGTGGATAATCTCTCTTCCCTTTTTCTTTTTTTTTTCTTTCATCTCACTATCCGCTTCTTCCAATGCTCACCAGCATCGCGGTTGTAATAGGTAAAAAAACTCTCTACTCTTGGCGGATGTGACAAGATGTAATCGATTCGTTCCCGGAGATCGTCTCCCCTTTTCCGATCGCGAGTCCTCGTAGTAAATATGATTTCGGTGCCTTGAGACGACTACCCACGGGTATACGCAAGGCTAAGCGGAGTCATTGTTAGGCATTGTATCCTCATGGCATACGCTCCGTCCTCGCCCTTCGCCCCCAAATCATGGATCACGCCCTCAACGCTCGAGCTACTTCACATCGCTTTCGTAATTTCACTCTATGGAGGTCTTTTGGTCTTCAACTAGTGGAACTTATAGGCACATCTATCACCTGCTTCGGCGGACACCCAGATTGTTCCCAGAATAACTCTCAACTAGGACAAGTAGATCACCGCGTAATTCAACCAAGGCTCCCAACTCCTATCACTGTGCAATAATATTCCTCTTAGGAAGTTATTATATATCCTCCGCCCTGCATCGTGTCCCCCCCCCCCGAAAGTGAACAGCGTTTGCGCTGGTTGCGAATGTACCCACTTTTCATGATGTGTACACAGAATTCATCAGTTCTCACTGAGGCCACTTCGCCGACCATAATGGATCACCTCAACTTATCAGATGGGACCATGTCCAGCCGCATCAGACAGTCGTCCATCATTCGCCGTGGCAAGGTATGATTCGTGGGCACAAGGACCAATTGAGTGGCAATTACAGATATCCCAAAACGTTCTCTCACTTTCTCTTCCAAGTGCGTGATTGATCTCCCGCCACTGCAACAGAGCAGACTCCGAGAGTTCGAAAATCGCAACTTCACAGGCTTTTGTCTGTTAGGTCTGCTGTGGACCTGATTCTCTACAAGTCATATACCGATCCTCGAGTGCTTACCAAGTTACCCTGACCTGCATCCGAGAGTCCTGCACGCGAGGTGTTGGGTACTCGCTCTTGCCACAACCGTGATTTAAACATTTCCAGAGATATGTAAAGTTTCCCTGTTCAGGAATCCTTTTCAGGCTTGTATGGAACCAGACAACTGGGAAGCTATACTCTGCTTGAGGCATCAATCTGTTCTTAATGTGAGTTGATTTCATGTGGTCATCAAATTGTTCATTGAGGCAGAGTTGGTGTGTTGGGATGAGGGAGAGAGCTGGAGGTGGACACATTGGCGCGATGGGAAGAGAAACTGTGGAACTGGCTAACCATGTCAGGTCCTTTGTGACTACTCATGAAGGAACTGAGTTGTGGTAGTGTGGGATGTTGGAACTAGATGTAGTGTCAGACCCTCAGCAGTACAATGTAACTGGCTTTTATCATGTACCTAGATGTAGTGTCAGACTATATGTACATAGTTAGCCACATGAACAGTCAGGTACATAGATGATGGACTTGAGTTCAAATTTACCATGGCTGTGTGGTCGTGTTGGTGAGGGCTGCTGAGTCAGCTAGATCTGAGGAATCCAGGGGAATCCGAGAGGGAGGGCAATGATGGCTTGAGCACACTCGAACGAAGGGAGAACGAAAGACGGGCAAATGCAAACAAACACCAACGGATCACTTGATTAGTGAGAACAAGACGTGAATGGACTACAGACAACATAAGGTACATCAGGCGAGAGATTAAGCAGCAAACAAGCCTGTGGCTAAGGTACAGAGCCTCCCCCCCCTGGTGATGAGGTGCATGCAGGCAGCAAGGAATTAGATAAGGAATAGTATGGTAGGTTGACGCATGAGCTTGCATGGACTGAATGGACAGCAATGAGGATGAGGATTACTGGGATTCAGATGACAAGGGTGGCTGAGGTGGGGTTCTATGCCCTTGGTGGCAATTGTGCTCTCTTTGACTGCTCAATGCTGTCACTGCATGCCATCCGTGCAGTGTTGATGGCCTTGAGGAGCGAGGTAATTCCTTGCTTGGCCTCAGGGTAGGCTTGGACAAACCTTGCCTCATCTGACTTGTACCTATCAGTGAGCAGGACAACAAGTGAGCAACATGCAAAGCTCCACAGCTCAAGGTGGCACTCACATGTCAAGAAATTCGTTTGCAATGACTGAACAGTTGTTGTTATGCTGATGAGGTCGTGAGAGCTCAATCAGATAACACCAATGAGTCCTGTTGTTGAGCAGGACAAGATCTATCAGAAGTCTTTACTGGCAGACTATAGGCCAATCAATGAAGCGAGTTCTCAGACCAAGAGATAGCTTGTTAAGCTATGTATTGCGTAGATCTAACTTAGGTTGTAACCAAGTAGAGTACAGGTCTTTATACTACAGGGAACGGCACACAGACCAAGATATCCAAAGTAGGAACTGTCCAAGAAAGGTAACTAAAGATAAGAGAGATAAACACCATTGAGCGGAAGGTCATAGAATATGACAAAAGAAAGATAAGGCCAGGGACTTTGCCCAGAGTCACTGGTGGTACAAAGGGTCAAAAGAGGAAAGGGACATGTGATGGTTCAGAGTCATGTGAGAAGGAAAAGAAAAGGGGCTAAAACGGTTCTACCGTAACAATGAGTGCACCAACAGTGGGCAGATAATCTTCAAGGGTGGAGAGTGTTGAAGAGAGCCAGAGTGGAGGATCACCTGGGTCCTAACAAGGAGAATGTAAGTAAGTTCAACCTCATAGACGAGTCACAGTCTCTGATGCTTTGTTTTTTAGGCAAATGTTTCGAGCAACTCAAATGAGACTTACTGTCACATCCAGAAACTTTCCCAACCCATCCAACCCAATTCTGGCCCCTTATGATCAAATCCCGAGTCTTGGACTTTACCTTAGAAGATTTCTCTTTCATCTGATATTCCAAATCCCATATTCCCCATCCTGGACTTTGTATTACTATCTCGGCTATCTCTTGACATATGTTCCTTTCCTTTGACATTCCTTGACATTCACAGTTCCTATCAATAATTCCCTTTCCCCCTGCTTCACAATTATTGCGCCATTGCCCTCAGTTATTATTCCATCATTCTGATGCCATTCTGATTCATCCCCTACTGTGTTCTGGAAACCCGAAACCCCAATTCATCCAACATACTTTTAACAGTTTTATATGTTCTGGACTCTTCAGTATATAAACCTGCTTGTACTCTCCGATATTTCCTTAGTTTGAATATCAACTAAATCCTGTTCTATCCTGCAAAGTCTCTACTTCACTCTGAAACCTCCTTCAGTCCTTAAGTTGATCTTGTCACATCCCGAAACTTCCCTAACCCATCCGGCCCAATTCCAAACCCCTATGATCAAATCCCAAATCCCGGCCCTCGGACTTTACCTTAGACGATTTCTCTTTCATC